>CAJQZJ010031998.1:2474590-2489323 GCA_907164525.1 Lophiomys imhausi | reverse complement strand
TGTGTGTGTGTGTGTGTGTGTGTGTGTGTGTGTGTGTGTGTGTGTGTTTGAGGGAGACAGAGAGAGACAGAGAAGTGGAGAATAGTCACTTCCCTAGTTGACTTCTAGTGTTGTGATGAATACCATTACCAAAGCAACTCAAGGAGAGAAGGGTTTGTTTGGCTTCTAGGTCATAATCTATCATCCAGGGAAATGAGGGCAGGACTCAAGGCAGAACTTGAAAGCAGAAACTGAAGTAGAGCCCGTGCAGCAGGAACTCGTACTGACTTGCCCCCACCCCCCCATGCCTTACTCAGTCTGCATTCTTACATGTCTCAGGACCATCTTCCCAGGGTGGCATCAGTCAAGGTTGACTGAGCTCTTCTACATCAGTGATGCCCCACAGACTTGCCTATAGGCCAATAGGATGGAGGCATTTTGTCAGTTGAGGTTTCCTCTTCCCTGATGACTCTAGCTTGTGTTAAGTTGACAGAAACAAACAAACAACAAGAATCCAGCACAGTTACCTTACCTTCCAGACTCACAGTATAAAAGGGCATTATAGTAGTGGCTTGCTGTGAAAATGTGAGAAAATGTTACTTAGAAAACATTTTAAGAGCTCCAGACAATTGGTGCAGTTAATTCCAGCATATTCAGCAGTTGTTAATTGTCTAAGAATATTTACTCAAAAACAGTCTTTTTAAAAAAGAATACACCCTTAATCCCAACACACTAGAGACAGAAACAGGCAGATCTCAGAGCTCAAGGCCACCTGATACAAAACAAGCTCTAAACAGAGAAAAACTTTGATCCAGGAGTGGAGGAGCACATCTTTAATCCCATCAGTTGGAAACCACATGTCTTTGATCCCAAAATTTAGAATGCAGAGACAGGCACATAGGATTTGGAAAGATTTAAGTTTAAAAGCTACTTACAAAAGGCAGGCTGCAATTCAAACAAATTGTCCTTTGAGATCTCAAAATATATACACTAAAGGTTTGTTTAGCTCCAAAATATCAAAATAATTTCTTCTTTAATCCGGATTGAAAGGTAATACTTTATATATTATCAAAAAAACCAAATTTGCTCCAGGAAAAATATTACCTAACCCCCCCCAAAAAAAGGTAATTGTCCCAGAGTTAGGATTAGGGCAGGGCTCTGTTCTTATCTTTCCAGGAGATTTAAAGCATCCATTCAAGGAATCCAGGGACAACTGGACAACGGAAACCTCAGCAGAAAACAGATCAGACACCAAAGAAGACGAGTGGCCCAGATGATCCAGCCTTGCAGACTTCTTCAATAGCAGTTTCCTCAAAAGTCTATAACCACAACAACTCAAAATCGCTAAGATCGTTCAGCTCCACAGACTACTCCAGCCAGATCTTCAGTAAAGTTCTGAAGATCAGCTTCTGTCTATGAACTTCGTAGGACATCTAAATAGCTGAGCACAAAGGGACTGAACATCAAATGATTCTATTAACATTTTTAACCATTTTTCCATTCTTATTTGGGCCCCAAACAGGTTTACTATGTCCCAAATCAGCAGGAAGTCATTTTAAGAGAACAACGTCCCATCCCCAGAAGGTGGGGAGGGTGTTCTCCCCCTTTGGTTATTTGATAGATAATAGAAAATTTTGTTATTTAGGGGAAAAGACTACAAGCTGTTAAATGGTCTTGTTAAATGGGTTTTGGAGGTTAGACCCAGGGACTTCTCTCTTTTGCTTTTCTGTATCCTCCTTTCTCTCCTATATAGGAGTGAACAGACTTGAGAAAAATGGGACATAGACATAGTATAGGAAAGAACAAGAAAAAAGGACAGATTATTGAATATAGCTTTATACCTTTGTATACTGATACAAAATTAATATTATATTTGGCTAAATTGGTATTGATCATTGTATATTAATGCAAATTTAAGATTGTATAGGGCTACATCGGTATTGATCTTTGTATATTGATACAAAATTAAGATTATATTTGGCCACAATGGTATTGACCCTAGTATATTAATGTAAAATTAAGATTGTATTGGGCTACATCGGTACTGATCTTTGTATATTGATACAAAATTAAGATTATATTTGGCCACATTGGTATTGATCTTTGTATATTGATACAAAATTAAGGGTAACGCTTCTTAAAGGTATTGTTTGTAGTAATACTTAAAAATGAAATGTCAAGTTTTGACCGCTCGCTACCAACCGACATAAACTGTTTAGGATAATTAAGAAACGGAAACTAATAGTCATAAAAACGTGTCATTTTGTTAGTTACTATGACAGTCTATCACAGTTATTTTCTAAGCTACTCAGAAATCAAGTTGCTAAGAGACAAGCAATATTTGCTTATCTAAATATAAGAGATAGATAGGGCATCTTCAAAAACCTCAAGAGATCTGCAGAATATGGCATTCAAAGATGTTTTCTTAACTTAAGATTTTTTGATATCGAGACATGTCAGCTCCTGACAGCACCCCCTATATTACTCCAAGTAGAAGATGAGCATCGAAGAATCTCCAGTGGGAGATGATTAAATTGGTGGTAAGCCATTCTCTTGGCAAGAAAAACCACTTGCTTCAACTGTAGACAGACTTCTGTCCAAAAAGGACAAAACTTGGAAGCAGGTAAGTCGACAGCCTAGCTCTGCCAAGACAGGGTAGGTAAGTCCTTCATAATTCCTGCTGTACAACCAATGTCTGTCAGAGAAATGGGGCCAAATGGCTGAAGATTGATGCTGTAATGTATGGAGAGAAAATGGGAACTGTCCAGGCAGCCACTGGTATGTCATTTTTTAGTTTTGGAAGCTGCAGGCCCTGCACTTCCTATATAATCAGATATATTTATCCCTCTCAGGTCTCTGAGGTGGTTGAAGAATAGATAGCTAGAGTCTCATAGTTAAATTTTGAGTTGTTTAGGAATCAAGAGGGTGTTCTGGATCTAAGAAGATATTTTTAAAATTATGAGGCAAGTTAGTATGAAAGCTGAGTTAGATATAGAACTTTAAACTCATGGAGATGGTTAGATAGTAGAATGTTAAAGTCAGGTGCCAAATACATATGGACTGGACATTGGGAATGTATGCTAAGCCATATAACTCTTATAATCATGGCCTATTTATTTCTGTTGTTTTGTATTGTATTTATAGTTATAAGAAAAAGAACCATTATTTGGACTGAAAGGGAGAGCTGTTGGGGGGAAAAATAAATACCTTAAACTAAAAAAAAAAAAAAAAAAAAAATAAAAGGGAAGAGGGGGGGGGGGGCTGGGGGGGAGGGGGGGGAAGGGGGGGGATGGGGGGGGGGAGTAGGGAGGGGATTGTGATTGAGATGTAACTTGAAGAAATAAAAAATAAATTATTAAAAAAAAAAAAAAGTAAGCTGAGTAAGCCATGGAGGGAAAGGCAGTAAGCAACATTCCTTCGTGGTCTCTTCTCCAATTCCTTCCTTGAGCTCCTGCCTTGGCTTACTTTGATGATAGATTGTAAACTGTAAGCTGAAATAAACCCTTCCTTTCCCAAAAAAAAAAAAAAAAATCTAATGTAGAAAAAAAATGGCTAATTAAATTATTTAACCAGTATTTGTATTATCTTTAATTGTTTTGGTGGTGTTAATCCTTAACCCGCCATTATAATTGAATACACACAGATACCAGGTGAATTTTATCAAGCCTAGGCCTGGGTTGTGCAATCCTAGCCCATCTAAGCTATCTCATAATTCTACTACCCAAATATAACCCCATATATACATACATCCCTTTGGACTATTTATTCTCCACACTAAGCTGATATTCCAGGCCACGTGGAAGGATCTTCTTTAATCTACCCCATGGCGTGTCTTCCTTGTTTACTCCTGGCTTCTCTCCAGCAACCTTCTTCCCAAGATGCTCTGTATCTCTCTAAAAAGCCCCCGAACCTTAGTCCTGCCTACCTCTGTCTTTGCCCAATCTCCAGGCCTCAGCATTTATTTAACCAATCAGAATCAATTAAGTAACAGACAGCAAACAGGACCAATTAACATTTAGAATGCTTAACACCACCCCTTCATTTCCCTCCTTTTGTCTAATAAAAAGGATAAAAGGTACATTCATAATGTTTAGCCTATTTCTATCAGGCAGTCTTGAGGAAGAAAAAAATCATCTATCTATCTTGGTGTGTCTAAAGTTCTGAACCTAAATAATTTTTATCATATATGTTGTCTTCAACCCCATCAAAGACTTAAGAAGGGATAAAGTTATTATTTGAGTGAATAGGAAGCACAGAAGAGCAGCTTCCAAAAAGAAAAAAATGACAGCCTAGATAGTCCCAAATATCTCTCCATACCGTTGAAGCATCATCCTCAGCCTTCTGGCCAAGCATATCTCACAGACATAAATGTGCAGCAAGAAATAAGGATTTTCCCATTATGTCTCTGCAGAATCAGGACATTAACTTACCTGCATTTAAGCTCTGGTCCATCTTTGAACTCTATATTGTCTGTTGAGAAAGCAGGGGCATTTTTGTCTAATAGGAATTATCTCCTGATGGGAGATTTGTTTTTGATGCTCATTGTTTCTTTCAAGTCAAATGGGAGCTGTCAGGAACTGACTGTCTTAAAAGTCAAACAGTTCTTAAAATAATATCTTTAAATGCCATTTTCTATACATCTCTGAGGGTTTTGAAAACATCTATTGATTTCTAAATCTATCTATCATTGAATAAGCAAATTGTAAAATTTTATCATTATTTTTTATCAATATACAAAATTCTATACCAATGTATCAAAAGATAACCTTATTTTAAGAATAACAACAGTTTTAAGTTTCAGAGCAGGTTCAATAATCTATCTTTACATCTTATCATTTCTATACTATATACATATATTCCCTTTCTTTTCTTTTTAAGTTCTTTTACCCTATATAAGAGAGAAAGGATAAAGAAAAAGAAATAGAAAAGTCCTGGGTCTAACCTCCTATACCTTGTTTAATAAGACCATTTAACAATTTGTAACTAATCCCCCTAAACAACATATATAACATATCAAATGACCAAAAAAATCACTCACCCCACCTTTTAGGAATGGGGCGTTGCTCTCTTAAAATTGCTTCCTGCTGAATTGGGTTGTAGAAAACCTGTTTGGGGCCCAAATAAAATAGAAAAAAATCATACAAATTCAAAGATTCTCACTCTAGAAATCACTGATAACAGAAAAAATAGAATATTTCACAAATATTCTCTACTATCACAAAAAGAAATGCTCTTT
This sequence comes from Lophiomys imhausi, assembly GCA_907164525.1. Lineage (NCBI taxonomy): Eukaryota > Metazoa > Chordata > Mammalia > Rodentia > Muridae > Lophiomys > Lophiomys imhausi. The sequence goes on along the minus strand of CAJQZJ010031998.1, from coordinate 2,484,108 downwards.
TTCTGTTGAGTTAGACCATGACTTCAATTAACAAGACTTAATACTTCTCCTGGACTCTAAGGGAAGTGTGCATTCATTAGCGTCTTTCATCTGTGTAATACTGCTACTTATCCTTGAAAATAAAATTATCACATATTAACTGTTATTTTAACTTTTGCAAATATCAAAGATTGCTCCTTTTTTTTTTTTGAGAGCCAAAGATTATTTATCTGACACATTTCTTTCACAGAGAGAAGGTACCAAGACATAAACTAACTGGTGACCATACTGGGAACTAGATTGTCCTTTCTTTTTTCCCCTCTGTATCATGTGACTGGGGTTTTTTGTGAGTTATTGGACTACACATCAATTCTCATCCTCACAACCTTTATCCACATGATGGAAACATCAGGGCTGAGTCTAGAGTCAAGACCAGATGTACTAGTTTTTTTTTTTTAACATTTATTTATTAATTCAACTTTCATCTTGATCACAGACAGATTCCTCTGTCCTTTGCTCTCAGTCCCACCCTCCTACAATCTACCCCCTCTCCTTCCTATCCATCTCCTCGGGTGAGAGGGGCCCCACAAATCAGACTCCTCAGATAATCAGGCACAAAGGCTAAGAGCTTCCTCTTGCTCTCTTGTCCTACACGGCAGCTCAGCTTGGGTAAAGCATTCCATTAACAGGTAACAAAGTCCATGACTGAGACCACCACCCTCCTACTTGCTAAGGGATCTGCATGAAGAACAAGTTGCCTATCATCTGTATGTGTTTATGGGGATCTAGGTCTAGTCTAAGATTTTCCTTCTTTTATTTTTGGGTTACTGTTTCAGTATCTGTAAGCCTTTAGGGGCCTACGTTGGTTGGTTCTGTTGATCTTCTGAATTCGTAATATTACATTGTACTTTCTTGTTGGTGTGTTTTTTATTAAAATATATCATTTTCCCTTTCATTGTTCCAAAAAAAGAAAGAAAAAAATGATTAAGCAATTTAATAGCCCAGTCTTTATGTGCTCAGCAATTTGAACATCCAGAGCAGTTTGTAGCCCATTGAACTTTGGATGGGAAAGTTCAGGGCTTCATTGAAGTCCTGGCTGGAATAGTCTGTGTGAGCTGGACCATCTGGGCTTGTCTTATCTTCTTTGGTGTTTGGTCCCTTTGCTCTGAAAATACATAATTTCTCAAAATTAACATATCTCTCTATTTTTTCTTTTGAGACAGGATTTTTTTTTATATCCTTGTCTTGGATTTATTTTGTAGACCAGGTTGACCTTGGCAAAGGTCAGAGATCCATCTGTCTTTGTCTTTCAAATGTTGGGATTAAAGGCATGTACCATCACACCCAACAGATCTCCCCTAGGGTCTATTATCTCTCTTGAAACCAATTTTGCAGTGGGTGTCCCACATCTAAGGAGACTGGCTTGTGACCCCTTTTTCTTTATATCTTTAACATCTTTTCCAAGGATTAAGATATCTCCCCTAGGGTCTAATGTGACCCCTTTCTCTTTATATCTTTAAAATCTCTTATATCTCAGCATTGTCAAATGACAAAAACATCTTTTTTTTTTTTTTTTACCTCCCCATGTAGGAAAATCAAAGACATCCAAACAAAATTCAAGCAAAGAAACAAGAACATTCCAAAAGCCTTGGTCTAATTGTGCCATCCTGTGTTGTAATTAAAGTTCTGTTTATAATCCCTGAAATCTAGCTTTTACTATATCCTTGGTGGGCCTTTCCCATGTACTCTTGATAAGCACCTAGTTCTCAGGCACTTGTGAGCTCCCACTGACATATTTTGTATCAGGTCAGGCCTCTTTCCTACCCCCATTGTTATTCTCAGTAGCTTAGCATTCCATCTGTAACCTCTCTCCTTTACAGATATCCTTAAACCTATCCTAGTCAAATCTTTCTCAAAAAGTATATATAAAACCACAATTGTCAGTATAAAAATGATCTGTATGTAAAGAGAAACAAACTCAATTGGAATCCAAGCATATTGAGACATTATGAACTTCTCCATTTTTAATTTAGGCCATTAATTTCCTTCTCAAGCTCTGTTTAGAAGGCTGCTGGTTATTTAGCATATGAAGAAAACTAAGCTTCCACCTTTGCTGTAAGGCAGTAGCTTTTGTTAAAGGGGCCTCCTTACCTGGTCTTTAGCTAGGAAATTATTTTTCACCTGGGCCTTCTCAGGCTGTAAGCATGGATTCTAATTGCCAAACGGTGGGTGCCAAATGTAGAAAAAAATAGCTAACTAAACAGACGCCCCTCGCTCCTCTTAATGTTTGGCAGTGAGTCTCAGCCTCTGCTTGGATCCTCTGCAGCATGGAGGTTCTCAGAGGACAGTTATGTTATGCTCCTGTCTGCAAGCATGGCAGAGATTCTTAGTAGAGATAGGGTTGGCTCTTTCCCTTGGGGTAGGTCTCAGGTTGGGCTCATCATTGTTTGGACATTCCCTCTGAGAGGAATAAAAATTTTAGAGACCCCCCCATGGCAGGCAGTGGAGTCAGGCCAGCCACGCTCCAGGAACTAGCTAACCACAAAGCCGATAGTAAAGTAAGATTAAATTCATTTCTGAGATGTTTCCTGCTGACCAACTAATGGGCTGGTACATTCCACCTGCATTTCCCCTCACCCCCTTCAAAGGTTGTGGTAAACAATGGGCTGGTACATTCCACCTGTATCTCTCCTCCCCCCTTGGGTTGTGGTAAACAATGGGCTGAGCTGGTACTTTCCACTTGTATTTCCCCTTACCCCCTTGGATTGTAGTTTAAATAGCCTACTCTCCCCCAAATTGGGGTCGCAACTCCTCTACCCCTGCTTGGGATATGAGTGGCATCCTCAGTGCACTGATCATCGCCCCCCCCAAACAAACCTCTTGCGATTGCATCAAGAAGGTCTCTTGCGAGTTTTTGGCTGTGATATCCTGAGAGTCGGGAGTCAGGAGAGGGACTTCCCTCCCCCGGGTCTTTCATTTGGTGTGTTTGCCAGGAATTTGTGGCCACCCCAATCTCCACAAGAACCCACTTGGAGGTGAGATTTCAATGTCTTGGGCCTATTTCTGTTGTCTGGTTTGTAAAATTTCTGTCTCTGTTTTTATCTCTGTTGTCTGGTTCTGTTATATGGTTTGTGCAAAAGTTGACTTTGTGAAGGTTCCTTTCAGTTTGACACCCATTTCCATCTCTTGAGGAGACGGACTGGGTGATCAGGCAGACGTAGGATACTGGCCTGGGAGACGTCCCAGGAGGACAGGGGACCCCAGGGACGCCTGGGAGGGCCCCATTTGGGTGCCGGGGAGGATACAATGGTCCTCTTGAGAGAGGGGATGCGAGAGACCTCCTGGCCATTTGTTTCTCTGAAGTGGTGTGGGCATTCGAGATTGAGAAGGATTTTTCGTAGTGTTTTTCTGTGTATCTTGTGTTTGTGTTTTAAGTTACTTGTGACAATGGGACAGACCATAACAACTCCTCTAAGGTTGGCACTGAATCATTGGACTGAAGTTAGAACTAGGGCTCATAATTTGACAGTTAAGATTAAAAAAAGACCGTGGCAGACTTTTTGTGATTCGGAGTGGCCTACTTTTGACATCGGGTGGCCACCCAAAGGGACTTTTGACTGAACCGTTATTTTTGAGGTAAAAGTCATTGTCTTTAAGGAAGGACCAGGGTCTCATCCCGATCAACAGCCATACATTACTGTTTAGCAAGACCTGGTCCAGAACCCACCCCCATGGGTAAAACCTTGGGTGAGAAAAAAAAGCCAGGCCCCCGAGTCCTGGCTCTCCGTGGCACAGAGGCCAAATTAAGACAAAAGCCAGCTTCAGAAACACCTTCGACTGCACCTAAGATCTATCCTGAGATTGAGGAGCCACCCGAGTGGCCGAGCCCGCCACAACCCCCTACCTCCAGGCGTCCCTGGCACCAGCTGGAACTACAAGGAGCAGAGGGGGGAGGACCGGCAACTGGCACTCAGAGCCAGAGAGGGTTGAGCCCAGAGGGACCCGATTCCACTGTGGCCCTACCTCTCTGAACGGTCGCCCCCTCCCCCTGGACACACCAGCTTTGCAACCCTCACAATATTGGCCTTTCTCCTCGGCTGATTTATATAATTGGAAAGCTAACCACCCACCTTTCTCTGAAAACCCTGCTAGTCTTACAGGTTTGGTGGAATCCCTGATGTTTTCTCACCAACCCACCTGGGATGATTGTCAGCAGCCTTTTCAGGTTCTCTTTACTACAGAGGAGAGGGAGAGAATTCTCTTGGAGGCATGGAAGAATGTCCCAGGAGACAATGGGACCCCCACTACCCTCCTGAATGAGATTGACACTGGGTTCCCCCTTGATCGACCAGATTGGGACTTCAACACGGCTTCAAGTAGGGAGCGGCTGATAGTTTTTCTGCTGGACTCTAGTGACAGGTCTCAGAGGCGCACTTGGCATCCCACCAATTTGGCCAAGGTAAAAGGAGTACTTCAGGGTCCTGTTGAGCCACCGTCTGTATTCCTTGAGAGGTTGATAGAGGCCTACAGGCGGTATACTCCCTTTGACCTGACCTCTGAGGGAAAATGAGCGGCTGTGGCTATAGCCTTTATAGAAATCTTGTTGGAGAGGCAGAGAAAGTGTATCATAAAAGAAAGACTGAAAAAAAGAAACAGGAAAAAAAAAAAAGAGAAAGAAGACAGGCGGGATTGCAAACAAGAAAGAAACTTGACTAGGATACTGGCCGCAGTTGTAGGAGATAGAGAAAGAAAGAGAACAGGGCCTAGACAGACAGGGAACTTGGGCAACAGAAGACCCAGACCGAATGGGAATGAAAAAAAGATGGTTTTTTTTTTCTGCTTAAAGTTACATCCTGACAGTCAACCCATCTTTGCTTTTAAATGGAGAGATCCTAACACTGGACTAATGGGACAATTGACTTGGACTAGATTGCCACAAGGATTCAAAAACTCCCCTACACTCTTTGATGAGGCTCTTCATTGGGATCTGGCCTCCTTCAGAGCTGAAAATCCTCAGCTAACATTGTTGCAGTACGTAGATGATTTACTCTTGGCAGCATCAACTAAACCTGAGTATCTCCAAGGAACCAAGAGACTGCTGGCGGAACTGGGTGAATTGGGATATCAGGCTTCTGCTAAGAAGGCTCAGTTGTGTAAAGCTGAGGTCACCTATCTGGGATACACCCTGAGAGATAAAAGCCAGGAAAAAACTGTCACCCAGATTCCTGTCCCGACCACCCCATGCCAGGTAAGAAAATTCCTGGGCACTGCTGATTTTTGTAGACTATGGATTCCGGGTTTCGCTACACTGGCAGCCCCCTTATTTCCCCTCACCAAGGAGGGAGGAGGGTTCACCTGGACCTCTGAACATCAGAAGGCCTTTAAAAATATCAAAAAGGCCTTGTTAATGGCACCAGCTTTAGCCCTACTGGACTTAACCAAGTCTTTTACTCTGTATGTGGATGAAAGGACAGGGGTTGCCAGAGGCATTCTTATTCAGACTTTAGGACCTTGAAAGAGGCCAGTGGCCTACTTATCTAAGAAACTGGATCCTGTTGCAAGCAGATGGCCCACATGCCTGAAAGCTATTGCAGCTGTGGCCTTACTTGTCAAAGATGCTGATAAACTGATTTTGGGACAGCAGATTACAGTGGTGGCACCCCATGCCCTTGAGAACATTATCCAGCAGCCCCCTGACCGGTGGATGACTAATGCTAGAATGACCCACTACCAGAGCCTATTATTGACTGAGATGGTGATATCTGCTCCCCTGGCTGTCCTGAATCCTGCTACTGTACTACCTGAGACCAATGCTCTGCTCCTGTCCATCGCTGCCCTGACCTCCTGGCAGAAGACCGACCCTGGCCAGGAAGTCCAAAATGGTACACTGATGGAAACAGCTTCATGGTTAAAGGTTTTATAGATACATCTTCAGGGTGAGTAGAGGCCTTCCCTACAAGGACTGAGACCGCTAATGCAGTGGCTAAGAAGATTCTTAAAGAAATTTTTCCGAGATTTAAAATACCCAAGGTAATTGGGTCTGAAAATGGACCTGCTTTCGTTGCCCAGGTAAGTCAGGGACTGGCCACTCAACTGGGGATTAAATAAAAATTACATTGTGCCTATCATCCCCAGAGTTCAGGACAGGTAGAAAGGATAAATAAAACCCTAAAAGAGACCTTGACTAAATTAGCCTTAGAGACCAGTGGGGGAGACTGGACAGCCCTCCTTCCTTTCACCCTGTTCCGGGTCAGGAATACCCCAGGATGATTCAAGTTGACACCCTATGAGATTCTCTGTGTGTGTGTGTGGTGGGGAGAGGGCACCTCCTCTCACTGAGGCAGGTGAAATATTTGATCCTGATGTTGTCCTTTCTAACCCCTTGTTCACCTGCATGAAAGCCCTTAAAGTAGTTCGGTGTGAGGCCTGGGAGCAGCTCAGAGAGACTTATGAAGCTGGCGACCTGAGCACACCTCATCAATTCCAGGTTGGAGACGCCATACTCGTCTGGCGCCATTGAGCTGGGAACTTTGAGCCTCGCTGGAAGGGACCATACCTGGTGCTCCTGACCACTCCCACCGCAGTGAAGGTAGAGGACATCGCTGCTTGGATCCACGCCTCACACGTAAAGAAAGCTCCTAAACCTTCCAAGGATAAATAAAGATTAAAAAAAGACTATAGACAGCCGGGCAGTGGTGGCGCACGCCTTTAATCCCAGCACTTGGGAGGCAGAGGCAGGTGGATCTTTGCGAGTTCGAGGCCAGCCTGGTCTACAAATTGAGTCCAGGACAGCCAGGGCTACACAGAGAAACCCTGTCTTGAAAAACCAAAAAAAAAAAAAAAAGACTATAGACCCTCTTAAGCTGTGCCTGCGTCACAGGTGCTCTCCAGATGAGGAATGACAACCCCCATGCCCCTCAAAAACTTACTTGGCAGGTAGCTTCCCAAGCTGGGGAAGTCATCTGGTCAATCCCTAAGGTAGCCCCCCTTGGACATGGTGGCCCCAACTCTCTCCTAACTTCTGCCAACAAACAGTGGGATATTCCTGAGGCAGACCCCCAGAATCTCCCTGAGAGGGATCCTCGACACCCTAAAGGGCTAGGAGCAATGTTCAGGTGTGGGAGGCCAGAGGGACCCTGTGGGCTGACTCAACAAGATTTTTACATCTGTCCAAGGGAAGATAGGGACAGGAGTGAGGCTAGGTGGTGTGGAGGATGTTGGCTCTGTTTTACTTCTGGAACCCCTTACTATGAGGGCATCGCCGTGTTGGGTACTTTAATAATACCACCAACCATGATGCCTGCTCATGACATGAAATCAGGGAAAGGGACTTGTTTAGGAAACCCACCAGCTGCCTATAATAAATGATGGCCTACAACACAGGATTAACTTCCTGTGTTGCCACTAATATCTTTAATGATACCAAAGATTATTATATGTTAATACAGCTTATGCCTAGAGGACTCTATCTCCCCACAGATGAGTTTGATTTCCGCCCTAAGCGATTTAAGAGAGAGCCTATTTCCCTGACTTTAACTGTAATTTTAGGATTAGATGTAACACTAAAACAGCTGCACTAGTACAGGCCCCTCAGTGCTATTATCAATTAAAAGTAAGTGCCGTACAGATTTTAGTGCTTAAACAACAATATCAAGGTTTGCGGGGGTACAATGATAATAAATTTGATAATACAAATACATAGGTTCTAAGATTAGAACAACGGACTAGAAGGAGTGGGGAATGAGAGGAATAAAAATTTTAGAGACCCCCATGGCAGGCAGTGGAGTCAGGCCAGCCACGCTCCAGGAACTAGCTAACCACAAAGCCGATAGTAAAGTAAGATTAAATTCATTCCTGAGATGTTTCCTGCTGACCAACTAATGGGCTGGTACATTCCACCTGCATTTCACCTCACCCCTTTGGTTGCGGTAAACAATGGGTTGGGCTGGTACTTTCCACTTGTATTTCCCCTCACCCCCTTGGGTTGTAGTTTAAATAGCCTACTCTCCTCCAAATTGGGGTGGCGACTCCTCTACCCCTACGTGGGATATGAGTGGCATCCTCAGTGCACTGATTCCCCCCCCCCCCGAAATAAACCTCTTGCAATTGCATCAAGAAGGTCTCTTGCGAGTTTTTGGGTGACTGTGATATCCCAAGTGTTGGGAGTCGGGAGAGGGACTTCCCTTCCCTGAGTCTTTCACCTCAATTTCTGGTATATCATTATACCTGCACTTCTTGTACACAGGGGAACTTTTGGGTGGGTTGGTAATTCCCTCCCTCCCCTGGAGGTCCTACCTAGCTAGAAGGAGTCCTCTTCAGTCTCCATATTCTCTGCTGCTAGGAGTATCAGATAGAGTCACCCCCATATCCTCCCAGGGGCCTACCCTGTTCCTGGTCTCCCAGAAATCCCCCCTCTTGGTTTCCTATCTTTCTCCCTGCCTTCTCGCCTCCCAACCTCGATCTTCCCAAAACTGATCTCCCCCTTTCCCTTCTCTCTCCCTCTCCAGTTCCTTCTCTTCATCCACTTCCACAATCTATTCTATTGCCCCTTTTGAGTGTGATTCAAGTATCCTCCTTGGGCCCTCTTAGTTTCTTAGCTTCTTTGGGTCTGTGAATTGCAGTATAGTTACCTGTAATGTATGACTAGTGTCTGCTTATGAGTGAGTACGTACCATGTGTGAGTTTCTGGGTCTGCATTACCTCACTCAGGATGATCTTTTCTAGTTCCATCCATTTGCCTGTAAAACTCATGATTTCCTTATTTTTAATAAGCTGAGTAGTATTCCATTATGTAAGTCTACCATATTTTCTTTATGCATTCTTTGGTTGAGAGACATCTAGGTTGTTTACAGTTTCTGGCTATTATGAATAAAGCTGCTTTAAACATAATTGAGCAAATGTCCTTGAAGATTGGTGCGCCCTCTTTTAGGTATTTGTCCAGGAGTGGTAAGGCTAAATCTTGGGGAAGAACTATTCCCAATTTTCTGAGAAACTGCTAGATTGATTTCCAAAGTGGTTGTACAAGTTTGCACTCCCATCAGCAATGGAGAAGTTTCCCCTTTCTCCACGTCCTCACCAGCATGTGGTGTACCTTGAATTTTTGATCTTAGCTATTCTGACCAGTGTGAGATGGAATCTCAGAGTCATTTTGATTTATGTTTCCCTGATTACTAAGGATGTTGAGCAATTTATTTAAGCATTTATTTATTTACTTATATGTGCCCCCCCCCCCCACATCAGCCCCCTCAGTTCATCAGTCACATGAGGGCTAAGAATTTCCTCTTGCTTTGGGTCTGGACATGGCAGCTCCACTACAGTAAAGTGTCCCACTGACAGGTAACAAAGTTCATGACAGGTAACAAAGTTCATGACTGAGACTGCCCCACCCCTACTTGCTAAGGGATCTGTATGAAGACCAAGTTGTCTATCCTCCACATTTGTATAGAGGTGCTCTAGATCAAGTGTAATATTTCTTCTTTTTCTTCTTCTTCTTCTTCTTCTTCTTCTTCTTCTTCTTCTTCTTCTTCTTCTTCTTCTTC
>CAJQZJ010031998.1:2419567-2474580 GCA_907164525.1 Lophiomys imhausi | reverse complement strand
TCTTCTTCTTCTTCTTCTTCTTCTTCTTCTTCTTCTTCTTCTTCTTCCTTCTTCTTGTTTTTGTTAGTGTTTTTGTCTCTGTAACTTTCTGGGGCCTAGGTTGATTGGTTCTGTTGATCTTCATGTATTTATCTTGACCTCTCTGGGTCATTATTTGTAATAGCTAGAAATTGGAAACAACCCAGATATCCTTCAACAGAAGAATGAATTACAAAAACAAAACAGAAACAAAACAAACAAAAAAACAAAAAACTATGGTACATTTACATAATGGAATACTACTCAGCTGTCAGAAACAAGGAAATTATGTAATTTGCAACCAAATGGATGGAACTAGAAAACCTCATCCTGAGTGAACTTACCCAGACTCAGAAAGTGAATTCATGGTATGTATTCAGTTATAACTAGATGTTAGCCATATAGTACAGGATAACTATCCTACAATCCACAGACCCAAAGAAATAGGAACCTAGCATACCTATCCTATGAGAAATTCCACCCAGCAGCAGATCAAAACAGATGCTGATACACAGCCAAACACTAGGTGAGACTCTGGGAGTCCTATATAAGAGAGGGAGGAGGAATAGGAAAATGTATTTAAAGAGACTTAAAGGAAGATATTTAGTGTTGGCTATCCAAAAAGAGGTTGTCAATTCAGCCTCATGGTGGCAGCAGCGTTCCAGTTTTAAAGTTGTAATAAAGTAGCAAGATGATTCTTCTTGGCTTTGTTCAGGCTCCAATCCTGCTTCCTGCTTCCTCTGAGTTCATCCTTCCTGGCCCACTAGACAGTGTCACATTTAAAGTCTGTGGAAGGAGCTGCTGACCTGGGGCCTCCACTGGCTGAACTGCATCATCTACCTTAAGGAGTGGATGGCTCTGCCTCGTGGGGATTTGCAGCAAAAAGTTGGAACCACAGCACAGCAAATCCAGCAGGCTGCCCAGAGCTGGTACCTGTGTTATTTGTCACAATGGCAGTTCCTTCTCATAACACAACTATGAAATAGCTATACTGTTCACAATTCGGTGGTGGCAGAACATTAACTTTTGTAGAAAAATATGTTTCCTAATCTGACTTTATCTAGTCTCTTGATTCTGGATGATCTTACCTTCCCATTTTAGCAATCAAGATACCTGACAGATGGAGAGGTGGCGCAGCAGTAAAGAGCACTTTGTACTCTTGAAGAGCATTTTAGCAATCAAGATACCCGACAGATGGAGAGGTGGCGCAGCAGTAAAGAACACTTTCTACTCTTGAAGAGGACTTGAGTGCAGTTTCCAGCACCCATCTTAGATAGCGCATAACCACCTGTAATCCAGCTCCACGGGATCCTATACTCTCTTCTGGTCCCCTCTGGCATCCACATGTACACAGACACATGTAGAGTGCATACAATCACACAGAAATGTACACACACACACACAGATACTTTTGAAAAGTAGGTTACTAATGCTTTTGAATGTCAATAAAATTTTCCCCATTAATTGCTGTCCTTGTGGCATTTTAAAGCAGAATTTGGCTTTCTTACAATGTCTAGAAAATGAAAAGAGGCCAAGAGCTTCATGCCTCCTGTGTTATGTTGACTTCGTGAGAATCTCTGTCTCTCTCATGATCCTGTCAGGACACACCCCACTGCAGTAGATGCAAGTGTAACAAAGCAGAAGTGACTTCTAATTAAGCCTTCCTTTGGGGTTTTTCTTTTAACTTCAGCCAATTGTTTTGGCTTTAAACCAGAAAAAAAAAAAAGGGTTCAGTTTTCAGAATGAGATCAGTTTTTAACACTTGACCATTAGCTACTCAGAATCAGGGACTTCATTTATCTGAGTATTCATTGTTTAATAGGAGGGAAAGCCTGCCTGGTGCTATAAATCCAGCCAATTGCCCATTGCTGGCGAGGCCGTGGAATCTACAGGAGAGTCTATTACTACCACTTTCCTAAACCTCTATCATCTCCAATTGCATTCCAAGTACTAACCCTCATGGCCACAGAGAAGTACAGCTCTCACCCACCATCAAAGAAGCTTCTTTTTGCAGCAGATAGAAATCATTACAAGCTACAACTGGTCAAAAGGAAGAAAACAACTCACCTTGCAATGCTCAACCCCAGCTGATATATTCACAACATGATTCTACACCTGAGGCATTGCAGAAGAGTGGAAGGAAAGACTGTAAGAGTCTGCTTCTAGGTGTATCTGCTACCTAGGACAGGGAGGCTGCACTCAAGAAATCTCAACAGTATAGGTGCCTAAACAAGACCCGAACAACAACACTGCCAGTTGAGATGCCAGCTGGCGTGGATGGGGGAAATCTCATGAGACTCACCTCTAGATGAAGAGCTCTGTACAATTAATGACTACTGAGAGAGGGGGTGTCAGTCTTTCCGAGGGTTATCCAATAGCAAATCGTCAGCCCTAAAAACCTATATTATTAACAACACTAAATGGAACCAGCTGGTTCTATTTATATAACTATATACAATGTAACAATAATAATCAAAGAAAATAATAGAGGTGATGCATGAAAGGAGAAGGAAGGGCTTGTGGGTAGAGGAAGGAGGAGCAATGGGAGAAGAGAGCAAGAAATGATATCAGATTGAAGATGATAAAGTATATTATACGCATGTTTAAAGCTCATAGTGAAACCCATTAGTTTGTGTAATTAAAAAATACTAATAAAGTGAGGAAAAGACCATTCTAATGTGATTAAAACTGGGGACAAAGCCAAGATCCAATGTTTTCAACCATGCATCTTCTGCCTGTTCTTATATTCCATTGTCCCTGCCTGTCTACTCTAATTCCTTAACTCATGTAATTAAGATCTGGCAGGCAGGATGACTGAAGCGGGTCATGTAGATGGCAGATGCTGCAGGCTTTCTTCAGTGCCGCTGTCCTAGCTGAGACACAATGCGTCTCTCTGCTCTTTCTCCCCTGGCCCAGCCTCGGCCTTTTACTCTCCCTGTCTTCCCTGGTAGGCCCTGAGATAGAGTAAGCGGGCCTCTTGACTGGCAGTGATCCGCCACAGAACATCATGACTCCTTCTTTTAAGAAGAGACTTCCAAACTGAATAGTGAAAACCTTAGAAGGAGACCTGGTGGGGTGCATCACAAAGCTGGAAAGTATCATGGGCTGACACTGCATGTGATCCACGCATATCGGGCTCATTCTGCTGAGACCCAAGTGAAGCTACATAGAAGCTCATAATGCATGTGAGTACTACAGAGACTCGCATGTCTGACCCACCTGTGAGTGCTGTCACAGGGACAGGCCCATACTCATGACCCCCATTGAATAATGGCTCCTCAAAGACATGATTGTCTGTGGTCCTGCACATTGGAACAAAAGTATTTGTTTTTTTGTTCCTGTGTTTTGTTTTTGTTTGCTTTAGGAGAGGCACAAGTAGGCAGGTTCTTACCGACATGATGGAGGCTCTCAGTGCTAAGACTAAAATTTTCAGATAAGGTGACTTTGTTCTGGACTTTCATTAAATTCCTTTTCTCCAATAAAGTGAACGTCTCCGTTCCTGCAGCACAGTGTTGCCAAAGAGAGATGGGCCAAGGAACAGGAGATGAACTGGGGATGAACTGGGACTTAGGATAGAGAAGACAGAGGCTTCTTTTATAGAATTAGAATTATGGTGGTCACGAGGGGGCATAAAAGAAAGTTAGAGTTATTAAAGGCACCTTCAAGATGGCAAAGGAAGGAACAAAGCAGGCCTGCTGTTCCAAGACAGGACTCTATACAAAGGCAGAATGGCATAACAACCAACTAGATTGAACAGGATGGCTGCATCTGAAAAAGTCTCACAGAGGAACTTGGTGTCCATGTCTGCTGTGGAACAAGTTTGATCCCCGCAGGTCATGAACCATGGCACCATCTTGGGTGCCTATGTGGACTTTGAGACAAACATGTCTGGGTTTAGATCTCAGCTCTACTTAGCATTTGTGTGATTGAGGGCAAGCTAATTAGCTTCTCTGGATCACACTTTCCTTATCTCTCAAATGTATAAAGTAATTCCTAGTATGTGGTAGTCTTCTGATGATGAAATTATTTTTAAGGAGAAATTATTAATTATGCATGGAACTCAATAAGGACAACATGATCCTTAATTAGTATTGTTTGAAACTGTTTTACCATTAGGTTTTATCCCTTCATTATTTTAAGGAACATTTGCTACAAAGCATTTATGCCCCACCCCCAACACTTATATACACAACAGGGTCTAACTTGTCCCATATTTGCGTAGAATTCATTGTATGCCTGAGTAGGTGATGCCTTTGAACTTCTGACCCTCTTACCTCTACATTCTGAGTGCTGGGATTACAGGCATACATGACCACATCCATTTTATGTACTTCTGGTGCTCAAATTCAGGGCTTTGTGTATGCTAGGCAAGTGCTCTGCCAATGAGCCACATCCCGGTATCAGATTTTCCACTTGTCTAAGCAAGCATACATGAGTTAAATGTTATCAAAAACATTAGAAAGAGCTTGTAGATTCTCTTTGAAATCTGTCTACTTAGAAAATGGCATCATTGTTTTCTAATTTTGAAATGTGCTAGAGAACCCTGCATGTGAGGACATGGTGTGGATGTGGCTATTTGCAGTGGAGACTGGCCAATGGTTTTGTTTACTGCTTAAGTAGGATAACAATATGCTAGTCCCAATAAAATGTTATGTGCCTTCTCCACCTTCTCAACCTCTGCAGGAGTTTTTATATAATAAGGAGCATCTGTTATTTAGAGGACTACAGAGTCTTGTCTGGAAATTACCTGGGTTTTGTGCTTTCAAGGAATAGAAGTTCCAACCAACCAATTTTATTTATAGTATATAGTTTGTTTCTAAAGTTCTTTAGTTGAATTTGGTAATTAAAAAATTCCCCAATAGTTTATATCACTTATTCTTAAATTAATAATTCAATTTTCATTTGTTGTTGTTGTTGAGAAAGGGTCTCACTATGTAGCCCTGGCTGTCCTGGAACTCTATGTAGACCAGGCTGGCCTTGAGCTCATAGAGATGCACATGCCTCTGCCTCCTAGTTGCTGGGATTAAAGGCGTGAGCCACCATTCCCAGTTAATAATTGTATTTTAATATTAAAATATATTCTAATATGTTCTCTAAATGCATACAATTTGTGACTTTCAACTATTAGTGTTAGTCTGTTTCTTTCACCAAATTTTCAAAGTTTTTTCCTATGTACTACTTTTTAAAAGAAAACGAGATGCCGGGCGGTGGTGGCGCACGCCTTTAATCCCAGCACTTGGGAGGCAGAGGCAGGCGGATCTTTGCGAGTTCGAGGCCAGCCTGGTCTACAAAGCGAGTCCAGGACAGCCAGAGCTGTTAAACAGAGAAACCCTGTCTCGAAAAACCAAAAAAAAAAAAAAAAAGAAAACGAGCTTTTGACTTTACAAGTATCATTTTAGTCTAAAAATTACTTTTAAAAAATCTTTATGTTTCTTTAATTTCTACCTTCATCTTTATTTCCTTCCTGTAATTTTCTTTGTATTTTTTATGATGTCCTGGGTTATGACTTTCTTGTTTTATAAATTTAAATGATAAGTTTTCATATAAGCACTGGGGTGATTCTGTTCTATGGACTTTGGATATAAAGGGTTCTTACATATTATTTCATAAAATCAGCCATCTCCCATAAGGGTTTCTTTTTAAATAATAATGTTATCTAATTAGGGAAATTCGATCTGTGGAGAGGTGATTTGGAAGGCAAAGTCATGAGGCTGGTGAATGGCTCAGTGGCTACGGCGGTTGTTGCTAAGAGATGTGAAAACCTGAGTTGGAGTCTTGGAATCAACGTTGTAGAAGCAGAGAGCAGGTTGACCTCTGACCTCTGCAAGCCCTGGCATACTCATGCACCCTACCCCCAATAAATAAATGTACATATAAATTATTAAAAAATGCAAAAATTATCACACTGGGGCTGTAGTTAAATGGTAGAGAACTTGTGTTTGTAACAAAAGTCCATGTTGAAGCTGTTGGAGGCTGGCTCCTCCATTGCTGCCTTCAATATCGATTTTAACATGAGTTGAATCAGTTATTTCATCTGTTAAAGAACTTCCGGGTCTCCATTCTTTTTTTCTTGTTCTTGTTTCAGTGATCTTGATATTTGTATTTCTTAGGCAAAATGAAATTTATGTTCGTATTGTTCAAACTTTTTCAAATCAACAGACAGCATTACCTTCAGAGAACTAGGTTGATGTGACTGGAGACTTTCTAAAACTGCCTGACTACAATGATGTCAAGACTCTCTAACAATATGTTTGTGCTAAATGTTAACTATGAATGTTCTGCTTTTGTATTAGGCTTTGATTTCTTGCAAAGGTCATGAAGAACCTATAAAAGAATCCTCCTGCTACAGATGATGATCACTTCCTTTTAGTATCTTCTGTAGGGATGGTTGACCCAGCCTTAGCAAACTTTTTGTCTTGCAACATTGCTGTCTTTAAGAGCGTTTGGATCTCAACTCCAACACACTGCAACAGAAGCCACTAATCACATTTCAAAAATCCATTGCATTTCATGTTGTCACACAACAAACATGAAATGTGCATTAGGGATTAGTGTTCATTTTGTGCTAAGTACCGACAGCCATGACTTCCTTTCTTTTCTCTGTCATCACTTTCAGGTTAAAGACACTTACAAAAGCAACTCAATAATTACTGAATGTCTTACGGATGTTGTTCAATCACCTGGAGTGTACTGACAGCTTAGCTTCAGATTTGTAGACTAATCGCTGTTGATGTAAGATGATTATACATTCATAGGCTGGGGAGATGGGGAGTGAGAAGTGACTCCCACAAGTTGTCCTCCTCTGGCCTCTACGAGCACACTGTGTTATGTGCATGACACCCTCCTCCAACATAACATAAAAACAGATACAATTAAATTTATTCATGTGCCTAGGTGATAGGGTGATGTTATGCATTCTAAATGTTAATTAACCTGCTCCAGTAGCTTGCTTTCTGTACATCAAGTAATGCTATCTTACCTTGCTTGTCTCTGATTTGTTAAATAAATGATGAGGCCTGAGACTGGGCAAAGACAGAGGTAGGCAGGACTAAGGTGGTCAGACTTCTGAAACAGAGAGGTTCATGGGTAGAAGAAGCCTCCAGAAGAAGAAAGAGAAGAACCCACTAGTAGCTAGAAGAAGCCTCCGAGGAGAGAAGCTAAGAGAGGAAGAAGGAGACACATGATGGGGTAGACAAAAGAAGATCATGCCACATGGCCTGGAACATAGGCATAGTGTGGAGAAAAACAGCCCAGGGGACGTATGTATATATGCAGTCATAGTTGGGGAATAGAATGAGCTAGCTTAGATGGGCCAAGATTACACAATCCAAGCTAAATCTTGTTAAAATCCATCAGGTGTCTTTGTGCTCATTTATAATGGCAGGTTAAGGATTAACACTGCCGACCAATTAACGATAATCTAAATACTAGTAAATAATTTAGTCATTTTCTACACATAGGTATTTTGCCTGCATATATGTCTGTGTGCTACTTTCATGCCTGGTTCCCATGGAGGAGGGAAGAGGGCATTGGGTCCTCTGGACTGGAATTACAGATGACTCTGATGCTGGGTGTCAAAGCCGTGTCATCTGGAAGAGCAGCCGGTTCTCTTAACTGCTGAGCCGTCTCTTTAGTCCCTTGTTTGTTTGATTGAAAGACTAGACTTTTTCTGTTTCTTGCCTCCAGAAGGTAGAGTCCTCATGTCTGTTCACTCTTAGAACAGGATTAAATTCCTACATCACTCAAACATGGAAGTCAATGGGGGTTCAAAAGCTATTTGTGTGACAGTGAGGCATGCTTTCTTGCTATGTACAGGAGAAGAGAAGCTATGATTGGTAAAGTGTGAGCTCACTGAAGCTCTCTTATCTGGGGGGGGGTCTTAGGTTAATTTATGCATCTGTGCGCAGCTAGATTTCTGCTGTTCATGTGCCTTGCTCTCAAATTGATCATTCCTCACTCCATAATTTCATCACCTCCCTTTTCCATCTTGCCACATGATTCAGTTATTTGCAGTTGACTCTCTGAGTATTTGGCATTTTCAATAGTAAAATGCATCTCAGTTGATTTTTTTTATTGAGGATTTCTGGTGACACTTTCACATTATGAACTCACAGCTGTGCTGTGTGAATCCTGTGCTGCACAGCACGGTCTCAGTGACATGACTGGGGGGTGTGAGCCTCACAGGAAGTAGGTTTCACACGGAAGCTAGCCAATTGCTTTTTCTCTTAGGGAATGAAGGAAGGAATGATTTGTCAGGGATTCTATCATATGTAGCATTAACAATTAATTTTTCATCAAGTGAATATAATCATGTATGTAGTCATGTATGTAGTTATGTAAAGCTTATTGCAAACATTTTGCACCAACTTTGCTTTTGAGTAGTTTACAGTAGGGACATATTACTTTGATATAAGAAATATTGCAAATAAATAAATATTACTGTATGGATTAATGTTCATCCCACATATTAGAGGTATGTGAAAAATCTCAGATTTTATATTTTTTCAGAATTTTAATGTGGTGATTCTTCATGTTTGGGTATGTAAGTATTTGATAGGAGCTACCCAAATACTCCTCGGGCAAATATCTGTGTGTGCCTGTGATTGGTGTTTCCCCAGTCGTCAGTACTAAACGAGCCACCTGCCACATATGTACTAATAAACTTACCGGATTATATTGGGTCATTCACAAAGTGTCATTGTAGGACTGGAGAGATGGCTCAATGGGGGAGAATGCTAGCTATGTGGAGGGTTAGTTCTGACTGTCCCCTTGACAGTCTTGAGTCACTTGGAAGATGAGCCTCTGGGCATGTTTGTGCAGGATGGTTTTGATTATGTGAATTAATGCAGGATGACCCATCTTAATTGAGGGAGGTGCCCTTCCCCAGGCAGGGCACCCTGGACTGTGTAAAGTGGGGAACAAGCTGAGCTCTATCACACATCCAGTCATTGTTTTCTTCTGAGTCTGGACTGAAATTTGCTTTTTCTCTCTCTTAAGTTGGTTTTGTCAGAATATTTAATCATAACATCAGGAAAAGAAGCTAAGGCACAGTACAAACATGATGTCATAGTCACTGTTGTGGTAGGTTTAGTGTTAGCATATAATAGCATAGGGATAGCAAAAGCCTGGATTTTAAGATAAAAGACTTACTTCCAAAGTAACATGTCCTTGGGAACTCGCCAAGGACCAGGACCTCTTTGATCTTAGGGCTAGGGGCAGGACATGTCCCCTGAGGTGCCTGCCCTCTGGAGGTCTCCCATCATTTCACAGTCCTCTTCGAAAAGCATCTGTATGGCACTGCCCAGAGGCATGACTTGGAAGTGATCAAAAGCTTCTGCCGACAGGTGAAGAAATTTAAGGCAAGATTCATGTGGACAGAGGACTCTCTCCTGTTCCTGACTCACTCAGCAGCATTGTCCTCATCAGGCAGAGAAACTTGCTTCAATCTCATTGGAAAGGTTTACCCTCTGATTTTGACCTGTTTTGGCTCTGGAGAGGAGACAGATTCTCCCTGAGATTCGGGAGCACTTAGATGCAGAGCTCTGGGACTTCAGGCCTTTGCAGGCCATAAGCATCTGAATAGGTGAGCCACCTGGGAAACTTTCATATGTTAATTGGTTTTAAGACCACAGAGGGGATTCCTGCTTGACAAACTGTCTTGGGAACTGATGAATGAAATTCAGAGACTTTAAGACTGAAAAATTATATGAAGACCAGCCATCCATCAGGACCCATGCTCAGAGGAGAATATCCTTTTGAAAAACCTTAGGTTAATGTTAAATGTTTATATTATAGGTATTAAGAAGTTTTAAGTGCTAGGTTTTAGAGTTAGGGTTTGGGTTTAGGATTTAGGCATTTTATAGGCAATTGCTAGGTAATTGGTAAGCATTAATAAATATATGTGTGATAAATAAAAATTTGCTGTTACACACTATTCTATTGGTGTGAAGAGACACTATGACCAAGGCAACTCATAAAAGAAAGCATGTAATTGGGGGCTGGCTTACAGTTCAGAGGTTTATTCCATTACCATTGTTGACTCACAGGCAATTCCAGTAGGCTCCTCTCAGAGACCTATCAATGGCTTATGTCACCACCTGTCAACACTGTCAGGTGTGACAGGTGTGTGGGGGCAGATAAAAGGACATGCCCACCACCCCAGCTCTCTCTCTTTCTCTGGTCTTGGTTCTCTCTATCCTCAGAGCCCCCCTTTCTTTCCCTCTCTGGGCCCTGTCTTTCTCTCTACCTTTATGGCTCTCGCTGCCTTTACCCCTTCTCCAAGTCCTCACTCTCTCCCTTCCCCAGTAAGCCTTCTTATACCAGATTTGTTGCATGGCATACTTTCTCAGGGGTAGATCTTGGCGTGGGCCCACCATGCCCCTCACCACATTTCATAACAATCATCATGGTAGGAACCATGGCAGAAATGTTTCTGAAGAAGTAATTGAGAGCTACATCCTGATACACAGGCAGAGAGAGAGAGAGAGAGAGAGAGAGAGAGAGAGAGAGAGAGCAAGAGAGAGAGAGAGAGAGAGATTGGGCCTGGCATGGGTTTTTGAAACCTCTAAGCCCATTGCAAGTGATACACATCCTCCTCCAACAAGGCCACACCTCCTAATCCTTCTAATCCTATCAACGAGTTCCACTCCCTGGTGACTAAGCATTCAAATATATGAGCTTATAGGGGCCACTCTTATTCTGACCACCACAGATGAGGCCATAAGTTCCAATCTCATTACTCATGGAAAAGCCAGGAACAGCCCAAGGGTACCTGTAGTATTAGTGATGCCTCTAAGTAAGAGAGACAGGAAGATTGCTGGAGCTTGTTGGCTGTCAGGTTCAGTGGGAGACCCTGACTCAAGAGAATAGGTCTGAGTGATGGAGCAGGGCACCTGACATCTCCTCTGCATCTGTGTGTACATACTCCCACAAACATGCACACATCTACCATGCACACACACACACACACACACACACACACACACACACACACACAATCACAAACATTTAAAGAACTGCCATTGTGTGCTAGACAGAACACAGGCTGTGTAGCCAGGCGTTGTGTTCACAACCCACATCACTAGCATCCTTGGCAGATAAGCTTGAACACATTGACATAAACTCATCTAGAAGGAGTTTTGGGGCTTCTCTGCTTTGTCCTGTTCCTCTAGCCCCTTTTTGGGAAGGACAAGGAAGGGTAGGGACACAGGTATCCAGCACACAGCTCTCAGCTTAGAGGTAGTCTTTAGTGTACTATATCCCCCCCCCCCGCCTTTCTTCTGCAGTGTGTAGTGTGGCTTTGTGTTCATTAGACACCTTTCTTGGTTTTGATTCTTTAGAGAATTAGTCTAGCAAACAAAACACCTTGTAGCAGCTCCATTAAAACTAACTAAAGATAGAGACCTCAGAACTCACAGCTTAATCTTAGAAATTAGATATTAGGGATGCCATTAGCTAAGACAGTAGTTTCAATTTCCCCAATGACAGTATATTTTCTATAAATAAATTAAAATAATTACAGGCTTTGAAAAAAACTTTCCAGAGTGAAGCTTTGGAAGTGACAACATCCAGGCACTAATTGTGATAATGGTCAGTGTGGAACCATATGGTAGCTTTTACAAAGATGTATAAGCAAAGGGTCCAGATGAACTCATTAGACATTCACATTTCTGCCGTGTGCGTGAGGAGTTGCTGCCTTAGTCTGTGGAGCCAACGGTTCTTTTGGGGACAGACCATGTTGCAGATGGAAAACATTATCTGTTATTTTCTGTTCTTGTTGAAAATGTTTTGCAATCATACCCATATACATTATGAAACCATAGCAAGGAAAATATTCATAATAAAATGAACTACTGGTATGAAATGAGGTAGACATTAAAACAAAAATAAATAACTGCTGGATCTTGACCCGAGTAGCAATTTAAAATTTTAAACCGTTCAGAAATAACTGACAGATTCCATCTGCTTTCTTGGGTATTTACTAGACAATTCTATATTCTTTTAGTCTCTAACAAGGAGAGCCCCTCTTTTATCCTAAGAAATCACCCCTGAGTGCTGCCAGTAGGTTCTTACCAATGCAAACTTGTTAACTCACCAACAATGAATATTCTGACCTGTTCAATCTGTTATGCTACTGGAGTTGTGTCAGCTTTAAGAACTCCATTTTTTGTTTTTTTAAAAATTGTTTGAGAATTTCATATATGCATATAATTTATTCTAACCAAATTTTAAATTTTAGATCCTCTTCTTCCACTTCAATCTCTCCTTTACAGTTTTGTTGTTGTTGTTTTTTGAGGCAGGGTTCCTCTGTGTAGCCTTGACTCCTTCAACCTGTAGACCAGGCTGGCCTCGAACTCACACAGATCTTCCTGCCTCTGCCTCCCAGGTACTGGGATTAAAGGTGTGTGCCACCACACTCATTCTCCTCCTCCTCCTCCTCCTCCTCCTCCTCCTCCTCCTCCTCCTCCTTCTTTATCTTCTTTTTAAGCACGTTGGGCTGCCTGTATGTGCATGGGTGTGGGATCATCTGCCAGAGCGTGGGCAACCTGTCAGGACCTGCATCCCTGAAGAAAATCAATTCTCCATCTTCCCTCAGCATCAATCACCAATACTTTCTCAGCCAGAGGTGGATCTTCTAGACCCCACTCTTCCACCCCACTGGGATTTGGGCTGCTTGTTCTTCATCAGGTTAAGACCTCCAGTTTTAAAAGTTAAATTCAATATGAAAATGATCTTTGTCATAGTCACCATTTTAGCACTTTAAAAAATGTGAATTACAGTTACTTTATTTTTTTAACATCAGGAAGTTGGTAGGATTTGGTGTACTCAGGCTCTGACAGGTTAGGTGTCTTTAAAAATGTTTTAAATCACATAATTTATTTATTTACTTTTGTAGGGATATGTGTACATGCACACTACAGTGACTATGAGGAGATCAAGAACTTTTAGGGAAGTAGGTTCTCTCCTTCCACCACATGGGTTCCAGGAATTGAATTCAGGTCGTCAGGCTTGGTGGCAAGCACCTTTACCTGCTGAGCCCTCTCGCCGGTCCTAGGTTATGTATCTCAATGGACAATCGCAGGTTGAATAATAGCAGCGACTACAACTTCATTCTGGGCTTGGCATCAACAGTGGAGCAGTAACACGCTGGACATTTGACATTCCCTCGTCTTGCAATCCTGAATTTAGAAACATATCTAAACAGAGAAAAATCACACACCATACAGTATGAAAGTTTTTATTTTATTTTATTTTCTGTAATCATACTTTTAAAATTTCAAAAGAAAGTTTCCAAGTTTTCTTTCTTGGAAAGGGCTGTCCTGCTTTCCTCGTAGATCACAAACTTTCTATTTGGACAGAAGAAATGCCCTTCCTTTTAGACAATTAGTTGAAAATGCTGTGATTTGCAATTGCTTTCTGTCTTAACAAGTTAACATAGAGAGTTTCTAAATGCAGGGCAAATTCTAGAGAATGAACTACAAATACACTACCCAACCCCACTAGTGGTTAACACTGTGAAGAGGTGCAAATGGAGTTCAGAGATTGTGAGGCCCAACCCTGCTCTCATTTATTTATTTGGTACTCAACATTGTATACACCTGGAGCATACTGACTGCCAGGAGTCACCTGGGAAGACTCTGGGTCACTGGGTACAGAAGAAAGTCTAGAATCTGTACTTTGAAGCATTTTTGAGAGTGTCTGATGACCACTAGAGCTCAGAATCAGTAGGTTAGAGAAACAATGGGCCCTATTTTGGTAGGCGGTGAGAGAAAGTCTTTTTGAGTAGGTAACATAGAGAATGAGGCGTGAGCTTATATGAACTGCCTTCCAGGTAGATGAACCTTATTGGTGAGGTCTGGTTCCAGTGGAGGCTTGATTTGCTCTGGAAAAGGAATGGGAGGCAAGCTGGAAAGAGCACAGAAAGGAGGTAAGTTTCAGTGGAGCAGAATGAGGCCAATAACAAAACAGCACTGTGCTGGAGGGGTGGACAAGCAGCAGACACCCGAAACGAATGGAGGGTGCTGGAGGGGTGGACAAGCACCAGACACCCGAAAGGAATGGAGGGAAGGTGGGTTTGCTGCTCTATAAAGTAACCCGTGTTTTAAAATTGTTCTGCAGAAGTAGGAACAACAGATTGGTATCAGATGCATGAGAAGTGGATGTCAGGTAGGGACTTGGTGCAGTGTAGAAGGACATCTAGGATGCTGGCAATGCAGACAATGGGAAGAGGTTGTCTTGGAGGCAGCTGGAGGAGGTAGAGCCAAAGACTTCGCTTTCATGTCAAATGCTGGATGTGAGAGAAAGAAGGAAAGGAGTTAGGAGTGATCGCCAATACTTTTGACTGCAGTACACAGTTTCGGGTGACGGGTGGGGCTGTCTGCTAAGCTGACACCGGGCTTACACTGGCAGGACAGGCTGAGTGCTGTTTGGGACTCAACATTTGGGGTGAAATTATGTTGGAATAATACATAATAAGATTTTTGCTTTTTAAATATCCTCGTTTGACAAATAGCATTGATCTCTAGGTTTACTTTGTTTATTTTGTACTGAGGATTGGCCAAAGGATTTCATACATGCTATATTCACATGCTAAGCAATGAGCTACAGACACTTCAGCCAACTTAAAAAGGTAGGTGGTTGTGGTATTTTGTGATACTGGGGATTGAATTCAGGCCCTTTTACATGTTAACTCAACACTTCACCCCTCAACTGCGCTGTCACCTTCCTTTAATTATTCTTGAGATTTACAGGAATTTATTTATGTGTTTCTGTTAGGGTGTAGGTGTTCATGGAAGTCAGAAGCTGAAGTAAGAGGCTTTTCTGAGCACCCCAGTGTGGTGCTGGAATTCCAACCTTGGTCTTCTGATGGAGCAGCAAGTGCTCTTAACCACTGAGCTATCATACTTGAGCACCCCCATCCACTCACTTTGCTCTGTTGGTTTGGTTATTATTTGTTTGTTTGTTTATTTATTTATAGTTGGAGGCGGAACAAGTTGTCTAGGTTGGACTTGAACTTACTCTGTAGCTCAGGGCAGTTTAAACATGAGCTGTTTTCCTTAGGTTCTCTGGTATCTGCCATCAAAGGTCTCTACCACCAGGCCAACCTCTTACAGCTTTTGTGCCTGCCATTCAGTGTGTCAATCACACAAAGAATTTTTTAAAGGGCCATTAGACCCAGCAAAGTTCCTGAAGTCCTTTAAGATAGTGACTTTGTGCTGTACAGTGTGGTTAGGAATGAATTAGTGTTTATAAATGTCTCCTGGTAAAACATCTAAAGTAAATTAGAACACTAACAGTTTTAAGAAACTAATGATCAGTCTTGGGAAGATGGCTAAGTCAGTAAAGTTCTTGCCCCATGAGCACAAGGCCCTGAATTCCATCCCCAGCACCCTGTAAAAGCCATTCGTGGTGGTGAGCGCTTGTATTCCTAGTGCTGGGGAAGAGGAGACAACAGGAATCTCTGGGATTGTTGACCAGCCATCTTGCCAAACCAGTGAACTCCAGGTTCTGTGAGAGATCATAGATGGAGGGTGATATAGAAAGACACCAGAGGACAACCTCTAGTCTCCACAGGTACTCACTTGCATACCGTGTACACACACACACATACACACACACACCTCTTCCTATACTTGCTGCTCCAACTAGTCTGTTGAAGATAAGTGTTCCTGCCTTACCATTTCCCTGAAGTAACTGTATGAGCATAAATTAAAACATTAGTATAATATTAGCTATGAGGTATTACATAGAAATATATCGCTAACAGTGTCCAGATCAAATCCTTGCAGTCTCATGCTTTGATCCCCACTGAGACACCTGGGAGACATCAGTATCTACTGTGGTATCTCAGACTTTGTGTAAAGCAGACGACACCTTTGCCTTTAGCTCAGTAGATGACAGAATACAGGGAATGACAAATGCATAGTCTCTGTTGGGTTCATCAAGTCAGGTCACATGTCAGAGCCCCTATCATTTGGCCAATGGGACAACAGAATGAACCCTGATTAGTAAGCAGCCATGTCATAGATTTGCACGTTTGTGAGCTGAGTTCCCTGAGGGCATAGAACAGATACCACACCAGACTTTGGAGGACCAGTTGCAGAGACTTTCACATTGGAGTGAAGATGTCTTCCTTATTCTTTGGCAGCACAA
The DNA here is from genome assembly GCA_907164525.1 of Lophiomys imhausi. Lineage (NCBI taxonomy): Eukaryota > Metazoa > Chordata > Mammalia > Rodentia > Muridae > Lophiomys > Lophiomys imhausi. The sequence continues at coordinate 2,458,410 of CAJQZJ010031998.1, read as the reverse complement.
GTGAAAATATAATGAAATTTTTCTTATAGAAAAATAAACTATGAAAGAAAGACGTAAAACTAAAAGTCTCAAGAATCAGGCAGGGCATGGTTGTGCACGCCTTTAGTCCCAGCACTTGGAAGGCAGAGGCAGTCCGGTCTCTGAGTCTGAGGCTAACCTGGTCTCTGGGGTGAGCACCAGAAGAGCCAGGGCTCTTCAGAAAAGCTCTGTCTCAACAACAAAAACAACAAGCCCCAAGAACCTGGATATGGTTCAGAAAACCTCATTTCTAATCCGCAGTGGTTTATTTGTGACCAGTAGGCATTCAAGCCTCATGTTAAGTATGTACCTGTCAGCATCCACACAGAGAAACAGAACTTCCCCTTGCAGACCACATGTTGAAGTTCATTTATTGATAATTTATCTGAAATTAAGTTATAGTTAAGTGTCATACAGATAATAGAGCGATTAAAAGCATTTCTGGTCATGTCTGTTTGAGTCTTTTTTGTTGTTGATAATTTTAAGTATTTTGGTGGACACACACATTTGTAGTTGTGCATCAGTGAAATTCCTGTGATATTTCATTATGTCTCTTTCTGCTGATTTCTCTTAGTGGACCCGTGGCATGTATTCCTAAAGCAGAGCTGGCCGTATTTGTTAAGGAACTTCATTAAATACTGAAAGTCTGCTCTATAGGCCTTCCAAGAGTACTTCCTCCCAGACCAACAAAGCAGCTTTTGATTGTCATAGGTTCAGTACACATGGGAACAATTCCAGGGGCATCCTGTTCTGCCTTAGTCTCTGTTATCAGATTACTTCTCGGTACTCTTCTTCCTTTTCCTCCTTCATCTTTTCACAGTTATGAGAGTAGCTTAAAGTGGGATGTTTCTAATGAACATGAACAGTGAAATCGTGATGACACGTCAATGCATTTGCACGGCTGGCTTCCCCATGTAACTGTGACCAGCACCATGCTCGGCATTGACTTTATTTTTGTCTCCACATGTACCATTTAATTCTACAAACAGCTTTACAATGTAGACATTTACTATCAGCCCCACTTTACAGATGATTAAATGGACCTTCGAGGTGAATTAATTGTTCCTATCTCTCCCGCCAGAGTGGAACAGTTGGAAATTCCATTCAGGTTCTCCCTGAACCACCTGTTCCTCGTGCCCAGATAAAGTGCACATTCCTCATCCTCAGCAGTTAGGGGAGACCCACCACGGTCCTGGCCCTTGGGAAACTGTTGTTAGTGCATGTTCTGGGCCGTGATGCCAAGTGCTGAGACGCAAAACCATGGAGAGCCAGAAGGACTCAACTAGAATTCACCCTGCAATATCCGATCTGTGAGACAAAGGAACCAACAGTAACTATCCAACAAAACTACCTGCCCTGCTTTCCTTTTTTCTGAAGTTTGCCTTGAGTAAGAATCGAACATCTGGTCTATATGTAACAACCTAGATTTGAAAGGAGTCTCTAGGAGCAAACAGAAGGGTTTGTATGTGGTGCAAGTAAATCATTGTCTCTGTTTTACCATTTTTATATATTGAGAAGTTTCATAGTAGCCAAATATAGCTGGTTTTCAGGTTGTAAGCTTCTCCAGTAGGAACAGTCTTGTCTTGAAAGCATTTCTAGCTGGAAACATCTACAAGGGCTGGCAGGGTTTTGGACTCACAATCTTGTTCTTTCTCAAACCATTTTGTTCAAAGGACATTTATTTCTTCTTATGGCTTGCCAAGGCTTAGGACCTCTGTACGCCGCCGCCTCCCACAATTCCTCTCCAGCCCAATTCTCCTTGTCACCTTTCCTGATTAATCTCTGTTCTCTGCACCTGAGTAGAGGACACATCAGAGCCTGTAATGCTCTTAGGCAGCACTTTCCCTTTGGACTGCCAATCCCAGGCGGGCCCAGGTGCCTAGTGATTGAAGTTGAAATGAACTTTGGCTCTGTTCAAGCTTTGGGTTGGATCTGCAGGAAAACTTCTTTGTATTGTGTGCCAGGGAAATACAATTTTAAAAAATAATCATATGCAGGGAATTGTATAAGAGTCAGACAGCTCTGCGGTCCCTCTGCTGGGATATCTCAAACACAATATTACAAGGAGAAAGGTAAAGTGGAGGGACACTACCAACACGGTTTTCATATGAAACACATGCTATTGAGACTGGAATGTAAGCATGCCTTTTAATAGCCTTGGAAATCACAGTCTCCAAGAAACAGATGCACTTGGAATTACTGCTTCAGCTATGGTGACTTCCTCCCAGGTCATAAAAACATTGAAAATGACGCAGTGAAAGACAGAGTGGGGTCTTGGAGTTTCCGTCATCTGGCATGAGATTACAAGGTTCTGTAATTTTTTTTAAAGCTATCTACAAGAGTAATGGGTGCTCAGGTTGGTTGGAGAGATTTTCTGTAGGATCTGTGAGGGCCTGGGATTAATCCATGACATGGAGTCAGCTAGATGGCTCAGCAAGAAAGAACTTGCCATACTAGCCTGACAATCTGAGTTCTATTCTTTTTTATTAATATTTATGTATTACTTCAGGTTACATCTCCATCGCAGTGTCCTCTTTACACCCCTCCCAGTTCCACCCTCCCACCCTCTACCCCTATCCCTTTCATCCCACTCCCCCGCCCCAGTTCAGCAGTCATATGAGGGCCAAGAGCCTCCTCATACACTGGGGGCCTACAAGGCAGCACCACTAGGGCAAAGTGTCTCATTGACAGGAAACAAAGTCTATGTTCCTGTTCCCTTTGGTGCATTCATTGTAGTATAGTTATCCTGTACTATATGGCTAAAATCTAATTATAAGTGAATAGATACCATGTACATCCTTCTGGGTCTGGGTTAGCTCACTCAAGATGAGCTTCTCTATTTCCATCCATTTAGCTGAAAACTGCATGATTACATTGTTTCTGATAGCTGAGTAGTATTCCATTGTGTAAATATACCAGTTTTTTAATCCATTCATTGGTTGAGGGACATATGGGTTGTTTCCAGTTTCTAGCTATTACAAATAAGGCTGCTATGAACATAGATGAGGAAACTTTCTTGTGATTTGGTGAGGAATCATTTGGATGTATACCTAGAAGTGGTATGGCTGAGTCTTGAGATAGAGCTATTCCAAGTTTTCTAAGATATCGCCAGACTGATTTCCATAGTGGTTGTACAAGTTTGGACTCCCACCAGCAATGGAGGAGAGTTCCCCTTTCTCCATAACCTCGCCAGCATGTGCTGTCATTTGAGCTTTTGATCTTAGCCATTCTGACAGGTGTGAGATGGAATCTCAGAGTCATCTTGAGTTGCCTTTCTGTGATGATTAAGGATGCTGAGCATTTCTTCAAGTGTCTCTCAGGGATTCCTCCTTTGTGAATTCTCTGTTTAGCTCTGTTCCCCATTTTTTGATTGGATTATTTGGTTTCTTGGCATTTAATCTCCTGAGTTCTTTGTAAATTTTGGATATTAGCCCTCTGTCCAATGTGGGGTTGGTGAAGATTTTTTCCCAATCTGTAGGGTGCTGTTTTGTTTGAATGAAAGTGTCTTTTGCCTTACAGAAGCTTTTCAGTTTCAAGAGGTCCCATTTATTGATTGTTGGTCTTAGATCTTGAGCTGTTGGTATTCTGTTCAGGAAGTTGTCACCTGTGCTGATGAGTTCGAGGGTTTTTCCCACTTTCTCTTCTAGTAGATTTGGTGTGTCCAGCCTTATGTTAAGGTCTTTGACCCAATTAGACTTAAGTTTTGTGCAAGGTGATAAGTATGGGTCTAATTTCATTCTTTTACATGTGGACATCCAGTTGGACCAGCACCATTTGTTGAAGATGCTGTCCTTCTTCCATTGTTTTGGCTTCTTTGTCAAAAATTAAGAGACCATAGGTGTGTGGGTTCCTTTCTGGATCTTCAATTCGATTCCATTTATCCCCTGGTCTGTTTCTATACCAGTACCATGCTGTTTTTATTACTATTGCTCTGTAGTGAACTCATATAAAGAGCCTGATGTTGCCAAGGTGGGAGCCAAAGATGTAAGAATTGCTCAGGAGTTTGCCAGCCAGCTAGCCTCGGGTACTCAATGCAGCAGAAACAAAAGAGGGAAAGAGAGAAGTGACTCCCAAAATTTATCCTTTTATGTCCATAAGTGTACAGTGGCACCACACTCACACATCATACATACTTATACAATAATATTATAATAATACTTTAAAAGTCTGTAAGAGGTAGTCCTTTTAATTCTAAAATTAAATACTATTTTACAGAATTCAACACAGGCCTAGTTAAAACCCAGTTCACTTTCTCTCTTTTTAATAAATGTAACCAATTTTGTCTACAAAAAGAAGTGAATAATTTGAAAAACTATTCAACTAACTGTAGCAAAGTGTAAAAAAAATCACATATTCCTATTTTTATTTCTCTGGTTATTCTTATCATTACTATTTTAGAATACATATAATGCATATGTGCCGTGCTCTGAGGATGTCCATACAATTTACTTGAACTAAGCTGAAATATATTGTAATGAGTAATTAAAATTAGTATTAGTTAGTAAAATCAACACTTTGAAAAAATCTAGATGGTGAGTATATGGATAGATGTTGCCTCCAAAAATTCTTTGGATTTTCCTATCTGAATGAAAATATAATAAGACAGTGGACAAAAATATCAAGAATGTGAGAGTAGAGTAGACATGCCTGATATGACCTCTTCAACTAAACCTCATTAAACTACCAGAGAAGATACACAGACAAAACCCAAAAACAAAATGAGAAACAAATATGTTGGAGCCTGTAGAATTAAACACAGTCCCACAGTTCAGGTGTGAGTGAAGGCCTGTGTAGCTCTGAATTCTAAACATGAGTAGTAGCAATCACCTCTGTAAAAAAAGCCGTGGCTCACCTCCACTGGCCATGCAGAAAAGGTCCCTCTTCTGGGCATAACAGAAGGAGGTAGCAACCTCCAAAGGCTGAGCATACTTCACAGAGATCATATGAGGCCCACTGAGTAGGGGTTATAACTGAAGATTAAAAAGAACTTGTATTTGACCCAGAAAGGAAGCAGAGAGCCCAAAAAGTCAATGGTTTATAAAACAGAATCTATCTTGCACTAGATAATAGGATAAAAGGAGTAATATTACTCCCAGATAATAGGAGTAATAATAAGGCTTATGCTATACAGTCAGCATAACTTCCTGTTGTGGTTTGAATAGGTATGGCCTTCATAGACTCATATGTTTGAATGCTTGGCTCCTAGGGAGTGGCATTATTAGGAGACTTGTTGGAATAGGTGTGGCCTTGTTGGAAGAAGTGTGTCACTGTGGGGATTGGCTTTGAAATCTATTATCAAGCTACACCCAATGTGACACACTATCTCCTTATGCTGTCTGAGGATCAAGATGTAGAACTCTCAGCTCCTTCTCCAGCACCATGTTGGTCTGCACACCACTATGCTTCCCACCATGATGATAAAGGACTAAGCTCTGAAACTGTAAGCCAGCCTCAATTAAATGCTTTCCTTTATAAGAGTTGCCATGTCATAATGTCTCTTCACAGCAATAAAACCCTAACTAAGACACTTCTTTACAGAAACTTGACAAGGATGATAAGAGAATAAAAAAATCACTAGTAAACCAAATCAAGTACTGTGTAGATAGGATAACTCGTCACTTCTGAGGGTTGGGATGAAAAATGCAACTCAGATATGGACCAATCAACTAGAAAAATCTATTGACAAAGGATACAAGTTACTATATAATTTAAACTTTGGAAAGGTTCAAAAGATGGAATTCATCAAGTTTGCTACCATTTATAATGGAAAACTCTCAGCAATTGTGGAATGCAAGAAAGACTATTTGTTGCCTTCCAAAACACCTTTGAAAAGCTCCCGATGCAGCTGCCAGTCATTGAGATCTCTCAGGGGGCTTGAAGAAAAGATCACAGTGGGCAGCATCAGTTAGCCCTTCCACTCCAAATGTGGTAGTGGCCCCACAGAGAGCAAGACAACAAAGACATCCTGTGGAAGATTGAAAAGAAAGAGGTGAAGTGGCCAGGACTCATGTGTGATTTGGCTGTGTTTGCAGACAAAGTGCTATCCATATGAAGTATCAGAGTTAAGTAAGGGAGGTTAGCAAGATGACTACAGACAGCTAATCACTTGTGGTTCTGAAAATCAGAAAAGACCTAGAAAATAAAACTTTAAAAATGTGATCTATAACAGCATCGGAGTTAACTATCTGCAGATAATTTCTACTAAAGACATATGGAATCTATGGGGAAAATTGCAAAGCTTAACCAAAAAACCATAAATGAATTACTACTTTCATGGATCAAAAGACTTGATAATGCAAAGGTTAATTTTCTCAAACAATAGTTTATGGGCTCCAAGCAGTCTCAAAACACACGTTTGATGAAATCTCAAGAACAAATCTAATAGATGATGTGAACCATGAAAATTTGTTCCCAAAATTTGTGCAAAAAGACAGACCCTAGGCTGGAGAGATGGCTCTCATCAATTAAGAGCACTGGCTGCTCTTCCAAAGGACTCAGGTTCAATCCCTCCACCCATACAGCAGTTCACAGCTCTCTGTAATTGCCTGGTGTGGTGGCCCATGCCTTTAATCCTGATACTTTGGAGGCAGAGGCAGACTGTTCTCTGTGAGTTCAAGGCCAGCCTGGTCTACAAAGTGAGTCCAGGACAGTCATGGATATACAGAGAAACCCTGTCTGGAAAAAACAAACAAACAAACAAATAAAAGGCAAACTCTAAATTTAGCATTTGTAGGCAAAATGTAAAGGCTGTGGCTAGCCAAGTTATTCTGAAAGAACACCAGGATGGATGCATTTCTTCACATGGTTGGCAGGTGCTCCCCAAAGCTCTGGGGTAATGGTGGAAGGGCAGTAGTAGAGCAAATAGTGAAGACCAAGTGGATTAGGGCAGAAATCACATCACCGTTCACTCCACAGATGGACTTTGTTGTATAATACAAGTGGTAGGGAGGTGGGAAAGTGAAGGTTCCTGGTCAGAGTGTGGGAGTTACTGGATGCTCAGAGTAGGACTGTCAAGTGAAACTAAGCCTCTACTTTTGCCTCATGCACAGAAACAAAATCTAGTCACATACAGGAAGAAAAAGGATGATCAAAACAATGGTGTTTTATAAGATAATAGAGGTGATTCCCTTCTTTGTTTTGTTTTGAAAAGAAGGGTTTCTTGTGCATTAAAATCCCAAATCTCATAACAGAAAATGTGCAAAATTTCAACTACATTGCAACTGAGTTTCATTTAAAAAATAAAAGCAGTGAAAATATATGCTAAGTGTGGAGTAGGTGTTTTTCAGTTATAGAATTGACAAGGAATAAGTAAGTATTCAGAATGTTTAGAGTTTCTCAGAACAAAGAGACCAATGTTAAAATCTGACAAAAGAGAGCCTGGTGTGGTGGCACAAACCTTTGGGTAGAGGCAGGCAGATCTCTGTGACTTTGAAGCTAGCCTAGTCTACATACCAAGTGCCAGGCCTGGCAGGGCTACATAGTGAGCTCCCACCTCCAAGAAAGAAAAAGGAGAAGGAGAAGAAAAATGTAGAACCTTCCCTCTCTAGTTTCTCTCGAGTTTGTCAGATTGACTAAAAGCTAGCTACCACGATGATTAACAGAATAATTTTAAGTTTCGCCATACCAAAATTGCCAAGGAAACACAATTACAAGAACCGGTATGTATATAGTATGAGGTTTAAACTGATGTGACCATTTTGGGAGCTGTCTGAATTTTATGATAATGTTCCAGATAAGCTCACTCTATGACTCAGAAGTTTCACTTTTTTTTTTGTATAGAACAACTGAAGTTTTCTCTTTCTTCCTTCCATCTCCCCTCTCTTTTACATCCAGATTGCAATTTTCCCTCCCTCTCTCCTCACAGTCCCTCTCACTCCTCCCCTCTTTCCAACCCCTATCTACTCCTCTTCCATTTCTCTTCAGAAAAGGGCAGGCCTCTCATGGATATCAACCAGCCATGGGAGTGTTCAGTAAATTGCAATAAGACTAACAGCCTCCTCTCCAATTAAGGCTAGACAAGGCAACCCAGTAGGAGGAAAGTGTCCCAAAGGCTGGCAACAGAGTCAGAGACAGCCCTTGCTCCCACTGTTAGAAATCCCACAAGAAGGCCAAACTACACAACTGTTTCACTGTTAGGCACACACTATACACACACACTGGAGTCCTCTCAGCAATTCATTGATAAGATTGGCCAAAACTAGAAACAAAAACAAATTGGTTAGAAGAGGAGGAGAAGAAGGAGAAAGAAAAAGAAGAAGAGGAAGAGGTGGAAAAGGAAGGAAGTTGAGTTTCACACAGGAATGAAATGGGATGAATAAAAATCACCTGCAATCTAGATGCATCTTATGGACAAATAAGAAAATAGTTTATATAGATGGTAGCCACCACAAAGAAGGCAGCTACAGAAGATGTCAATGTTCCTTTCAAATATCAACAAAAAATAAACAAATTTGCTCAGAATACAAGTTGAATCATAGAGCTAAAGGAAAAAATAGAAGTGAAGAAGAAACACCTCTAGAATTTAGAAGATGCTTGTGATGACATCATGCTGGCAGATAACAACTGTTTAATGATACCTTACCAGATTGGAGATGTTTTCATTAGCCTTTCTCAAGAAGAAACCCAGGAAATTTTAGAGGAAGCAAAGAAAACTTTGTAAGAAGAGATCTATGCCTTAGAGTCCAGAGTGGTGTTCATCCAGCTGGTGTTAGCAGACCTGAAAGTGCAGTTATATGCAACATAAATTTGACAGCAACATAAACTTTGAGGTGGATAAAAGTTAAACATTTTATAATACTTCTTTTTTTTACCTTGTTTTAATAAACTTGAATATTGTCTTAATAATTTCCCTTCTTCAGATGAAACAAAAGAAAAAATTTCTTTAAATTTTTTTTTCATTTAATAAATGGAAACCTGCCTGTTTTCACATGTGTTGCTTATTTATTTTATATTTTTAAAAGAAGACAGTATTCATGTATGTATTTTACATAATGATTATATCAATTTTAGGAGCTTTATGCCATGTTATTAAAATCAGTTAAACAGAGGGAAAAAAAGAAAATAGTATATATAGTAAAACTATAAGGAAAAACCAGAAATTATTATGAAATTAGAATAGTAGTGACTGCTAATGGAGAGGTTGGGTGAGTTAGGACCTCTGCTCAGTAGAGATGCTACAGGGTGAGCAAGTTTCTATCTTTTGACCTTCATAATACATTTTTAGCTATTGGCTAAGCATGCATGTGCATTTTATGCACAGGCAATATTTGCAATTGAAATGTATATTTATGTGACCAAGAGAGACAAAGACAGAAAGACAGAGAGATTGATTGTTGGCCCAATTTGTTTGGTACCAATAAATTTACTCACCAAAACAAGGATTTGCTAAGAAAAACAAGTTAAAGATGAGAAAATATGCAATTACAGGAAGAGAAGTCTTCACTATATGGTTCAAACCTAGACAAGGTTTGCAATGCTACAGCACAATTGGTCTGCAGCATCTTCACCCAGTAACCACCTTGTTTGGCTGCATTCTTCTGAACCCTCTTGAGTCCATTGAGACTTCTGGGATACTAACTTCCATGTTTTCTCTGAGAAGTAGAAGATTCCAGAACAACATATTTCTGGGATTTTCTTCTAGTTGAATCTTCCTGTATTAGAGAGAAGAGGATGGCTCTTACCTATGCCACTAGCATTTTTCTATGTCTTTGAAGTCAAGAACTTCTGAAGTCCAATGGTGAGAGGGAATGGACGTCTAACTTTGGGTTACACTTGAAGATGTTAGAAATATGTATTTGCTCTACACTGCTGCAGGCATACTATCTTGGCTTTGTCCTGCATAGTTATAAGACAAGCTGTAATTTTACAGCTATATATAATCTAACTGTAAATAGTACTGAGTTATTTGAGGAACTTTAAAACTCCTCCAAAGACAAGTGAAAATGAAGCTTAGAATTACTGCTGAGAGTGTACACACACACACACACACACACACACACACACACACAGAGAGAGAGAGAGAGAGAGAGAGAGAGAGAGAGAGAGAGAGAGAGACAGAGAGAGAGACTGACCTCACTAGAATTGTTTCTTTTAATGGAAGCAAACACATCTGTACAATTCTAGTCAAACAAAAAGATCTGTATGTTCTGGGAGCACAATTACAGTGAATATTCAAGAAAAAGGAAGTTAAGGGAACTAGAGGATTCTTTCTGGGAAGAATATGTAGCTGAGTAGTAGATGCATACATTCAGGTCATGACAGAGCTAATTTGGAGCAAACTGTCATCAATTCTCTAACCATCTTGAAGACTAGCATATTAGACTGAACCAGTGAGGTTCAAGTGCTACTAACAGGTGAAATTTGGCAAGAAAAATAGAGTGTGAAAAGACTACCTGAGATGAGTGTGATAAACAGTATTTTAGGAAGTGAACAATTCCATAAAAGAGCTTTTTAAACTTTTGTTAGGTGTGTTCTTTGACAATTTCATAAACATGTAATGTGCATTATGATTGCTATGAACACCTCTAAGATCAACAGCCCCTAATCTCAGTACCCTGTGTAAGCTCCCTCCCACCTCTGCTACCTTTTCCCTCCTCCCTAGCAGTCTGATTCCTGCATTCGTGACATTTTTCTTGTTGGTTTGTTGTTATCATTGTTTTGATACTCACTAGTTAAACCAAGGTCACCTGTGTGACCGTGGGCTTGGTTCTATTCACAGGAGCCTGTTTTTGCTCCTCTGTGGGTATACAACTGAAAACAATGACTGCCTCAGAATTTACCAGGAGCCCATAGTTCAGCAGAAAGCAGACAGTTTTGGCTTTGGAAAACTTCAGGGTGCTGAGACTCTGCGCTCTGGTGAGGAATACTGTCTTCTCTGTGGTATGAGGGTCATGCCATTCCAGGTGAGACTGAAACAAGTGAACTAAACTCCGAGAACAGGAGGACAAACAGCATGCATCATGCTTGATTGTTCTGTGCTATGTAGCACGGAGAACTCTCAAGAGCTGGTAATCCTTTTTACTGTTATTGTTGTTGCTTCACAACGTTGAATGAGACTCTCACCCTTTATAATCTGGGAGGTTTGCTTTTTCATCTGTAGACGAAGGGCTGGTAATATACATTTTATCTGTGGGTTGTTGGAAAGATCAAATAAGTAATGAGTTGTGAAAATACACAGTAAATCACAGACAAACTATGAGTCTGCTGTTGATTGAACCCTGTTTTCCCAGCATCTTTTGTTGTGGACACAGTTCTAACCTTACTGTTGCATCACAGGACCCTATAATAGGCAGTGGTAGGAGGCACAGTGGGAGAGGAAGAAGCTGAACAGGAACATACCAGTGGCTTGGTTCACATAGTTCCTAACCACACCCTCCGTTAGATTCATAACTGGGAAGATGTTCTGAGCATCACTGTGTGGAAGCAGAGAAGTTTCTAAGCAGCTCTGCCATTAGCCCTGAGTTCTCTCATTGTGACTTTTACTATTAAGATAGAGGACTAGTACGAAGGAGGACTCTGACTCAGAAGTAACCACTTTCTTTACGGTAAAGCATCTATCCATGTACTGACTTGTGGATGAGTTGAGTACTGTGTAGTTTGGTTTACTTAGTATTCCTAGAGACCAGCAGGACTGAACAGGTCTTCCAGGTGGCAATATTTTGTGAAATGAAATGTAGTTTTGAGTGGAGTGTGGATACGATTATCTGGAGAGAAAATCTCTAGACCTTTCTAGGGGTAGAAAACACATTTTTCGTTCATATAAACAGCTCATGGTCTGAACACGTGAGCATGTAAGCACAAGGTCACAGCTAAAGGGGATTTTCTCATTTCTCTTTTTGAGGATTCCCAGGCTAAATGGGAATCTTTACAGCTGAAAAATATTGATGTCTGTAGGCACTCCGCAGAATGGCAACCAAGAGTGACCAGACTAACTTGTCTTACAACCAAAGGGCTCCAAGGGAACATTTGAGTTGGGATGGATACTTCTTTGTTGTTGGAAACTATCCTGCTCATTGTAGGATGCTTAGCAGCATCCTGACCTGCCAGAATTGTTCCACAAGTTGTGATAACACAAACTGTCTGCAGAGTTTGCTGAACAGTCCTTGGAAGACAAAATTGCTCTGGGTTAAAAGGCACTGAATGAAAGCCACTTGTTTGATTTACTGTTCAAAAGTGTTTTGTGTGCTCCTTAAAAGGCAAGACTATGAAGGAATGTGGTTTGCTATGTAGTCAGCTGGCAAATGTGAAATATCAGTAATAATTGGTGACACTTGATAATTTATAAATTATTTCTGTATTCAATCCCATGGAGAGAAGGAATAAAAGGAAAAAATATTGGATATTTACTACCTATTATCTGCTAAAAGATTCACTTTAAATCCATTTTCACTTCCCACCCAGGCAGACTTGTGCATGGAGTCATGCTCCCTACTTTTTATAGAAGAAACCCATTTAGAAACATTAAGTAGCTTCCCTAGGGAATTAGCTGTGCTCATCTGTCTTGGAGACTTACTGCCCTTCCTCTCACACCCTTAGGGCCCAGGACACAATGGTCTTTTACACTGAAGGTGAGAACAGCAGTCAGCTACCTGTGTATCAGAATTAGGTATATTATAATACCTAAAGTCATTTTTAGGGCAAAAGCACACATTTATATTTTACAGTGTAAGAGTCAATCCATAAATTACCAACTTGCAGCATATGCCATTATTGTTTGAATGCCTCCTGGAGGTTCACATGGAGCTAGGTCCTCAGTGAGGAAACATTGATTTCTGGTGTCTGACTTTAAGAGGTGGGATCTAGTGTGTATTTCTGTTAGTCATTGCAGACACAGCACTAGGAAGAAATTGACCTAGTTCTCATGGAACTTTGATTAGCTTCTGCAAGAAAGTTGTGATAAATGAACAAGCTTGGGGTCTGATGTGATTTCATTGTTTTTTACAGCTGCATAAAACTCCACTGTAAATACTCATTTTCTTAAAAGTCCTGTGTCTAGGACATCTTCAAGGTGCATCTTTAGTTCTGGGCATCTTGTTCTTGGGCTCAAATCTGCTCCCACCACTTTCATACACTGCTTCTCTTGGTAGCCTGTCTTCTTCCCTGATCCCTGTGTCTTTTCCCCTTTAGGAGTTACAGGAGAGGGGAGTAGCTTGCCACTCTCTCCTCATGTTGGATCTACATCTGCGCATTTGGAGGCCTGTTCATCACTTTGTAGAACAAGAAAGTTGTTTGCTCCCACTTTTAGAGCTGGGAAGAGCTGCCAAGTACTCAGCAATTCCTCTCTTTTTTTACCCACTGTCTTCATGACTCCTCCCAAGCTCTGTAAATACCACTCAGTAGCGACAGTTGTTTTTCTACTGATAAGATTCCATAACCAACTTCCACATATATCTTGAAATAAAGAAATTGCAGAATAATTTTTAAATTTTTCAAATACTGAAACACAAAATGCACACTTAAAAGAGCACAATTCACAAGTGTGTGTGGTAATTAACTTTTATTAACTGGATATACTCGTGTAACCAGCATCCAGAACAAATAATAGAATCTTACAAGCGTTTCAGAAGGCTCTGTTCCTTCACCAGTGCAATATTTTCAATGACAAAGAGCTTTGCACTGAGTAATATGGCTTTATGACTGTAGCAACTAGTCTCAAGCTCCAGCCTACCCTGGACTACATAGTGAGATTCATACCAAAATAAAAAAGCTTATACATGAGGCACAATTGCTTATTTGAGTCTGTACTTAAGTCATTGAAAACACAGCTCACCATAACAATATTATTGATTAGGGTTTCAAGAAGGAAAGAGAGAATCCTCTGTCTGGGATTCTCTCCCCAGCACTACCATCACTGTGACAAAACAGCCATGATCAACCCAGGAGGGAAGGTTTATTATGACTCATGGTTTCAGAGGTATCGTCTAGTATCATCTCGCTTACAAGAGTTCATTTGAAACTGTCTCTTGTTCCCCGTGACTCTTCCTTTTCTTTTACGATCTTGGCCTCTTCCTAACCTTTGTCCTATATATATATATATATATATATATTGAGAGAGAGAGAGCCAAAAGAACAGGAACATGGACTTGGTTACCTGTTAGTGGAACACTCCACCCTAGTGGAACTGCTATGTATGCCCCCTGTGCAAGAGGAAGCTATTAGATCTCATGTGAGTAAGCAACTGAGGGGGGCTGATACACAAAAGCACCCTGCACTAGAGGGGTGGGATGGGTGGGAGAGAGGATAGAGGGTGAGAGAGTGAGACTAGGAGAGGATGGAGCGAGGGGGAGAGTAATGGATATGTAACTTGAAGTAATAAATAAATGTTTAAAAAATAAATAAATAAACCATTCCTATGTTCTAGTTGACTAGCCACAGGAACTTAAAGTTCATTTCAGTGTGCCTACCCAGGAAGAGAGAGCAAGCCCATTTGAATGAGGAGCATCTCCATGCCCAGTTTGCTGACTTCCTCTGCACCTCTTTCCTCCCACCTCAGCTCTTTCTATACTAAAAGTCCTGAAGGTGGAGATTTTGATTGAAAAGTCCCTTCTGTTTTCCCCAAGGCTACCTTTAATAAGTCTATTTCCTTCCATCAGCTTCAGTCTGCCAGGTTTTTAGTTGAGCAGGGAGCCATGCAGATCTTAAGCCCCCATAACAGGACTATTACTTTTGGGACTGTGGGGATTGAGGCAGGGCAATCTGGTGAGAATCTCAACTCATGGAAGCCAGGAAAAGAGAGGAGAAGGAGGTTGGGGCCCCACCACCACCTTCAAGTGTCCCCCTGGGTCCTAGTCACTGAGACCTGGGTATTATTTCTCACCCAACTCTTTGGTATTTCCCATGCTAATCTTTGCTATTTCTTTCAAGAGGACTCATAAAAGGAGCCACCCCAGCCCCTTCCAGGATCTCTCCACTGTCAGTCCCAGATGCAACATATTTGTACTTGCTCACAGTCCCACTATTTTCGTCCGCACCTCAAGACCAGGCTGCCAAGCAGAAGCCCTTGTATTGAAATTTTGTTATGATGCTTGGGTTTTGAGCACTGCCTGTTAACTGGGAGCTAAGATGTAGCCTGTATTGGGTATTTCATGATAATAATGCATAGATAACACCAAGGAAAGTATAAATTCTACCTTTTCTTTCTGTTCCCTTCTCTTTAGGCTACTTTTAATTTTTTCTATATTAGTTGGTCTTCATGTTCATTTTAACCCTCTATGTGTCAGTGTTGAGAATAGAATGGATATCACATTGGGTGAGTTAAGCCCACTCCAGACTTTCAAGAAGTATGTTTGCTATGCTAGAAAAAGCATACTCCCTGAAAAACCTCTTCCGTTTAAGTACAGCCCCAAGATAACCTCAAAGCAAACAGTTCTCAAGTCTCCATAGTAAAACCCATGGAGAACGTCTGACATTGCTGTCAATCATGACTGGTGGCACTGCTTACACCAGTAACGACAGCCACTGCCCCTCAGGACTGTCCACTGTGTGCGCTCCTTTTACCTTCTCATACCACCCATTGACCATGCTAAGGTAGCTGTAACTCACTTCATGTCACAGATGAACAAAGTGAGAACTTGGATGGCTTGCCTTTGATTACTCAGTGAGTGGGTGGAGCTTTGAGGTCAGGTCTGTCTGCTTACTACTGCTCTTACTACGTTGTCATTTCATGTTTTGAATTAAGGCAAAGCTGCTAGACTTTCCCAGGGGCCTGGTGCTTTTATGCCAGCTTTGCATTTCCGACATCTCCTCCAATCACATTCCAGTTGAGGCTTGCTTCTTCTCTATAGTGTCCGCATGAAGACACTTACTGTTCTGATCCCAGGGTCCTGCCTTGTTCTAGGAGACATCTGCAGTGCTGTGCTCTGTGCAGATTGGTGAATTCATCCTTGGTTCTTCTTGGGTAACACAGTCACTTTATGACAGCCCTCCAGAGGCCATCCCTGAGCCAAGAATGGCTGGTGCTGGGGTCTCATGCAGCCTGAAGGGTAGAGACCCATGGGGGATTTTAGAGATTTCCCGGATGGATCGATCAAGAATCTTTGGTTGAAGAGTAAGGTGAACCCAGGCACAACATATCTCAAGGGTAATTAACAAAGCACTAGTAATATAGGAGAGATAAAACCTTTCTTCTTATATTTTCCTAGGCTAAGGTCCTATGTACTAGACTGATCAAAGTATTACTAAGAGGGAAAGTGTACTTATTCCTGAAATGACAACACGCATGAGGAGCTCACTAGGGTGGCTTGATGTTGTTTTTATATCTTGACAGAGAGTACTGATTCTGTAGAAAGGTGACAGGAGAAAGACATTTTTAGGTTTTTGAGGAAAGAAATTATCAGAAGGTAAATACGTAGGGAAGACAAATGAGATTTTGTTGTTGTTGTATGATTACTTGGTTGGCTACTGAAGCTCCAACTGTGAATGACTATCCACTTTCTTTCTGGCTATAAGACTTCCCCAGGAAAGGGTATTTATAGCACCCTTCATTTCTCCAAAGTTTCTGCTTCTAGCCATAGAAGAGAAGCTCTGGCAAGGAGTCCTGCTCCTGTTGAATTTCAAATGCTTTCAGATCAAAAGAACCCTCATGTCAAAGTGCCATATTTTAGGATAGAAAATTGTGATTACCTACAAAATTAGAAAAGAAAAGATAAAATGAATGTGTAGATTTATGGAACACAAAATATAGCACTTTAAATGAACAAAGAGCTAGATCTCTCAACTTTAAGCCTTCAAACCTAACACTGGATAAAAAAGTAAAATGCATAAAGAGATATATAATTTGACAACATGATGAAATGTAAAATTCTTTGGAACAAATTTAATGATACATAAATAGGGAACAAAACATAACACAGTGCATGGACAAAATCAGCACTGAAATGATGATAATTACAATCACATCTCGGTGACAGGATGAGAATCAGGGAAGATCACCAAGTGTCTCCAGCCTGTCTTCAATGTTAACTGGCTTACAGTAAAACACCAACATAAGATGCTTACCCCTTGGATAACCAAATTGATGAACATGTTGGTCATGTTGATCATCTGCTGCTCAGATGCATATTTGTAAATATCTCATGAATCACTTTAAAAAGAGAATAGTATGCTGACTCCTCCCCTAGAAGGATCTGTGAGACTCTGACTGTGAGTCTGGCTGTATGTCGAAGGCTGTTAGGGGCTTCAACTGCCAGCCCTACTTTCTTCTTTCTGGAGACTAAATTGACTTAGGTCTTTATGAGTAATAGCACAAAGGTTTCACTTACTTGCAGGCCTGTCTTAACCTGCAGACATGCCTTGCAAAAGGAACTCCCTTTTTTAATAGCTCCAGTAAAGTCTGAGAATTGCATCCCGTGTAATGGAGTTGTACGCCCTTCCTTAGAGTAAAGCATTATTTACTAGGGAAGTGAGGTATCATCTAGGCTTTGGTGATATGCTGATATGTTGTCCCCAGATTGGTTAAATAGCTGATAAGCTTCCCTCAGGTGATGTTAAGGGAGAAGTTTTACAAGAAAAACAGGGCAGGAGAAGAGACATCGGGTATTAAGGGACAAATGATGTTTATCATACACACAAAAAAGAACAAGACAAATGATTTATTATCATCACTATTATCTAACATAGTGCTCCAAAATGCTATTTCATGGCAAAGGAGAAAGCAGATATACACAAATATGAAAGGTGAGCAAATTATCCTACCAAAATACCACACAAGCAGATTCAGTCCAGTTTACTGACAGGAAGAACCTGATCTAAAACAAGCACACAAGCTTCTTTGGAACAGAGAAGTGTGAGTGCAAGGTGCTCAGACACATCTTTCTAAGAATTAGATCAGAACAAAGGAAGACAGGACATAACCCTAAGGCAACAAGACTGGCAAGAATGGACCTGGACTCAGGTTCCAGCCAGCTGGCTTGACCCACAGGGCACTGATAGCTCAGTACACTGATGAAGGCATTTTGGGCATCTGAGTGGAAGAGAGGCTGGAAGGTTCCAGATCTGTTTTGAAGTATCTCTGTCAATGCTTCCTGGTACACTTGGGTTGCGGGTGCTTGCTGTAACACTCAGGACAGAGCAGTGGGGCAAGGGACTTGATGTGGTACTGTGCTGGCTGGCTATTGGTCTGTGGAGAGAAAGGGTAAACAGCCTACTTGTGACAGCTAATTCTTTGACAATGTAACTGGATTGAGACTAGCATGGGCCAGTCCAGGCTGTGTCCTCCATGGGAATCAAAGATTATAAGTAGAGGCTGCAGGGATTGCTCAGTGGTTAGTTCTACCTATCAGAAGCCCATTTTAAACACAGCCACGTAATTTAAAAAAAATAGCAATCACATCTCAGTGATAGAAGAGAACCAGGGGTGATCAACAAGTATCTCCAACCTGTCTTCAACGTTAAATGCCTTACAGCGAAACACCAACATAAGATGCTTAATCCATGGATAAAGTGGGTGTTCCTCACATTCATCATCTACTGCTCAGATGCATACTTTTAACTATTTCATCATATTTAATAATTTTTAATATTATGAATTATATTTAATACATTATACATAATACTATACTAAGGTTTCTAGTTTTAAAAATAAAAACTAAAATCCCCTGCCATTGGATTTTACCAATGAAGACACAGATGCTAGGGTGAAAACCTGCTAGCTCAAGAGAGGCAGAGAAAACATCCAACAATGTCCCAGAATGAAAAAGTCCCAAATCCTCAAAGCTAAAAGCCAAAAGCCAAAAGCTAAAACAGATGCCTCTTCTCCACCATGTCTTAAATAACTTTCTTTCAATGCTCCTCCTTTCCGTTTAATCCCTGCCAGCTGGTTTCTTGCTCCGCCTCTTGACCTAGGATTAACTCCATCTATTCTTGTATACTGAAAGCTCTTGGATTAAAGGTGTGTGCTAGGGCTGAGCCACACCATAACCATTTGTTTAAAATAAACAGAAAGTTCTAGGCTCATCTGGGATAGAGCTGAGTCATCCTATAATTAGAAAAAGATTTCTCAATTCACAATCTTGGGGTTCTCAATGGGATCAAATATTCTGCAACATACTAATATATAATTATCAATAGCACTAATAATAATAAACTTAGAAGAGATTTTTAATAACTATGGTTCATTAGAACAGATTACAATAGCAAGAATAAAGAGGAATGCTGCATAATGACAAAAGTGTCAGTTAATCTAGAACACAAAAGATGATTACCTGTGATTACAGTGGTGCTTCAAATATCTGAAGCAGAAACTGTTAGAATTCAAAGAAGTAGATATTCATACTTGTATATTTTCATACTCCCTTTCTATAGCAGATACAACACTAGCAAAGCTATGAAAGAGCTGAATAGCATCCGCCAATTGGATCAAATGTTTATAGAACTTCAAAACCAGGGTAGCCACGGCTTTCAAGGGCATGTGGAATGCTTGCCAACACTGGTGACAAACTAACCCACAAAGAAGACCCCAATATGTTTAAAGTAGATACAGTTATAGAAGTGAAATCAAAGTAGAAGCCAGCAAAAAAAAGAGAAAAATCTCCAAATGCTTGGGAATTAAAGTATTCTTATGAAATACACTTCTCAGGTCAAAAGTGAAATCCTAGGAGAAATAAGAAAAGGTTTGAGGTGAAGCACAATGAAAATATTCTACCTTTGAATTCCTGGGATGTAGCTGCGTAGTGAGTAGTGAGACTTTTTCTGGCCTTCAGGGCTTATATTGAAAGAAAACTCCCAAACCAGCACCAACAATTTCCTTATATGAAGGTATAAAAATAAGAAAAATAATCTCAAAGCAAGTAGAAGCCAGAAAATAATAAAAGATAAGAGGTATCGATGTAGCTGAAAATTGAAAACCCAAAGAAACCCAATAATACAAAAGATAATTTTTTGAAAAGATCAATCAAAACTCTAGCAAATAAAAAGAAAGGGAGGGAGAGAAAGAAAGGAGGAGGAAGAGGGAGGGAGGAAGAGAGAGGGAAGGAGCAGGATAGAAGTGAGGGAGAGAGATCTGCAATCAATAAGCTGAGGTAGAAAGACTGTAAGTTCTGGATCAAAGCGAAAAAGGTTAAAGTCACAACTTTCTATTATCAGGAAAGCTAGAGAAGAAAACACTATATATTTTTCACACAATGTGAGGATAACGAATTACTCTGTTTACATAAATGTGACAGTTTGCAGAAAGTGGACTAATTCTCAAAAAACAGCAACTACCAAACTGACTCAAGTTGAAGTAGATAACCCAACAATATTAAATAATTCAATGTTTAAAATGTTGGCAACTTAGAGCGCCCAGCTCTAAATAAGATATCTTATATGATGCCCCTCCCCAAGGCTCAAAGGTCACCACAGAAAGGACAGAAAGACAGTAAGAGACTGGGTAGTAGGTGTCTTCCGCAAAACACTTGGTTGGCATGACAGCACCATTGCACAGATGAACAAAGAGTGTTTGAGACTGAATGCGCAAGACCACCTGCATGAGATCAAGTCAGCAAAAATCTCAGCATGAACAGGGGAAGGGCTCATAAAGTCCACCCCTAGTCCAGAAGGTATTAGCAACTGATGGCTGCTGGGTGGGGAAGAATAAATTTTTTTTTTCAGGGATGCAGCTCCTAAATGGCAACCCATGTTCCACTAGGTGGTCCCACAGCTATGGACATACAAACAGTAAATGAGAGAGCACATAAAATTGGGAGGTAAAGAGGGAAATTAGAGAGGAAAAGAATTAGGTCCATTTGATAAAAACTATATATGTGTGGATTTCTCAATAACAAATTTCTAGAAATTTCCAGCCTGAAATGGTTTTACTGACAAATCCTATGAAGCCTTATCAGGAACGAATGACTCCAATTCTGCTGAATTGCCAAAGAACAGCACAGATAACAACTTCACTTAAATTTAGAGATACACTGGTGAATTTTATGAATATTTAGGGAAGAATTAAATATAATGTGTGTAGGCCATTCTTCTAGAGTCCCTTTCAGAAAATAGAAGGACAACTCTATAATTTGGTTTATTAAGTCAACATTTACCTGATACTAAAACTAAACAAAAATAATACAAAGAAAGTTAGAAACAATGTACATTAAAAATGTATATGAAATTGTCAAGAATATGTTAGTAAACTGAATCCAACTTACTATGGATAAATAAACCAATAAATAAAAGACTAGTAACTCAAAACTAACTTATCTCTTACCTGCCTTATCCAGGAATGGATTGTTTTAGCAATATGCAAGATAGTTTCACTGTCCTAAAATCCTCTGTACTATACTGGATTCCTCCTCTCCTCACAACTCCTAATCTTTGAAAACAATTTTATTTATTTTGTTTATGTGTGTGTATCTGTGCTTATGTTTGAGAGAAGGGAAGGGAGGGAGGGAGGGAGAGAAGGAAGGGTGAAAGGGGGAAGGGTAAGAAAAGGAGAATGTGCATGCCCACAGAGGCCAGAAGATGGCTTTGGATCTCTTGCAGCTCTAGTTAACAGGAAGTTTTGATCCACTGGGTGTGGGTCTGGGATCCAAACTCTGGTCCTCATGGATGAGCAGCAGACATTCTTAACTGCTGAGCCAACTTTCCAGCTCCTCGCAATCTTTTTGCTGTTTTAATCATTTGTCTTCTGTAAATTACAGTTAGAATCATATGGCATGAAAATGTTTTATTTGTTACAGTGCTTGGCTAGTGTCCATGAGGTTCTGGATTTGAGTTTCATCCCAAAAGGAGGAGGAAGAAGGGAAGAGAGAAAAATAAAAGGGGAGAAGAGAGGGGAGGGCAGGGGAGGAGAGGGTAGGGGAGGAAAAAAGCAAGGCAAGAAGGTAAAGGAGGAAAGGAAAGGAATATTGGTAAAGATGTTACCTTGTCAGCAGATAATGGCTTTGGGGTGTGGTGGGAAGCATTAATGCTAGGGTATAGATCAGTTAGTCATGTCCAAAGGATGCAAAGGAATCTGACTCTTTTCCAGTTATTCAAAGACAACGAACAGAGTGTCATGGAGAAGGAAACCATCAAGGACAAGTCATCCTCGGCATGTCATCTTCTTGACGACCTTTTATGGTGTCTTGCTGTCTGTCATGAAAGAACAAAAATCACAACTTTGAACTGGGCTTATTTTTGGTGTTAGGATAGATAACTTAGCCTCCATGGACTAAGTGTGTGGCTAAGCAGAGGAGTTTGACTTGGGCTCTAGGGAGCAGAACAAAGGACAAGGGACAATGACTGCCTTCAGAGTCATCTTCTGGGTGAAGTGGGAACAGAGAACAAGATAATGGAAGAGCAGCAGACACTGGGCCATTTTGGGTTAAGTTTTTATATAATGATGAAGGCAAAGGAACCTCTTGATTATGCCGAGTCAAACTGCCTGGTGGCAAAGTTGACTGTTCTCTGATCTGGACTCCTCCCACTGTGGAATACTTATTCTTAGTTTCTGTTTGGGGCATGCAACTTCAGCAGGAGTGACCCTATCTTGATTTTTAATTGGTCCATTGAGACCTAGTGAAGGTACTCAGTTCAGAACACTACTCTGTCACCTTAGGAGGAGCTATTGGCCTATTAGCAGTTGATGGCTACTGGGTCAGAAAGGGTCACTTTTTCCAGGGGTGTCACTGTCACATTGCCTGTGCCCATGGGAAGGCCCCACACCTGCTCACATATGAGCAGCACCAACTGGACTTGGTGGGTTATTATAAAAAAAGAAACATGAAGTTGAAAGGGAGACGTCATGGGGGGACCTGAGGGAGCTAGATGAAGGAGGGGTAGAATTGATCAATTGTATTCATGTGTAATAATTCCAAAGAATACATACAATCTTATTTTTTTTAAAATGCTTCCCTGAATTTTAGAACCATAGCTCTACAAAAGTTCTGAAAAATTTGCCTCCAAGTTTAACTTTCACATAAAATTTAGTGGTGTCAACCTTACACATTTCCTGCTCATTCTTTCTTGGATTTTCTTTCAGTGGTATTGAGGTGGGAAACATTGGAGAACCATTTGATATCTCAGTCTTCCATTTTCTTCTCTCTCCTTCACCAGCCATAGAACAATATCCCCATGTTTTTTGTAGGCACCCCTCTATTGCCAGCAGCCCCACTCCACCATCCCTACAACTTCAGGTTTTTAGATAATTTCCTATGAGGTCCCTTTGCCTTTATTCCTCTATTTCCTTGCTAGTGTGCAAGCATGCACCCCCCCAACACGCACATGCACATGCATGCCCGCACACACGCACATGCACACATGCATCCTTTTTCCATCAAAAAGATTATATTTCGCATGTTGCACTGATGTCTAAAACCTTTGGATACAAACACTATCCTTAAAGTAAAACACCAACCCCTTAGATAAGGCATCAATGTTGTACTCAGCCAAATTCTCACTCTTTGCAGTTTCCATTTCTTCATTACATACTGTCCACAGTAGGTCTTTTCATGCTGTTGTTTCTTATCAATAGCAGGATAAAATCCTGTCCACCATTTCTATTGAAACTGGATATTTCCCCCTCCTTTCTTTCATGAAACTCTTTCTAGCTGTTGTAAGCTTCAGTGACCAAATAACAGTCCTCTGTTGTCTTCAGGTTTCAGAATCTCAAATTCAAAAAAAAAAACCAGATTGAAAATGTAGTGTGTGTGCGCCCACACGTTTATGCATGCAAAAGCCAGAGGTCACCATGCATGTTTTCCTTGACATTCTCACATAGTATATATATAGCTAGGCTAGATGGCCAATAAGCTCCAGGGCTGGCTGTGTGTGTCCCTGAGCTTCCTGATTTGGTCCTGCCATGTCTGGCTTTTACATGGATGCTGATGAGCCAAGTTCAGGTTCCTCGACACCTCAGCCATCTCCCCAGCCCCTAAAGGAATACATTTAAATTGCCTCTCTGCTTAGCATGTGTAGACATTTTTCTTAAATTGCTTCCTCAAAAACCTGCTTGCTTTTGTCCACAGTACCTGATAATGGCTGTGTGCCCAAAGATACTCAGGGGCATTTTCCCAACTGAAATAAATCCACAGGATAGACTTCTAAAAGCTATCCCAATCTATTCTAATAACAAGTAAGGAAACTACATTGTTCCAAATTCCTGAGGTTGATTTGAGATTTTTTTTTAATCAACAAATAGTTTTGGACACAAATGAGCCCCTAGGTCTCATCCCAAGAACTACAAAAGAAAAAAAAGAGAAGAAGAAAGGAAGGAAGAATATTTTTTAAAAGCAAGTTCTCCAGAACAAGGATTGCACTAAGTGCTGGGGACAAAATGATGACAGGACATTATGTAACCCTGCTTTTAAGAAGCAAGTGTGCAGCTGGAGAGATGGCTCAGTGGGTAAAAGCCCTCGCTGCACCTCTGGAACAGCCAAATTCAGTTCCCAGGACCCATGTCGGATGGTTCACCACTGCTGCCTGTAAGTCCAGCTTCAGGAGATCTGAATCCTCTTCTGCCCTCTGTGGCCAACTGCACTGACATGCATAAGCACATACACACCTTCACACACATGCAAGTGTGCACACCCGAATACATATGCAGGGACATACCCACTCTCACACACATATACAGGTGCACACACGCGCACGCGCGCGCATGCGCGCGCACACACACATACTTCACACATACATAAAGAAAAGAAGCACAAACAATTAAACACAATTGCAATACTATGGAATATATACTGCCATCCAAGCACAAGTCAGCAGCAGAATTTCTGGTAGTAGTTGGTAACACAGGCCTGGGAGATCTAGGGGGAAATCCAGGGAAAGAGACTGAATAGCTGAAATGTGAAGGAGTTGTCTTGGCAAAGGTGTGTGACTATATGGAGGGGAAAGGGGCCAGGATGAGAGCTCCTCCAGGCAGATTTGTGTACAAGGTTCCTGATCACTGAAAATAAGTTTTGTTTGGAATAGAAAATTCAAGGCAGAGAACAGCAAGATATGAAGCCAGAGGGATAATAGCAGTATGTCTTAAAAGTCAGCATTTTAAAAAGTTCATTTTGGCTGCAGTATCATCATATGAGGTGAGAAGAAACTAGATGCCAGACTCCTGTTGTGCAGCTGATTTGGTAATCTACCTCACAGTTGACGATGGCTGTGGTAATGCTGATAAGCATGAAAAAGTGATTTCAGGGACGCTTGAACTGTGAGAACTAAGAGGATGTAGGAGTAAGGGAAAGGAAATTAGATGGGTGGAAATGTTATTCGTTATGAAGGAAGTCAAGATAAAGACACAAGAGAAGGATAATGAGTTCAGTGTCAACCTTGGCCTAGGGCAGTTTTTCTTGGCATACATCCAGGAGATGCCTGGGCAGTTGTGTGTGTTGGCCTGAACTTGTGGAGAAATAGCTAAACCAGAAATATAACTGTAAGACTCGTCAAAGTAAATGGAAGAAGCAGTATTGATCCAAGAGACATCGAGGGGCAGCACATATGTACAATTAGAAGATGAAACCAGGTTAAGAGAAAAGCAGGAAGAAAAGTCTACGTGATAAACAGGATTGCACAAAAAACAAAACAAAAACAAAAACAAAACAAAACAAAAAAAACAAAACAAAACCTAGAAATGGCCACCAGGTAGGAACAGCTGGAAAACAGTTCAGTTCTCACAGTGATTCTTTACAAGATTAAGACACCTTGGTGTAAGGAGACATCTCTGAAGGGACTATTTGGTTATCTTAAGAACTTTACAAGGCATTTAACAAATTATTGTTTTGTTTTGTTTTTGAGATATGGTCTGACTGTGTAGTTATGGCTGAAACTCCATATGTAAACTAGGCTGGCCTTGAACTCACAGATATCTACTGTTTCTGCCTCCTGAGTGCTGAGATTAAAGGCCTGTGCCACCATGTCTGGCTAAGAAATTAATTTCTTAACTGATTATAAATTTTACTTCTGTTTTCTTTAACCAAATAGCTGTCACATATGATATCAACCACAGCTGCAAGGAAGGAAGACAGACACTTTGCTAGGTGACTTATGGAGTTCTGGTAACTTCAATTGACAGTTTAGTGAAGAGATGGGCATATGCATATAATTCTCGCAGCACTGACAAAGTCATTCTTATTACAGAAATAGTTTAAGTAGTAACGAAGATTTATGCATGTGCTAGACTACCTGAAGTTCCTTACATATAAATTAACACGTGGATTATCTTCTTAAACCTAACAGAGGGAAGCCAAGAAGTTACTGCAAGTTCACAACTGTTCTTGAGCACTTTCCTGGATCCAGTCTACTCAGAAATTCTAAAAGCTGTTACTTTAAAAATGTTGTCCCTGATGTGGAGAGACAGTTAAGGAGGATTCAGCAATGCGACAAGACAATTACATGGTACTTCTGTGCCTACATCTAAGGCAACTTGCAGACCAAAGTCTGCACACTGCATTTGCAGTCTGAAGGCTGGTGACGTAACACTTAGTCATCCCAGCATGAGGCC
Source organism: Lophiomys imhausi (assembly GCA_907164525.1). NCBI lineage: Eukaryota > Metazoa > Chordata > Mammalia > Rodentia > Muridae > Lophiomys > Lophiomys imhausi. The sequence continues at coordinate 2,431,994 of CAJQZJ010031998.1, read as the reverse complement.
GGAAGCGGGAGGAGTTATGCCTGGGGCGGAGCCAGCGCCTGGAAGAGGTAGGCGGATTACACGTAGCCCTGCCCATCTGCTCCTGCGCAATCCAAGCGCCACCCGGAATATCTGCGCTCCGGAGAGTGCGCAGACGCAGAGCCAACTCTGGGCGGAACCGGGCGAGCTGCAGCCTCCGCTGCCCAGTGGGAAAGGGAGGCCATAGTCTGGGAGGTGCGCATGCGCAGGCTGCCTTCGCCGACCAGGGGGTGCGCTGACGGGGACGGGGGCTGGGGCTGAATAGAGCGGGCGCAGGATGGACGAGGACGTGCTGACCACTCTGAAGATCCTCATCATCGGCGAGAGTGGGGTGGGCAAGTCCAGGTGAGGCGGTGCGCGGTGGGCCCTCGGCCTCTGGGCTGCGGGCTGCTCTCCTGGAACGGTCGCCGCGGCCCTGCTGGCTCCGCCCCGGCCGGGCGCGCCGGGCTCAGGCCTGGCAGGCCGGGTTTCTCCCTGCTCAGCGACCGGGCTCGGGCCTGATCCAGCCGAGGCGACCCGATTCCAGCCGGCCTGTCACCTCCAGACTCCAGCTGGCGTGTCACCCCTAGAGTCCAGATGACCTATCACCCCTAGAATCCAGGCTGCCTGTCACCCCTAGGATCCTGTCGTTCTGTCACCCCTAGAACCCAGCGGGCCTGCCACCCCTAGAGTCCAGTTGGCTTTTCACCCCGAGAGTCCAGCCGGTCTTCACCCCGGGAGCTGAGATCAATAGTAACTTCATCACTTTTGCGATTTCCATAGAACTGCCCTTCAAATAATGTTCTACCCAGAAACTTTGGTGACGTCTTAGGTCACATTCCTGGCCTATTTTAGCTCAGCGTATTGTTGCATCTTTTGTTTGTTTGTTTATTTATTTGTTTATTATTTTTGATTAGTTCGTAGCGAGAGAACTCTTTTGGTAACTGCTTGAAGGACCACCTTTATGTGAGATTGTTCTTACTTTGCCTCATCCATCATATAGACAAGAAAGGAAACACACTGTATTGCCTTTTTTGCTTTAACTCTATCTTTGGGGAGGATTATATTGACAGAGTAGTTGTGATTAGGTCAGAGGCCAGATATCTAGGTGGGTGTTGCCAGTTGGTTATGATTTTATCCGAGTCTGAGCAAAGTTCTTAAGGTGAAGCCATCCTTGCCCTCTGATTATGAATAAATGTTATTTGAGCTTCTCTTGATCTTTAAAGAGTATTTAAGCCCCAGAGAATTTTTCAACAGTTTCATATTTGCCTTTACCTTGTGAGATCTTTCAAATAATTTGAAGGCACTTCATAAAGACCTAGATTTGTAGATACTTAAAGTATTTGCAAACTTAGTAAATAAACCCAAATCTTTCTGTATTTTTAAAAGCTTGACAATCTATTTTTGTGGTTGTATTCTTCTTCAATGTGTACTTTTATAATCTGTAGTGACATGCTTCTGCATAACAAGGAACAAATTTAAGAAACTTTCCATAAAAAGAGTGGTGTGTGTTAAAGTAATGAATGAAATCTTTATGATTACCCTTTTTGTACATGCTTGCATGTTACAAAGTTTATGTACTGAACATAGTTTTACTAGGAATGATACAGCTTCATGATTTTCTTTGCTCCATTTTTACTTGAGAAGGAACTCACATCAAGTTTGTTTTGTTGCTTTCTGTCTTTTGAAATAGAGTGCGACTGAGGCTGGCCTGGAAATTTTAATGTCACTAAGAATCCTCCTCCTCCAGCCTCCAGAGCACTAAGATTACAGGCATGTGTCACCATGCCTGCTTACAGCTTGTTTTTGAAATCAAGAATAACAGGTTGTCATCTCAACCTAGTATGTGGTTAACTGAGACAGTGTATTGAATAGGTGTAATTAAGGTATATGTTAGAATTTTCTAGTAGGCCAACCAGGTACAGTTGACTACATAACTGGAGTTCCCCCTGATTGTTTTTATCTTAGTTTCTTGAGGCAGGTTCTGGTTACATAATCTGACTGGCCAGGACTTTCTATGCATGTAACCAACAGTTGGGCTGGCATTTACAGTCCTCCTACCTCAGCCTCTCAAGTGTTAGGAATGTTATACCAGGCTTGGTTCTGATTACCTTTAAAGTGTGTTGAGTAGATTTCTCTCCTATTTCTCCCCTCGACAATCTTGTTTGGGTCAAATGTACTTTAAACTTTTTTTTAAGTACCTAATGATAATTTATGAATTGCTCACTGAAAAATTTTTAACATTTTAGTCTGTTTAAAACAATATTGGGTCAAGCATGGTGGCACATGCCTTTAATCCCAGCATTTAGGAGGCAGAGGCAGGCAGATCTCTGATTTCAAAGCCAGCCTGGTCTACGGAGCAAGTTCCAGGATAGCCAGGGCTACACAGAGAAAGCCTGCCTCTAAAAACCAAACAACAACAAACCAGTATTGAATGTAGGGAACTAGAATGTTGGTCTGTGATATATTATTGAATACAGCCTTGACCACTTATCTTTGTGGATATGACAAGAATATGGCTCTAATAGAAGCTTCTGCCTTTTAAGGCAAATTAGTAGAGAAACATTTGTCATAGACATGATCTTGAAGGATCATTCTAACCAGTAGGTATTTCTCTTTCTTACAAAACTAGATCAAGTGAGGTAGCAGTGGGTTGTTGAAGAATTAGTGTACAGCAGAAGGTAACAATGTGAACAAATGGATTTTTTTTTTTAGTTGATTGTAGGTGTTAGAAAGTTACAGTAGGCATGAGGTGAAGATTGTGAAAGAAATGTGATCTGTTTGTAGCCTTCCGTATGATATTTGGACAGTGTAGTACTCCATTGGAGAACCTGGCTGGAATAGAACCCCCCCCCCCACCTGCAACACTGTTAAATGTCCAGTTCAAGGCTGTGATTCTGTGACTCAGCTTGGTGAAGTAACAATGTAACTGTATCAAGTACTGAAGTGAAATATAGAAATCTATTAGTAATTTGCTCTCCCATTTTCTATGTGGATTTAATTTTTACAGTAAGAAATATAGATGAACTGCAACCACAGTATTTCCTTATTGATTTTAAATATTTATTTTTTATTTATGTGTTTGTGAGTGCAGGTCCCCTCCTGGAGCTGGAGTTACAGGAGGGTAGTGAATTCCTGAATGGGTGCTGGGAATAGAATGGGTGCTCTGTAAGAACACCAAGTGCTTTTAATCACTGAGCCATCTCTTCAGTCCTCCTGTTCCTTTTAGTTTTTAATGTTTTAGATAGTCACTCTTAGCCCAGGCTGACCTTGAACTCACTGTGTAACCCAGGCTGGCCTCAAACTTGGAGCAGTTCTTTTTGTTTGTTTGCTTTGTTTTGTTTTTGTTTTTGTTTCAGCCTTCCAGGTTCTGACGTTTCAGGCATGCTCCTTCCCCCACCCCCAAATAATCTGGCTTCTTCACATTGTTTATCATAAATTTAATATTGTCTACATGGCATACTCTTCCATCTGTAGTTCTACATGAAGAGTATTTTCCTCTTAACTTTGAAAATAGGAATGTTTTGTGTAAATATACTGTATAAGGAACAGTGAATTCTTAATAATTGGGGAGAAGTTATGGATTCCTTTCATATTCTAATAGAGAAATAGATTGTGCCTATACAAATGTCTGCAGAGTTTAGCATACATTTGGGGCTGCTGGTGTATCCCTGACTATACTCAGTGTTTGTACTAAAGTGTTTTGTTTCACTTGGTACCAGTTCCATGTCTTTGTTGACAAAGTACCTTTAGTGACAAGATCTCTTTGTAAGGACTAGCAAGTACATAAGAAACATTTCTTACTCAATGTCCGGCATATTGTTATGTTCAGTTAAAATACTCAATACCATTCTGATTGCTTGCATTTTTTATGGTATTGCTGTGGCTGCTATTGTACAAGGTAACGTTAACCGTTAACCTGCTTTTTTTTTCTTTCTCTCTTTTAGACTTTCTCTCTTTTTACTACTTGGGGGTAGTGTGCAGGGTTTCTCTATGTAGCTCTGGCTATCCTAGAACTCCACTATGTAGATCAGGCTGGCTTGCAGTTACCTGCCTGCCTCTGTCTTCAGAGTGCTGGCAAGAAGGGTGTGCACCATCACACCTGGCTAGGCTGCATTTTTGTGGCAATGTTTTCTGTGATGACCCAAGTATAGAGGTATGTCTTTTCTATTCTTAAATTCTAGTAGGTGGGCATATTGGGATAACACATTTTGTACAAGTAGCTATTAAGAGTCAAAAGTTTGTTAATTATTTTAGGTTTTTTGTTGTTTTTGAAACAGGGTTTCTCTGTGTAGCCCAGACTGGCCTGGGGCTAGCTCTGTAGACCAGGCTGGCTGCAAACTCAGAGATTCACCTGCCTCTGCCTTAACATACTGGGATTAAAGGCCTACGTCACCATGCTCTACAATTGTTTTTGTTGAAAATATTTTTTAACATATTCTGCTTATGGTTTCCCTTCCCCTGTCTTCTCCCAGATCCTCCCTATCCAACTCAGTTCTTTCTTTCTTTTGAAAACAGGCCAATTTAATTCTTTCAGAGTTAAAGAAAAAAAACACCAGAAACATGTATCCACACACTATACAAACACAAAATCAGAAATTATAATATATAAGCAAAAGACCAGTAAGATAAAAAATACCCAAAGGAAGTAATCTGGGACAAAAAAAAAAAAGAAAAAAGAAAAAGAAAAAAAATTGCTCAAAATGCCATTGAGTTCATTTTGTGTTGGTTGTCTACTGCTGGGCATGGGGCCTAGCCTTACTTGTGGTTCATATGCCCAGTGTCACTTAACTTATGTTGGAAGTAAATAAAAAGTTACACCTGGATGTTAAGTCATCATCTTTTTCCCCACTGTTTGACACACACCTTTATGTTTATTCCTTGTTACAATTTGCTGTGGTTTTACCGTTCTGTTTTTATTTAATGTAGAGTGAAATAGTGAGCTTTTTTGATTCCAAGAGACTGCTGTTCCCTGGCAGCTGTGTCAGGGTGAGATGCTGCAGTGTCCTTTTCTCAGAAGAGTGTACCAGTACAGATTTCAGCAAAAAGTAAACTGTTGACTTTTCAGGAATTGTGTAGGACAGCATTGGGCATATATGTGTTAGTGGATTTCTTTAGTCTTGAGAGTCTTGGGAATTTACAGTTGAGTTATTGCCTTTCCAGTTCCCAGTTCCCCTGCAGTCCTCCACCAGCTCCACTCTCTGTAGCTAAGTAATCACCTGTGATAAAATAGCACTCATGGCATATATATAATATGATTAGAGGTGAAAAGTCAAGATCCTAACTTGTCTTCAACTCTCTTTTAGCCTGCTCCTGAGGTTCACAGATGACACCTTTGATCCAGAACTTGCAGCAACAATAGGTGAGCACAGTTTAAAAGTGTAGTGGAAATGCCACATAGGCCTTTTAGGCCTTTGGGCTCTGTCTGTCCTCTTCCTGCCTCCTCTTCTTGGCACCCTGTGCTTCCTGTGGTGATCTTGTCTGTGATATTCAGCATTGGCACCTATATAGCCTCATCTGTTGTCACTTCATTAGCACTACTGATATGATGGTTTGCACACATCTCATGCCCGTACTGTGGATTGTTTTTTATTTTGCAGCAGAAAGTAGTAATTGGAATATTTATTGCATGCCAGCCACTATCACTATAGTAATGAATAATACAAACTTGGTCTCTGTTACCACGGACTTAGCGGCAGAATCTGTTAATTTTATACTTTTAATATTTGCTAAAGAATTTATTGTATACTTCTAACTTGTATACTTGATAATAGTTAATTATTAGGAACACTGACACCCAAATAGGTTGTGTGTGTTCACATGTGAGTGTATAGATGCATGGAGGCAAGAAGTTGGCATTAGGTGTTTTCCTCTTTCGCCCTTCACCTTAGTCTCTGAGTTAGGGCTTCTCTCTGAACCTAGAGCTCTCTGATCTGGCTAGATTGACTAGTCACCAAGTCCTGGGATCTTTTTGTCTTCTTCACAAAGCTTAGAGAACAGACACAAGCCACCATGCCCAACTCTTACATGGGTGCTGGGGATGTAGACTGTGTCTTCATCTTATGCAGCAAGTGCTTTAGTGAATGGAGCATGTCCCTAGAACCCCAAACCATTTTAGAAATAAGAGTTTAGAGTGCCTGAAAGTGACTTGTCATCTAGACCATTAAAGAACCATATACTGTTAGTAAGAACAGGAAGTTCTTTTAACTGGCTTTGTTTTTATTTATTGTAGAATAATTTCAGGTTTAGAGGAAAATATGGAATTCTATATATCCTACTCACATTCTCTAAATATTAATGTTTATTACTTTTCCTTTATTAATCTTTATGTATTAGCAAGTGGACAACCATCATTCCTCAGGTACTTTGTTTTTTTGAGACATGATCTCCCCCGACCGTGAACTTGCCAAAGAGCCTAGGTGACTGGCCAGCAAGTACCTCTGTTTTAGTTAATGATAAAATGCTGTGACCAAAAGCCACTTGGGGAGGAAAGGGTTTATTCTGCTTATACTTCCACATCACAGTCATGATCCAGGAAAGTTGGGCAGGAACACCAACAGAGCAGGACCTTGGAGTCAGGAGCTGATTCGGAGGCCATGGAGGAGTGTTGCTTGCTTGCTTGCTTGCTTGCTCCTCATGGCTTGCTCAGCCTGCTTTCTTATACACCCTGGTTCCACCTACTCAGCGATGGCAGTGCCTACAGTGAGTTGGGCCCTCTCACATCAACCGTTAATCAAGAAAATGACCCACAGGCTGGTCTGCCAGGAGCACTTTCTCAATTGAGGCTCCCACTACCCAAATGACTCTGACTTGTGTCAAGTTGATATAAAACTAGCCAGCACAGCCTTCCCAGTGCGAGGATGGCAGGTGTGTGCTACCATGCCTGGCTGTTCTTATTGGGACTCAGGTCCTTATGTTTGAGGAGCAAAATCTTTACTGACTTAACCATATCCCTCTACCCAGCTTTATCATTCTTATGCTGCATTGCACACAGGGTTATTTAAATGAATTGCTTAAGAATATGCTGAGACTTGTCTTTAATATTTAAGCATTTTAATGTATGTTTCCTAAATGGAGGAGGCTAAAATTTTGTCCATTGACAGTTTTCATCAGCTGCCTATCATTACCCTATTCAACAAAAGGAAAATTAGGCGTAAATTCTGATTTGAGTCAAGCAAATTGAGTCACCTTCATTTCTTGACCCCTCACCCCACTTTAGGCAGGATCTCATACTGGCTCAGATTGCCTTGGAACTCACCCTGTAGCCCAGGGTGGCTTTAAACTGGTGGCAGCCCTCCTGCATCAGCCTCCTAGTTGTTGGGATTATAAGCGTGAGCCCCCAGGCCCGCATCTCGAGTCTCTTTTTTAATTGTAATTTTAACTTTCACTGGTCTTTGGTTGTCGTCTGTCCATGTCTCATGGTTTGAAGAGTACAGGCCAGTTGCTTGATAGACTGTCCCTTACTTCACTTGCCCAGTGTGTTCTAGAGTAGACTCTTTCCATGTCTCATGGTTTGAAGGGTACAGGCCAGTTGCTTGATAGACTGTCCCTTACTTCACTTGCCCAGGGTGTTCCAGGGTAGACTCTAATTACATAGGTTTTTGTTGAGGTTGTTTGGTTTTTTTTTGGTGGGAATTCTATAAAAATGCTTCTTAGAGTAGTGTAGCAAGAGGTATATGTATGTATTGTTCCAGTACTGTTGGTGACTTTTAGTCACACTAGGTGCTGGATTTCTTCCCTGTGATGTTTTTATTTCTCCCTTTGTAACTGTCCTGTGGAAAGATTCTTTTGAGATTGTATTTATGTCCTGTTTCTTCTCTTGGTTTTGTGCTTTTGATTTAACCTGCAACAGATAGGAAAGAGTTTAACATGTGGTTCTGTCATTCCAGCTGTGGTTTTCAAATGCTCTCCTGCTGTCTCCATTCAGTACTTAGATTTCTGTAAGGAAACTGTCATCTTTATTTCTGTCAATACAGACATTTTAAAGTAATCTATCAGGCATTATTTAACATCTTTGTGTCGTAGGTGTTACAGATACCTGTATCTGCCATAAAAACGGGAACCATTTAAGATACTAGCAAGTCAAATTCCATTTTGTTCTGGTTTTGACATATTTGCTCATTTTAAACTATGTAGTAAAACTTGTTCAGAGTATGTGTTGTTTTGCTCAGTAACAGTGAGGCATAGATGAACAGCAGTTGACATGAGGGCAAACTTGACTGAAATGAATAATATAAAAGTCATTTTAAACCAAAATAACATGAAGATTCAAAGAATGACAGCCATCATGAACTGCCTATATTATAAAAAAAAAGGCTTTGTCTTTTACCAAAACAGATACTAAAATACTTGCCTGCTGTTGAAAATATCCATAATTTGTTCCTCAAACAGGTTCTAGGGTTTTAAAATCTTTACATTTGGGCATGTAAACCAGGTTACTCTCTGGTTTCAGTTACAACCATCACACACATGGGTTACAAAGATTAAAACAATTGATTCAGTTGTTAATAGACTTGTGAAAATTAGTATTTTATACAAAATCAGTATTTTACCTCATAGTAGACTAGTTATGAACATACATCCTCGTATTTCTTTAGTAAAGTTAGAGATTAAAATGTCTATCATGTATAAAGAAGCCTGTAAGATAATTGTTGCATGTAATGTTTCACTGTGGTATTATAAGTTATGTTGACATTTTCTTTTATTCCATGGTAATTAGCTAAAATAGCAGAGAGGGAAATACTAAAACACAATCCCAGAATCCCACTAAGGTAGAAGACAGCTAAAACACTTAAAGCCACAAGGCAGGTGGACTCCATATCTAAAGCAGTGGAGAATCAAGCTACTACAAATGGGAGGAAATAGAGAGGACGCCATGCCCAAGAATTGAGAGCCAGTAGGAAAGGCTTCCTAAGATGATAAATACACACAAGGTGTAAAATCTAAACCTTTTGTTTATTAAACGTCCAAGCCGAGGAGTCCCACAAAGAAGCCATGCCTTCAAAGAATGTCTTCTATCAGTGGAGAAGATGGTGTCAATTCTAACTGCAGTGGCTGTTGCCAAATGATACTGTCTTTCAGATTGTAACCATTTGGGTGGGTGTGCAGTGTCTGCTTGTGGTTTAATTTGGATTTCTCTGATAACTCCTGATGTTGAGCATATTAAGTTCTTGTTTGTTGCCATGTCCATGTATTTGTATGTATAGAGTATTTGAGTCTTTTGTTAATTTCTTAATTTGTTGAATTGTTTTCTTTTTTCATTTCTTCAAATTTATTTTTATTTTACGTGCATGAATGTTTTGTCTGTGTATCTTTTGTGTGTAGTGCTGGTGGAGGCTGGAAGAAAACCTTCAATCCTCTGGAACTGGAGTTTCAGACAGTTGTTAGTTGACATGCGGGTGCTGAGAATGAACCCAGATCTTCTCAGAGTACAGTGCTCTTAACCATGGAGCCATCTCTCCAGTCCCTGTATTGTATTGTTTTCTTATTGTTGAGATAGAGAGCTCTTTTTATATTCAGCATGAAAGTTTTTTGTAGGTGTTTTTTTTTGTTGTTGTTACTGTATTTTCAGTCAATTTTCTTACTCATCATTTTTCTAATAGTACATTTCTAAGTACACACATTTATTACCTCAGTGAAATTCAGCTTATCAACTTTTCTGTTTATGTGTAATGACTTCAGTATTGTTTTTTGCCCAGCAGAAGGCCACATGATTTTCTTTGTTTTTGTTTGTTTGCTTGCTTTGTGTATGGAACACTGGCTGAAAAGAATCCCTCTGAGTAGCTTTCCTGCCCTTACAAAAGTATCAGTTGTCTTTAGGTGTCTGAGTGTTTTGGGTTATATACATCTGTCCTATGTCACTGTTTCACTGTCTCCCTTTCTGTAGTTTTATAATCTGTAAATCAGCTGTTATTAGTCTTCTCACATTTTTTTTTCTTCCAAAAGTGAATTGTTTTGGTCCCCAGTGGACTTTAGAATTGGTTTGTTGATTTTTAAATAGAAGCCTGCTGGAATTGTGACAGGGATTGTGTTGAGTCTGCAGATAATTTTTGAGAAGAAGATTTTTTTAAAAATCACCATCCCAGATTTCAAGCTATACTACAGAGAAATAGTAATAAAAACAGCATGGTACTGGTATAGAAACAGACCAGTGGATCAAGGGAATCGAATTGAAGACCCAGAAATGAACCCACGCACCTATGGTCACTTAATTTTTGACAAAGGAGCCAAAACTGTACAATGGAAAAAGGACATCTTCAACAAATGGTGCTGGTCTAACTGGATTTTGACATGTAAAGGAATGCAATTAGACCCATACTTATCACCTTGTCCAAAACTTAAGTACAAGTGGATCAAAGACCTTAACATAAAGCCTGACACATTAAATCTAATAGAAGAGAAAGTGGGGAAAAGTCTTGAACTCATTGGGACAGGTGACAACTTCCTGAACAGAACATCAATAGCTCAGGCTCTAAGACCAACAATCAATAAATGGGACCCCATGAAACTTAAAATCTTCTGTAAGGCAAAGGACACTGTCACTAGAACAAAACGGCAGCCTACAGATTAGGAAAAGATCTTTACCAACCCCACTTCTGACAGAGGGTTAATATCCAAAATTTATAAAGAACTCAAGAAATCAAACACCAAGAAACCAAATAATCCAATCAAAAAATGGGAAACAGAGCTAAACTGAGAATTCGCAAAGGAGCAATCTCTAATGGCAGTGAGACATTTTAAGAAATGCTCAACATCCTTAATCATCAGAGAAATGCAACTCAAGATGACTCTGAGATTCCATCTCACACATGTCAGAATGGCTAAGATCAAAAACTCAAATGACATCACATGCTGGCGAGAGTGTAGAGAAAGGGGAACACTCCTCCATTGCTGGTGTGAGTGCAAACTTGTACAACCACAGTGGAAATCAGTCTGGCGATATCTTAGAAAAGTTGGAATAGACCTACCTCGAGACCCAGCCATACCACTTCTGGGTATCTGCCCAAATGATTCCTCACCATCCACAAGGCCATCTCCTCATCTATGTTCATAGCAGCCTTATTTGTAATAGCTAGAAACTGGAAACAACCCAGATGTCCCTCAACCGAAGAATGGATAAAAACTATGGTACATCTACACAATGGAATGCTACTCAGCTATCAGAAACAAGGAAATCATGCAATTTTCATTCAGATGGATGGAACTAGAAAAGCTCATCCTGAGTGAGCTAACCCAGACTCAGAAAGATGCACATGGCATCATCTACTCATAATTGGATTTTAGCCATATAGTACAGGATAACTATACTACAACCAACACACCAAAAAGATTAGGAACATAGAGTTTGTTACCTATTAGTGGGACAATTTCACCTAGTTGCGCTGCCATGTATGCACCCAGTGCAAGAAGAAGCTCGTAGCCCTCATATGACTGAACTGAGAGGGACTGATTTGTAGAGACAATCCACATCGGAGGAGAGGGATGGGTATGGGAGGGAGGAGAGGGAGGGGTGGAAAGAGGGCACTATAATGGAGACTATGAGTCAAGTATCCTAGACTACATAATGATGATATTGATGCCAGACCATCAAGAGGTTACATCTCAGAATATGTGATTTTTGGTATATAGATCTCCATTAATTATTTTTCTTTTGGTGTGATAAAATACCCTCACAAAAGTCTCTTAGGCTTATGACTCCATAGGGATAGCATTCATAGTAGAAGGAAAGACATGGCCATAGGAGCAGGAAGAAGATAGATAGATAGAGATAGAGAGATAGATAGATAGATAGAGAGAGAGAGAGAGAGAGAATAGGAGTAGTGAGAGGGTATAAACTCTCAAAGCCTACCCCCAGTGATGTCCTTCATGCAACAGGAGTCTACCTGCTAAAGGTTCCATAACATACTAGATAGTACAGCCAACTGCAGTCCCTTCCCCCAGCAGTGTTCCACCTAAAGGTTCTATAACTTCCCAGACAATACCAATTGGTGTCTAAGTGTTTAAATAAATGAGACCGTGGGGGACATTTCTCATTCCTATCACAAGGTCTGTTACAGATTTTGTCAGATTGAACCCTAGGTGTTCCATGGACTTTTATTCTAAATAGTGGGAGTTTCTTTTTGTTTTCCCTTTATTACTAACCCATAAACATACTCTTAGGTTGTAGTCACACCTGTAGTTCTAGCATGGGAGAGACTAAAGGGCTACTGCGAGGTTTGGGACACTCTGGGTTGAGGCAGAAAGAAATAGCCTTGATATTTCAGAGATTAATTCTGTGTCTTCCAACCTGTTTTCCGTGTGTGTGTGTATGCGTGTGTGTGTGTGTGTGTGTGTGTGTGCGCGCGTGCGTGCGTGTATGTGGGTGTGTGTGTATGTGTGTGCGTGTGTGTGTGTGTGTGTGTGTGTGTGTGTGTGTGTGTGTGTGTGTGTG
>CAJQZJ010031998.1:2384535-2415430 GCA_907164525.1 Lophiomys imhausi | reverse complement strand
GGTGTGATGTCAGAGAAGCCTGCCTTGTGAATTACACAGGTGTGATGTCAGTCAAATGGTGACTCAGGAGCCAGGGATGCTTTAGAGAAAGAGTAAGGCAGCCCTGAGGGTTAGGGAAGGCTAAGTTTGTTTGGGAAAACATGCTTAAAAGAGATAGAAGAAAAGGAGAAGTTACACTTTATTAGTAATTCAAAAAATTGGGCCCAGTTACAGAGTTGCTATAACCCTGAGAGCTATACTGGAGGCAGGTAAACTGGGAGAAGCTCATTATCTTATTAAAGGAATAATTACTCTGCTTAGGATGAATCTGCCTTCCCAGTAATGGTCCCTTGGTCAGGTGATTGACATACCCAGCTAAAATAGTAGGGCTCCCCCCATGCCAGAGAGTCCATGGGCTTTTGCTGCCAGTCTAACACTTTCACCCTCTGAAGAGTAAACTCTAAAATTACTGAGGAACCACATCAGAGCTCAGAGGCCCAGAACATGTCTGGCCCCTCTGGCCTGTCAGGACAGGCCCGAGGGTGATTTTGGTTTTTAATCAAGAAAGAAACCAGTCACTTTTCTTTGGAATCTTTTTACCTTAAACTGCCTAGCCAGTTTCTACCTCCTGCTGTCATCCTTCCCGTAGAAGAGGTAGCCCTAACTGCCATTAGGCAATGGGGGTAATGACCAGCATGGTTTCTTAGAACTGAATGGGGGTGGCAGTTGAGGCACACTTCTAGTGTTCCTATCTAAACACCCCAAAAGTTCATCAGTTCTATTTAAACAGCTGCCAGTTGTAGGGAGGAAAGGAAGTTTTTGACTGATAACTCGAAAGAGATGCAAGGGGGAACTAAAGGCAAAAAATACTACATTACAAGTCCTAGGTCAGGAACTAGGAGAGCCAGAACAGAAGGTATTTTCTAATTGTTCAAATCAAAGGCCATTAGAATCTCTTTATGGGCTCACATGCAGCTATCCACTGGGCTCCTCCTCATTTTTCCTTTTGACCCCCAAGCCTGGGCATACAGGTGATAAACCCCCCCAATAAGGGGACTCATTTCTGAGAAAAGCTACTTCTTCTCTCGGCAGTCATCAGTTGTCTATAGTTTTTGTCTCTAGGAGTGGCGTCCTGTTTATACTAGGAGATGCTGTCTCACAGCAGACTTCCTAATAAAAAGTTCTTAAAATCTGCTGCTGCCTCTTCTGCCATGTTCTCTGAGTCCTAAACCCAGGAGCTGTGATGCAGATGTATCCATGGGGCTGGGCTTGCTGTTATGTGTTGATTTCTGCAATGTGTCCAGTTGTGGTTTTTGTGGTGGTCTCCATTTGCTGTAAAGAGAAGTTTCTTTGGTGAGGGTGGTAGCTACACTTAACTGTGGGTATAAGGAGAAGATTTAGAGTGTGGTAAGCTAATGAAAAATGAATAAAAGGAGGAGAACATGACTATTCCTAAAGTATGGAGATGATTTTTATTGTAGATATAGGGAGAAGGCAGGCAGAGGGAAGAGTCCAGGCTGAATGTGCCTGCCAGACTAAACCAGACCATGAGAGGCGCGTAGACAAAATGGCTGAGTTATGTAGGAATCCGGCTTCCGGGGAAGCCCAGCCCCTGGGAAGGAAAGGTTTAGGGTAGAGGGTAGAGAGTGGTAAGTGCTGAGAGGAGCTAAGGTACTCGGTGAGACTTGTCCTGCCTGGGCTTGAGAACTAACAGTAAGAAATTATGCTGACCTAGCAAAGTGGAGACACTAGATTATTTTCTAAAGTCTGTGACCTCTTGAAAGGCCTGGGAAGGTGGCTAGGTTTGCAGTACCAAGCAAGAGTTTCCTCCTGTTGAGTGGTTTTATTTATTTACTTTGTTTGCTGTGCTAACAGCATGGGAATACTACCAGTAACCTTATCCTCAGAGAAGAATGGTTCTCCCTCCTTCAGCAACTATCTGCTGTCTGTAGCTGCTCAGTAAGGAGGGGCTGGAGAATTCCTGCGTGATTGGGTAGAAGAAATTCTATACTTTAATTTTTCTTGGACTTTTTAATTAGCACTATCATTTCATTAATTATTGTTTAATTTTCCCAACATAGTTTGACTAATTTCTTTATTACTCAAACTTAGTACACCCAATATTGTGTGTGTGTGTGAGTGTGTGTGTGTGAGAGAGTGTGTGCTCATGTGCATCTTTGTTATATAGGAAGACTAGATACAATTCGTATTTTTACCTAATTTGAATATGTAACAGTTATCTGAAGACCTCCAAAGAGTACTAATATACTAATGTATTGGTGACATACTTTTTAAAACATAAATGTAAAATTTACGTTAGAAAGCATTTAGTATGTTGGGTGAGATGACTCACATATTTAATCCCAACACTTGGGAAGCAGAGGCAGGCCGATCTCTGAGTTTGAGGCCACTCTGCTCTACAAAGCGAGTTCCAGGACAGCCAGTGCTACACGGAGAAATCCTGTCTTGAAAAACAACAATGACAAAAACCTAAAAAGAAAACATTTAGTATGTGAGGGTGTTGTTTATCTTAGTTGGCTCTGTTCTGAATTAATTGTGACAAGCTCTTAGAATCTTGTCATGAGCCAATGTTTCCATCTGGCCAGTGGAGTAGCCTGCACATTGTTTCTGATATTGTTTTAAAGATGCAGGCAGTTACTGTTCACATGGGCCAGATGGCACATGGCAGCTCCCTTTCCTGGAAAGGAAAGCATGTTTTCTGGTCTTATTTGATTTTTTTATGAAGCTGTCCTTGATATTCATAGCAGCTTTTCTGAGAACTTTAGGACAATGTTCTTTTCACCTATGAAGACTAGTAGAAGGATTGGCATAAGTGTTTTTATACACATTAAAAAATAATACAATTGCAAGTGATCACTGAATAGGTTATAGAAAACTTTTTTTGCCAGGGAAAAAAAGCTGAGTTCATAAGACAAGGAATTGGTGGCCCTTTTACATGATACTAGTTCCCCAGCTACTTTCAGCTAAGAGCTGCTTTAGTAGTTGAGTTTGAAAGACAACACCCTTTTTTTTTTTATTAATTTTGAGTGTTTGAGATTTTCATGCACAAATATATTGTATTTACGTAATTTCCAGCTTTCCCTCTCCAACTCATCCCATGTTGAATTCATGACTTCTATACTTAAATTATTGTTATATGCACACACAGTCTACTGAGTTCAGTCAGTGTTACCTGTATGAACATCTGTTTAGGGCTGACCATGTAGAATTGGGAGCCTATCAGAGGTTTTTTTCTCTGAAGTAAACCAGTTCTCCCATTTTCAGTAGCCACTGACTATCTAGTCTTCATCTAGGGATATAAAAGTTTACCCACTCTGTTGATGTGTCATGCAAGAATATTGCTGGGAGTTGATGGGTGTAGTAGCATCCTTGTTGTGGGTAGATAGCACTCTGAACAAAGGTGTATGGAGCCTGAAAACACCATGATCCACAATCAGCAGACCCACTCACTTTTGGATTAGTACTTCATTTGTAGCTGCTGACTTACACCGTATGCACAATAGTCATCTTAATTGAATCTGAGTTTTCCTTTTCAGATGCACAGGTAGGTGTCTAGAATCCTAGCTCTTCTTCCTGTTTACACCATCAGTCCTGAGCTGTCCTTATTGATGCCTTCAGCCTTCAGGTCTAGAATTTGCAGAATTTAGCCATTTGATACAACATTTTGCCTTTTGTTCTGTTTTTTTTTTTAAATAGTGAATTTAAAAAACATATTTTACTGATGACTTACCAAAATTTTTATTTCTTCAAGGCGTTGACTTTAAGGTGAAAACTATTTCAGTGGATGGAAATAAGGCTAAACTTGCAATATGGGTAAGAATTTTAAAAATATACTTAAAAATTTTTATTTTATTTATATGTATGTCTGTATGCCATGTTGAGCAGGAGTTTTGGAAGTTTGAGTTGCCAGTTATGGATGTTGGGAACCCAGCTCGGATTCTCTGGAAGAGCTATGTCTTTCTTAGGGTTTTATTGTTGTGAAGGGACACCATAACCATGGCAACTCTTAGAAAGGAAAACATTGAATGGGGGCTGGTTTACAGGTTCAGAGGTTCAGTGCATTGTCGTCAGGGTGGGGAGCATGGCCGTATGCAGGCAGACATGGTGCTGGAGAAGTGCTGAGAGTTCAGGCAGCAGGAAGAGAGACATCTGGGCCTGGCTTGAGCATCTGAATCCTTAAAACCCACCCCAGTGACACATTTCCTCCAACAAGGCCATACCTCCTAATAGTGCTACTCCTTGTAAGCTTGTGTGGGCCATTATCATTTAAACCACCACAAGTGCTCAGTGTTCTTATCAGCTGAGCCATCTCTCTACCTCACTAACATGTATTTTATTTGTTTATTTATTTATTTTGAATTGAATTTTAATTTTATGCATGCTTGTACATCTTTTATGTGCCTGGTGCCAGGAGGGTAGAAGAAGGTGTTAGATACCCTGTAGCTGGAGTTATAGACAGTTGTGATGTACAGTCTCTCCAGGTAGTACTTTGTAACAAAGCAGAAACTGATTTCATTTAGTGTTCTAAAGGGAAATGGCCAATTTGTATTAAATGACTTTTTCTTGGGAGATTTGATACTACTGTAAGGATATACAATAATGATAATTGCATCTTATAGCTATAATTGGGCAGAGGTTTTAAAAAATCTTTTGAAATGTTTAACGCCTTCAGAGTATTTCAAAATAGAACAGACTATTACAATTTCCCGTAGGGTGCCAGGAAAGTTATTGTTGTCAAACATCTCCCATTATAGTGTTTAAAAGAGACCTGCTGTCTCAGATGACAGGAACAGACTGAGCAGCAGGTATTCCTGGTTGTGTGATGTAACTCATGTTCCTGGGGTTTTCTGAACTGTTAGTGTACTTGCCCTTCCCTCAAGGCTGTCTAATCTCAATAAGAACAGCAATGCTAACAGAAAACATTCTAAAAAATGTTGCCTTCGCATCATAAAGTGTTTTGAACAGTTTACAAATCCTGGCTTCTGTTTAAGCCTTGGCTTTCCATGTTTTCATGGTTGAGCTGTTAACTCTTTCTGTCCTTGTTACCCATTTGCATGTGAACATATTTCTGCACTAGTAAATGTAGAGAGAGGTACAGCAGTTTGAGTGGCCACCTAAGGTCCAGTTCCATCAATCTTCAGTCAAAGGTGTTTGAATTGATACAGGTTGTTGACAAATGCAACTCTTGTTCCCATCAGCATGCACTCTCTGTATCTACAGGTGCGTGTCCAGGCACATTAGGACTGAGGCCGTGAGCAGAAGTGGGGCTGGGAGAGAGAAGACCTAGCAGTGTGGTGCACGCCCACTGATAGTAGTTCATAGCCAATCTCCCAGCATCTTAATTTGTGTTAAACATGGCCATCTTTTTTTTGTCTTTCTAATAACCTTATTTCTATTTGAGGTTTTTCTGATATTGATCATATTTGCGAATGAATTTACTTCTATTCATAGTCCATTTTATATTAACTTTTCCCCCGTGATTTAAAATGTTTACATAAAAAGTTATTATAATCATATTCTGACATATAAGGACTGGTAGATACTTACATGTTGGTTCTATGTCTTCATAATGTAAGTAGTCATATCAGATAGACACATTTTCAAGTTTTCTAGACATAATAGAGATTTTTTATGACTTGTGTGTTTTTGATACACAATTAAACAATTTATTATCTGTCTTTTCTGTTTATTTGGACTGAATTCTCACTATAGTAAAGGACTATACATCTGAAAAAAAATCTTTACGTAATAAAAATGTTAGCTCTTTGCTTGTTATGTTTTTTCTAGTCATTTGTCTTTAAAATATTGCTTAAGGAAATATGTGCTTATGTTCTTAAGCATGTGTATAGCCCTCACTCTCTTATGCTTTAGGGTTTTCCAATTTGTCACACCACTCAAAGCTTAATGAAGATATGGTGGCGTGGGAAGGAGACTTAGGGAATACTCTTGCCATATCAAAGCTTTTTAGGATTTGTTTGATTTGGTCATTCGTTTTCTTTATAGCATCTGAGTATCATATCATATTTGGTGGAGAGGGGCTTCCAGACAGTATAAGAAATGTCTGAGTCCATAGTTTACCATAATTCTACAGGAATTTGTTTATAGAAATGTGGTGAGTGAGCTCCTTGTTAGCTGAATAGCCCTGCCTTCACTGCCTCCAAAGTGCACATTCACCATGACCAGCCAGCCTTTTACCTCACTTGCTCTTAATTCTGTTATTTAGCCTTTCTAGAGGTTTCTCTGCCCTTGGGTTTAGTCCATATCTATCTTTAGTAATCTCTAATTTCTTTCTTACCTCATTAGAAAATAAAACCATAGCATCCTAAAGGATTGGCCTCTTTCATTTGAACAAAGATGTCAATATACATAACACTTATTTCTGGTTCTGAAGACTAACACAAGCAAAAGTTTAATGTCTGACCATTTAGTACACAGTTATTATGAATTCTGGTCTAAGGCTATCATACAAGATTTTGGATGCTACCCTCCAGATTATCATACCAAAACATTTATATAAATGATTCATGATATTGCCGTGAGTAAGCCATGCCACTCCACGCAACAGGTATGGTATAAGGTTTATTAAGGTAGGAAGTTAAGGGCAATGCCATGGAGAGAGAAAGGAAGGAAGGAAGGAAGGAAGAAAAAAAAGAGGGGCATGGAGGGCAGAGGGAGAACCCAAGAGACAGAAGTGGAAAGAGAAATGGAGAAGAGAGATTGGAAAGAGGGGGAGTGAACCTTTTATCCCACCAAGTGTGTCGCACCTGTCAGCAGGTGATGATGTGAGCAATTAGGGCCCTGAAGGACTCCTGAGGTCAGGCTAGTGGAAATGCCTGCAGACTTACAAATGAATTTTAAAAAGCCAAGGTTTTGACTGTGAGTGAGGGAGGGCACACAAGTGCCACAGCGTGCGTATAGGTCAGAAACGGCATCTGTCCTCTCCCTCTACCATGGGATCCCACGATTAAACGCAGGGAGCTTTTACCTACTGAGCCATCTCAACCCAAAGGCAGTTTTTGAAGTTGTTCTCAGAGTTTGTACTAGATTGCCCTGTGCAAAGTCTAGAAATTAATTTATTAAAAGTTTCTGTTTCACAGCTGATCTTGTGCAACTTTTTGAATTGTGAAACAGTTTTGCTATCAGTAGCTTTTTCTTCTGTTCCCTTTTTCTATCTTTGAAAACAAAGACAAAAACAACAATAAGGAAAAAAGCAAAAAACTGGAGTATTCAAATGCTTTCCATGATGGAATTCTGAGAATTCCAATATGAGGATATTGATAGCTGCTAATGTGTTGTTTCTTGGTATGTAAGTAAATTCCTAGAATAGGTTCTCACAATAACTTGTCTTTTTTCAGTATAATTTTTATTTTATGTATATGAGTGTTTGCCTTTGTGTGTTTCTGTGTACCACCAGGTGCCTACTTGGTGCCCTCAGAGGCCGTAAGAGGGCGTTGGATTCCCCTAGAACTAGAGTTACAGACTTCTGTGATTGACTGTATGGGGGCTGGGATTGGAACCCTGCTCGTCTTCATGAGCAGCAAATGCTTTAACTGTGGGACCATCTCTAGCCTCTGCTTCATGTTTCTAAATTGGATTGTCTTAAATAGATGCAAATTTAAATCTGTGACCACTTGATAATATATATTTTCATGGCTTTCAATGAAATAAGTTGCATATGTGATAAAAAATCTTAAGTCTAACATGGCAAAAAAAATCTTTATTTAGTTTTATTCTATATGGGTAGATTGAAGCCAGTTGCATTCTGTTGTGGTCGCAGAATTAGACACTTAAGTTGTTGTGTCATGGCTCCCAGTGGATTTCTTTTACAGACTTGAGTCTTGATCACATGTCATAGTTGTGTCAGGATTATTAAAAGTTAATTCTATTCTTATCAGTCAGAATCCGCTTTAGAGAGTAAGTCTGCTTGATGAAGCCTTAGCTCATACAATTGCTTTTTAAAACTTAAGCATGTATGCAGATTGTAAGCAAGAGGGAGGTTTTGCAAGAAACTCTGAAGCCTGAGGAATTTGAACAGAGAAATTAGATTTCCACTACAATTTTCCATTCAGAAAGCTTAACTGTGTTATGTCTTCATGTAAACAAATGTGGCACAGCTGGGGTATTGTCCTTGCTGCTATGAATCTGGGAGGAAGGATGGAACATTAATGTCTGAAAGAATGGCTGTGTTCAAAGTTCTTTATGCCGGAAGTAATTTTCCTCTTAAGTGTCTCTTGTGAGACTATGTATTTCCTCAAATACTCTGTTTTACCACATTCTTTTCTTTGGCCAAAGAAACTCCACTTACGGGCATCTTTTGTTGGTGTTTGGAAATTCCTCCCAATCTTATGAGTTCCTCAGAGGCTGTGGACACTTGTGTGCAGGAGCCTGTGTTTACTCTTACACAGCATCCTGGAGCCTAAGATGAGATCTCATATGGGCTTTTATTGTCATCCGTGGGCCAGATAGTAAACATTTAGTCCACCCTTAAACTGGGCCATGTACTGATACGTAGATGAATGGGCCTGGATGTTTTTAAAACTTTACTTAGAAAACCTTTCATAATAATGCAGATTAAAATAGGCCCAAGCAGCAGTTTGCCAAATGCAGCTCTGTAAGATCCTATATGCCTTGAAACATAATCAAGGGGTTGGAAAGGAAGGACCCAGGCCTGGAAGAAGATGAAACTAGTCCCTCCCCCTTCCCTCCTCCTCCTTTCTTTCCCTCTTTCCCTTATTTTTTCCATTTTCCCTTCTTCCCTTACCCCACTGTAATGTTTTGTTTTATATATTTTACTAAGAGAAAATAACAGCATTTTTTTAAAAAAGCATAACATTAAAATCCCTTCCCTGAAATAAGACACTCTGTATCTGTCCTTAAATCAGTGTTCCTCAGCCTCACTTCTTCATCAGAATAACCTAGGAAGATTATTATTTGTTTATTCTTTTCTCATACATCCTGACCGCAGGATCGTCTCCCTCCACTCCTTCCATTACCCACTCCTCCCTCTCTCCCAGATCCTCTTCTGTTTCCCTTCAGAAATCAGTGGTCTTCAGCTTCACTTCATCAAAATAATCTAGGAAGATTTTTTTTCTTGTCTCTAACCAAGACTGATTTAGTAACAATCTTCAGGGATTAGACATAAATGTTCCCAGATAATTTGATTTGCGTAGTTGAAGTTAAGAATCATGACTTTCAAAGAAGTATGTTTCTTGTGTGACAAAAATCTACAGATGGCCCAGTATTAATTGATTTTATTTAACACTTACTACTAAACAGAAATTGTATTTTAAGTTCCGAGTGTTTTTAATAATGTTATTTGATTTGCTTAAATATGTTCACTAGCATTGAAGATGTGCTATTTATACTTTGCTTTACTTAATAATAACTGATTTTCATTTCTAGGACACAGCTGGTCAAGAGAGGTTCAGAACACTAACTCCCAGCTATTACAGAGGTGCACAAGGAGTTATATTAGGTAAGCATTTGACTGTAATATACTGCTTAAAATACTATCCATTGGAGTTTCTAATCTAGGAAGACTAGTGTTTTAATTTTCCTTACGGCTACTTTTTTATGTGTATGTGATCATATATATATATATATATGTATATGTATATATATATAAAAGATATAGAGACTTTATTTGATATTATTGACCATTAAACTTAACTTTTTTCAACTCTGTGTGGAAATTTTAAAAGGAGAAGACTATTAATTATTTTTGGTTTTAAAAGCCAGGTTGATGAGGATCTAAATTGAAAATTAACCCACATCTGTCCTAGAGCATTACCAAAAGTTCATTACCAACACTTGCTTCAGTCTGTAAACAGTACTAAAGTAGATAAACTAGATAGATAATAAACCTGGATTATCAAAAAATAGCACAAAACACCATTAAGGATTCATAAGCAATCAAAATGTAAAATTAAAAAAATTGGTCTTCAGATAATCTGCAGAGTTCATAGTCATCCTCCATTTGGCTGTGCTGGGTTTTTTTTTTTTTTTTTTTTTTTTGGCTGTGCTATTTTTAAGACTAGCAAACAGTTTGAATACCAAGCTCTTTATGATACAAGACGGCAAAACAGAAGAAGCCATACAGGAAGCCATGCAGGATCATGTTCACTCACGTACTGTTATAGTCAGGATTCTGTAGCTGTGATGAAACACTGTGACCAAAAGCAAGTTGGAGAGGAGAGGGTTTATCTGGCTTACAATTCCACATCATAGTTCATAACTGAAGGAAGTCAGGACAGGAGCTCAAATAGGGCAGGAACCTGGAGGCAGGAGCTAATGCAGAGGCCATGGAGGGGTGCTGCTTACTGGCTTACTTCCCATGGCTTGCTCAGCCTGCCTTCTTTTAGAACCCAGGACCCCCAGCTCAGGGATGGCACCTCCCACAATGGGTTCGGCCCTCCCCCATCAATCACTGTTTAAGAAAATGCCCTGCAGGCTTGCCTGCAGCCTGATCTGTCTTAAGTCTTTTTGTTATTTGATGTTCCCTACTTTCAGATAATTCTAGCTTGTGTCACATTGACATAACGCTAGCCAGCACAATAGCTACACCTACATTCTTTTAAACGTTGCAAGTTCTGATTCTTGTTATAAAAAATACGGTTAATATATGTTTAAGTCATATGATATTTTGATATCTTGTTCAGATTTAGACTAAGAGATTTTGTGCTTGGATAGACCTCTCCTTATCAAGCGGCAGTTTTGTTGTAACTGGTTGTCAGTTGCCAAGTTATAATTTCCTTTCTGTTAAATTTAAGTACTCACTAGTAAGCAAAAGAAGGATTAACAAAAAACAGACTTGCGTATACACTAATGTTAGCTTTTAGTGACTATCAAAGATAAGCCATTGTTCTTATTTTGTGTGATTTTTAAATTAGTGGCTTTGCTTTTATTTCAGTTTATGATGTCACAAGAAGAGACACCTTTGTTAAACTGGATAACTGGTTAAATGAATTGGAAACGTACTGTACAAGAAATGACATAGTAAACATGCTAGTTGGAAATAAGATTGACAAGGTACAGAAGCAGACACATGACATTTGGGTGGCTCTTTTTTGGGAGGGGAGAAGAAGAGACATGAGATTTGAACCCAGCACTTCCTGTGTGTTAAACACATGTTCTACCATGGAGTTACATCCCAACCCTTTTTATTTTTGTCTTGTCAACTTGCCCATACTGGTCCCCAAATTAAAATCATCTTGGCCTTCTGAGTGTTTGGGAGTGCAGTCATGCTCCACCCTTGTGCAGATGTCAGGTTTTACAAGTCACTGCATTTGTGTTTTAGGAAAACCGTGAAGTTGATAGAAATGAAGGCCTGAAATTTGCACGCAAGCATTCTATGTTGTTCATAGGTAAGTTGTAAGTGAACTTTTCCAATCTTAAGGAAGAATTTCAAATAGTAGTTTTGTTGAATTATTTCTTTAAGGAACCATAAAATATATGCAATTCATTGTTGTCTTATGATCTAACTGTAGAATGAGATTCCTTTTCTATTGTTCCCACTAGTAGACAGAGCATCAACACCATCTGGGAGTTTGGTTCTAATAGAAATGCTTCATCCTAGGCCCAGCCCAATTTTTGAGTTGGAACCTGAATTTTAGTGGCATCGTTGTGTGGTTTCTATGCATATTAATATTTGAGGCACAAGGTTGGCAGACTAAAACATGGACTACTCCCCCGTATATTAAGTACAGGCATGCTTATTAATTTACTCACAGCCTTTGGCTGCTTTTGGCTGTGTGACTGTTTGGTAGTTCCTATCAAGCCATATGTCTCACAAAGCCAAAAATACTTATTCTTTGGCCCTTTGGAGAAGTTTCTTCACCCCCTCTCTAGAAGAATGGCCTTACTGTACCTGAATCACCTGTGAATTTTCTCTCCTCTATGACAGGACTGAAAATTCCTTAAATGTTCCCAGGCTCAGGCTGGAGAGGTGACTCAGCAGTTAAGGGTGCTTACCACTTTGCTGAAGACCGCACTTTGATGCCCAACACCTATGTAGATGACTTACAGATCCAGGGAGATCCTTTGATTTCTGCAGGCACCAGCACTCGAGCTTGCATGTACACCGACACACAGAGTCTTGTTGAAAAAAATTACTCTTGCTGATTCTCATGTGACAGCAAATTTAGGAATTTCTGACCTAGCTATCCTGTTATTCAGATATGAGGAACTTGCAGGTGGACTTGAGAACTTCTTCATAGTCAGAGGCAGGATGGTCTAAGTGACTGATGTGTTCTTCTGAAGGGAATTGGATGTCACCTTTACTGTTGAATTGCTGCATGTCCCACATCTCCATGTTACGTTCTCCCACTGTTCCTGGACATGGAGGATATAACATTGAACAGATAGGCAAATACTCTGCCCTCCTGGAGCTTGCATTTCAGCATAGAAAGCAGGGCCAATAAGTAAGCAGTGCTATGAAGGAAAGAAAGGACAGAATGACTGGCACAGTGACCACACAGGGAGAACTGTTGACACAGGGAGTTGTTGAACAGAAATGTCAGTGTACACAGCTAAACACTGAGACAATAGCAAGTGTGTCTAGAGGTCGGGCAGCGTAGTGTGTGAGAGCAGGAAGAAGCCTGCAGTCTACGCATGTAGGCATGGTCTAGAAGGAAGCTGGCTCTTCTCTCACTGTGGCCCAGAGGAGTAAAGCTGGTGCCCTCACCACCAGTGCATGGGCCTGGGAAATGCTCTGACTGTTAGAACTGACAAGATGTGTGGAAAATTTGGATGAGGAGACGAAGGAAAGAGAACAGTTAAAGACAACTCTTGAGCAACTGGTAAGTGGGTTGTGCTCCTGTTAATTGGTGTGGACGACTGGGATAAAGCAGATTTGGTATAGGGAAGTGGGAATCAAGAATTTTACTTAGAAACAGGA
Source organism: Lophiomys imhausi (assembly GCA_907164525.1). Taxonomy (NCBI): domain Eukaryota; kingdom Metazoa; phylum Chordata; class Mammalia; order Rodentia; family Muridae; genus Lophiomys; species Lophiomys imhausi. The sequence continues at coordinate 2,402,535 of CAJQZJ010031998.1, read as the reverse complement.
TGAGACAGTGTTCAGATAGCCAGGAGATGTGCTAACTGTGGCATTTAAAATGCTGTGATTGGCATAATTGTTTCAAGAATGTGGGTGCAAAAGGGCAGAACATTGATGTGTAGGATAACTCCAATGAGAGTCCAGCAGAAAGGCCATGAGTGACATGCCATTGAGACAGGAGAATTACTAGGAATGTTGACTGTGCTGGGAGTCACAGTAGCAAGAGGAAAGTGATTAGTAATACCAAATGCCAAGGACATCTTGTGAGGTTAGTGTGCTCAACCTGACCAGAGGACCAGTGCTGATGATTATGAAAGAAATGCCCTTAACAGAGCCATGGGCACAAAAGCCAGGTTAGACTCTGCCTGCCTCACACACCGTGCGCCTTCTCACAGTTCAGTTACCGTGCTCAGTCTTGGTCTGCAAACAGTAAGAACAAACTCTTATTATGGTATATTGTTATAATTGTTTAACTTTATTGTTAGTTATTGTTGATGATTTATTACCGTGCCTAATTTAAAAGTTAGTTTATCACAGGTATGCACATACTACAGGTAAATGTAGGAGTGCCCTGATACATGTGCCCCTTGGATGGGGTTGGCTGTTGCCAGTTGAGGAAAGCTTGTGAGGTGAGACGGGGAGAGCAGCATATGCAGACAACATTCTAGAATGATTTCCATGGGGAGTAGAGGCACTGGGGGGCTCCATGTCCTAGAGTGTGTGGCCTCTAGAACAAGGCAATCCACGAGATGGAAATGTTAGCAGGCGTTCAGATTGAATGACAGGTAGAGTGACGGTGCATGGCCTTCAGTGAGAATGAGGAGGGGATCCTGGACTGGAGAAGGGATGTGTGGGTGGTAGCATGGGCAGCTCACCTCTCCACAGAGCAAGACACTGGGGAAGCTTGTAAACTCAATAGTGGGATAGTGGACAATCCTTGCCAAATTGGTTCTGTGTTCCTGCTCCCAAGCATATTTTCTCACACTAGATAAGGGACTGCAAGGCTAGCTCAATGGCAGCAAACACATGCCTATCATGCACAAAGCCCTAGATTCAATTCTCTGTGTTAAAAAAATGAGACTGACGCCAGAGAATCAGCTGAGATAGAGTAGTGAAGATGGAACACAGGTAGTCTCCGTAGACAGAAACACAGAGAAGCGCCGGCTTTCAAGGCTGTGTGAGCCCAAAATAGGCAGTGTGCTTGACTATGGGCATTTCATCTAGCAGTGTGTCACTACTTAGCTACATGTTCAGAAAAGTCAGGTTAATTATTTATGTTGGAGCATGGGTTTTCTTATTTTAAAATATGAATGCTATCTGCTTTGGGAGGTCACTTGAAGAATTAACTGAAAACCTAAGGAAAAAACTTAAGACACAGCAGTCTTACAAGTTGCAATTGCATTACAACCCCTAGGGCTAAGCTGACGTACTGGTGGGCAGAGTTTAAGTTGCTCTGTGTGGGGAGTGCAGGAGGAAACTAATTCTAAACCTGTAGCAAGAAAATGGTGATTTGGTTGTCAGCATCTTGCAAGCTTCTTTTTATGGTGTAAGGATTCTAGAAACACGAGACTGTCCAACAAAAATATACTGTGGTGATTTTCCTTGACTTTTAGAGGCAAGTGCAAAAACCTGTGACGGTGTTCAGTGTGCCTTTGAAGAGCTTGTTGAAAAGATCATTCAGACACCTGGACTGTGGGAAAGTGAGAACCAGAACAAAGGAGTCAAGCTGTCACACAGGGAAGAAAGCCATGGAGGAGGAGCCTGTGGTGGTTATTGCTCTGTACTATAAACTCTGGGAATTCCATCTCTTGCATTTGATCAGATAGTGAGATCTTTCTGTGTATAAACTCTTAACTGCTCTTAGGGACCTTGCAGTTTGCACATATTTTTTTTTTTTTTATCATGGCAATGAGTATTTGCAAGAAACCCCCTCATTGGCTTTCCCAGGTGAAATGTTATGGTAAGCATGTATAGTTTGCAGTCTGTAGTTTGGTTTTTTTTTTTTTTATGTAACGTAAAATAGGTGTACCTTCATGAGTACATTTGATTTTATGACTTACATTTATCATGTCATTTTTTAAAACATCTACCTAGTATGTGTTGCTGCAAGTCTGCTTTTTTTCTCCCTTTTGCTTAATTACTGAATTACTTGGTATCTAGAACTAGAACCGTGGGGAGGTATGTAGGTATATCATCAAGCGTATCCAGTTTCCCTTGAGGAATAACAAAGCATGATTCACAGATTTTCTAGGATGTTTGAGATTCTTAGTACTAAGTAAAATTCTCAGTTCAGAACATAGCCCAGGCCAATTCATAACTAAATCTCTATTTGTTCTGATGATGCTTCCAAAATAGTATTGATAAGTTAAAGCAGTTTGGTGTTTTAGTTTCATCCAGTGACTAGCTCAGTTACCTGGAGCTTTAACTCTGTGTTGCACACATTGGGATCCTGATCCTTGGTCCAATGTTTTAGTTACATGGCACCTAGCAGGATGGCAGCAAGGCTTTCCCTCATTTGGGTTTCAGAAGGACATGGGCAGTATATTATAAATCCTTTAATACTTCCACTTTTAAAACCAATATCTTTTTTCACAAGTGTTGGTAGTATTTGTCCAGGTGCCTCAACTGTACCTTGTTGTGTAATGACTGTATCTTATGGCTTCCATACATGGGTAGTTGCTATTCAAAAACCTATTTCTGTGTTTTGAAGGTGGGGGAGAAAACACTAAGAGAAAGGTATATTGCTTCCAGATTCCGACTGATGAGGAAATGCTATTGCAATGAGAGTGTTCATAATTTACTGTAACAGGTAGCTAATAGTTTATTAAAAACCATCCTGTACAGAGTAATAAATGTTTTCCACAATATTCAGCTTTCTAACTCCTTGTTACGGTACACTGTATACTTTTTCACTCATACATTATTTAATTCCTTTGACCTCAGCTATTTATGCTCCATAAGTAAAATGTACTTAGGCTGGTCACGTATTATCCCCTTATTAAGATTCTGATGATAATTTTTGCAGTTTATTCTTGATGTATAATGGTAAATGATAAACATTTTTGTGTACCTTTGCAATATGTGTTAATGGGTTTACTTCAGATTGGCTTCTTTCTTAACAGGGTGTCTTCACATATGGAAACCTCACATTACTTCATTTATACTTGGTAGTCTACATATGATTAGAGCTTTTATACATTCTGTATATTTTTATTAAATGTAAGACTTTTGCTTCTATAATGTTAGAGGAAGGTAGCTCACACATGCTCTTATAATTTGGTCATTTACATTAAATTTTAGATTTCTGTATGTTTTGAATCTGTCTTAACAAGTCTTGCTTATTCTTGCTCCATGACTTACATCCTCTTTATCACCTTAGATTGTCACCTTGCTTTGATCAGAACTCGAGTATGAGTCATTTGAGTAGACCTTATAAGGATTGACAGTGATGTCCGGAGAGATGGTTCATTACACAAGGAACTGGCTGCACACACTTAAAGGCTGGAGTGTGCATCCCTAGAAGTCACCTCCAAGGCTGAGCAGTGTGGCAGCCAGCTCTAGTGCCATACAGAAGGTGGAGACAGAGGGGAGCTACAGCAGTCATGTTGGCCGGTTTCAAAGAATAAAGTGGAATAAAGCAATTGAGGACGCCTCAGTGTCAACTGTGAGTCTCTATACACATATGGACATACATGCACACCCCCTACACTTGAACACACACACAAATACATTAATTTTGATAGGCTTATTTTGTAATGTTTTATTGTTTGCTATCCCTAGATGGATTGGTACAGAAACTGTACATTCCCCATTACTGTCATTAGCAAGAGGATGTGAATATTGTACTCAAATTCTTTAACATGGCTTTCATTTCACTGTATGGTTGAAACATTAGTGTTTCGTAGTGAAAGTTTTCTAAATGATCACTCTTAACACCTCAAATTAGGCACTTTTATAACAGCTTTGCTAATACTTTTCAGAACTATTTGAATTAATCTCAAGCTCTTTGCAGATGCTTGGAGAACATAGAAAACCAGCATCTACTTAAAGTACTGGATTATCTTTTAATTAGTGAGTAAGTAGTTGAGCATTTATAGATGCTTTCATGGCGCAGCTAAGTATTAATTATCTTTTAAAGCCTTACAGTAACTTTATGAAAATTTGTATTACTATTGTGCTTATTTTATTATTTTTTTAAGTTTGTTTTGTTGTAGTTTGGTTTTTTTTTTTTTTTTTTGAGATCATTTCACTGTGTGTCCCAGACTGGCCTCAAACTCTCAATCCTCTTGCTGCATCCTCCAGTGGTTTGGATTGTGTGTGTCCATTTTAATGTGAATTAAATACATAGCATTACAGACGGGTATGTAATACAATTTCTCCAAGGTCATATGATGCTCAGTGATGCAGCTGGATTCCTCTCAAGGAGCCTTCACTCTGTATCTGAGTTTTTGGTGTCCCCGTTGCATGGTTACTAGCAGCTTAACACACCATAGCTGAGTTTGCCCATATTTATTCACAATCTGTTTGGCTATATGTACTAGAAGTATCTCCAACCTTTTGTTTGTGGAATGAGTCCCATAGATAGAAACCTAACCCTGGAATCATTGACCTAAAGATCCAGGCATCAGAGCAGGTGGAATAAGATCTGAGACTTAGGAAAGATACAAAGACTCATGGCGCCAACACACTCTACTCATTATTGAACATAAAAAAGAAATGCAGTCTGAAAATGGTCTTTTGCTTAAAATCAAAACTGGGGGTTGGGTGGGAATTTATTTCAAGGATTGAATTGTCATGCATAGATTTCTTCTACTTAGGTGCGGCTGAGCTAGACTTGTGGTCTGTCTGCAGACCCAAGAGTCATAGCTCCCTCCCCACTCTGAGACTGAGGCATTCCTTTGCATCAGTGGTTGGCTGTCTGGGGATAGCCAGACTCAGATCCACAATGTCTTTGAAGTATAGTTTGGGTGTATGTTTTTTTCTGCCTATTTTCTTACATTTTTGGTTGTGAGCCTAGCCTTTAACGGCTGAGCCATCTCTCCAGCCCTTTTCTGACTATTTTCTAAGGTTCAGAAAAAAGAGGTATTATGGTTTAGAAATCTTTTTACTATTCAGGTATTCAGCTTCTATTAATATTTCTAGAGTTTACTAGTGACAAGGTTGGGGTTTTGGGGGCAGGGGTTGGTTGTTTTTTTTTTTTTCTCCCTACACAGTTTTCCTACTGTTCCATTATTGTGATGAGGTAGCTCTTAACAAAAGAGAGCATTTAATTGTGTACCATTTTGGAGGGTTAGTCTATGACTGTCACAGCAGAAAAGAGTCAGCATGGCACTGGAGCAGTAGATGAGAGCTTTGCATTCTGATACGCAGGCAGGCAGCAGGCAGAGAACCTCAAAGCCCACCCCAGTGACACACCTCCAACAAGGTCACACCTAATCCTTCTCAAGGATAGTTCTCCCAACTAGGAACCAATAATTCAAATGTATAAGCCTATGGGGGGCCATTCTCATTCAAATAACCACATAGATAATTTTTCTTTCTTTTTTTGTTTTTTTGAGACAGAGTTTCTCTGTGTAGCCCTGGCTGTCCTGGACTCACTTTGTAGACTAGGCTGGCCTTGAACTCACAGAGATCCACCTGCCTCTGCCTCCCGAGTGCTGGGATTAAAGGTGTGCGCCACTATGCCTGGCTCATTTTTCTTTCTTATTCAGCCTGATAAATGATGAAGTTTTATTTGTATTTCTTTGATTACTATGGGCGGGGGGGGGGTTCTGTTATGTTAAGCTCTTATTCATGTACGTTGTGGTTACTAATCAGCATACTTCTTTCTTTCACCAACATACACCACCACTTACTTTTTTTCTGGCTAACTCATGGTGCAAAAAGCCTGTGGTTGGGAGGTATTGCTCTACACTTGGCTGTCTGAACTGGCCTTGTTACTTTTAAGCATTGTCTCAAGTGGTAAGTAACAAGATGGATCTGGACCTCTAAGGTTGATGAGATACAAGAGGTATGTATGTAGACATCACACGACACAGGGGTCACCACATAAGGAGTTCTCAGGGAAAGGTGAGTGTACTGCCAGCCTGAACCTCCAGCCTTCACTCCGAAGACAAACAGACATGACAGGGGTGATGTCTAAGCACTTCCTGTTTTTAATGTTTGTTTCTGGCTTATATACAGAACCAATTGGGTGTTTTCACCTGAGGCTACGTGGGCCAATCACATTAAAGCTTGTCCTATCACATCACATATGCACAAGCCTGGTAACATGGTGATCATGCACTGGTGACTAGCACAGAAGTCTTACTCACCCAATCAACTATCCCCACAATTGGGCTTCAACTCCATCCTGGCATCTTCCAGCTGGCCAGCGCCATCTTAGATATCTCCCACAAGTTCCTTTCATTTATCCAGCAATGAGGCATTTCTCATAAGCCTCCATTTCCCGGGTCCCCACAGTATATAGTCCAAGTTGACCTCAAACTCAGAAATGTATCTATATCTGCTTCCACCTCCCTAGTGCTGGGATTATAGGTGTATGCCACCCCCTACAGAATACTACGTAGGAATTTTAAAACAAAACTGTGATCATTTTAATATATTTTTAAAGACTTAGATTCAAGTTGGTATGTGAATCCCTATACTAATGATGAGGAAACTATTTTTTGTGTATGTTATATGAATGTGTTCGTATGTGCATGCACATGTGTCCTGAGATTGAAATCAGATGTCTTCCTCAATTGTTTTCTACCTTATTTTTGAGGCAGTATCTCTCATTGAACCTGGAGTTCATTGATTGAGTTAGGCTAGCTGGCTAAAGAGCTCCAAGTATCTGCCTATCTGAATGAATGTGAACCCTCTTGGCGTTGTACCTCTGGAACCGAACTCGGGTCCTCATATTTGGGTGGCAGGCACTTTACCAATGGAGCTATTTTCCCATTTCCATGTACATGTCAAAAACATATACAACAACACAAAAAGAATGCAGAAGAACTCTACTTAATGATTTCTCATGTGGGTGCTTATATGTGCATGTCTGCATGCTTGCAAAGTACTTTACCAATAGGCATTTCTGCAACCCCTTTAGTGTATTTTTGGCATTTGCATAGGAAAGCCTAAGAGCCACCTTAAGCTTGGTTGGGCTTTCTATATCAGAGTAATCATTTTTAAAATCTGTTTTTCTCTTGTGGACAGAGTAGTTATCTTTCTTTTATAGTTTTTGGATTTCTCTTAAGAAGGCAACTCTGGGCTGGAGAGATGACTCAGGGTTAAATGTACTTGCCACTAAGCATGAGAACATGAGTTCAGTTCCCAGGGGCTCACATAGTGGGCGAGAACCAGCTTCCCCGACTTACCCTCTGACCTCTGCACAGGCTTCATGGCATACACATACCCATACACACGCATAAATAAATTTTTAGAAGGTTAATCCCATCCCAAGAATACACAAATACTTACAAATATGATCCTATTATTTCATAGTTTACTGGTTTTTGTGTCTGTATTTCAAGATTTGTAATGTACCTGGAATTTGTGTTTTTATATTTTCGTCCAAGCTAATAACATAGCATGCTACAAAATGTGTTATCTTGAAATGCTATAATGCATTGATTTATTTAGTGAAGATTTATTTCATCCTTCCTGTGCGCCTGACATTTCTGGATCCTAGGATTAGAATACTGAATAAAGCAGGCCTGGTGCCACTGTTTAATATGAGTGGATGGCTTAGAGGAAACAAATTGTAGTATCTGGAAACAGGACTAATGGGTGGAAAAAACACCACATGGGTAGTAGTCTCAAGCAAGCTGTCTCTGAGCAAATGGCATTTGAACTGAGACTAACAGTGGGTAGGGCCTAGTGTGCATCTCTGGAAGAAGAGCAATCAGGGAACAGACTGCAGTAAGGAAAGGTCAGAAGGTCAGGGCAGACCCAGCCTGGGGTCCAGAAAAAAACAAGGCTGAGCAGGAATTAGACTACATGGACTTTATGAACCAAGTAAAGTCTGGATCTCAAACTGAAAGGTTTTGTCACTAAGGATTAGGTTCTGCTGTATGTAACAAAATTCAAAACGATCAATTGAACATTTGAGAGTTATCTTGTAAGAGAAGGCCAGAAGTAGTGATTTGGTGATGTGCATCGTCCATCACATCCCTAGGCTTTCATCCTCAAGAAGACCCATGACCAATATTGCTGCAGGACGATGAAGCTCATTGTAATATGTGTTCTGCATAGCATTTAGTGGAGAGGCCAACACAATGCCTTATGGGGCTCGCTCCTTTTAGAGAAATGAAATTCCCAAATGTATCACTACCTGGAATATAGCCACCTAGCCATACCTAATAACAAATAAAGTTAGGAAATTTAGGTTTGGCACATTGCTATCTCCAGTACCAGTACCAGAAAGTTTTATAACAGACCAATGAGATGACTCAGTGGGTAAAATCAGTTCTCCCAGGCCTGGTGACCCCAGTTCTGTGCCTAGTACTCACAAGGTAGAAAGAGAATTGACTCCAAGTTATCCTCTGGCTTCTCCATGGGTGTGGTGACATGCACACCCGAAGTAAATGTAAAAGAAGTTCTGTACAAATAAGGTGATTGGGAAAGTGACTAACCAACTGTGTCATAGAGGTAATGTACTTGTTTCAAAAACTGCTTAACCGGTGTTCAGAACCAGGAGTGGAAACAAAGACCTGAAAGTTTCTCAAGGGTGACCAAGGAGTTGCTCCTGCAGTCCAGTAGAAGAGAGGGTTTGACTGTCCACCAGCGGTGATAGTGGCCGACAGTGCATGCAGGTTGGTAGCTTGGCAGACATTTCCCAAGTGCTGCCCACAGACTTGGGATGGAATCTCTCCAGACCCCTTTGGCATTACATCAGAATAGTGTTCCCATTCTCCTTGTTAAAAGAAACCCTGGCACAAAGAAGTCAGTACCTAACCCACAGGTGACTCAACCCGCACTGCAGAGCCTCTGGATCCCTGGCTTCCCAGAGAGCACACACGAGAATAGAACATGTAGGTTTGAGTTTGGGGATATTGAAGCCATTCGTCGGAGACAGTTTGGGAGTTGTAGGTGGTAGGGCAATTTTGTCTAGGAAGATATTAAGATGGCGGTATTACAGAATGTGTGTTGATGGGAGGAATCTCCTAAAACAAGAAAGGCAGGTGTGTAGAAACAGCCACTGGGCTCAGTGACGAGTATCTAATGAATCTGAACACCATGGCAGAGAGTGTGGTAAGGCAAAACAGTTCAAACCTTGGGCAGGAAGCAGAGATAGGGTTGGGCCAAGGGCAAGATACCCCATGGAACTGTCCTGTGATCTACTTTATTTAGGCCCCAACTTCTAGAGTTTTAGTACCTCTAAAATAGTGCCTCCAGCTATGAACTAAGCTTCTAACACATCAGACTGTATTTCATTAGGACATGTGTTATCTTAAAAAACTAAAATATCCCAGTCATGCTGGGGAGTGGTGGTGCACGTCTTTTATCCCAGCACTTGGGAGGCAGAGACAGGTGGCTCTTTGCGAGTTCAAGGCCAGCCTGGTCTACAAAGTGAGTGCAGGACAGCCAGGGTTACACAGAGAAATCCTGTCTCAAAGAAAAAAAAAAAAATCCCCGTCATTTGATTTTACCAATGAAGACTCGGGAACCAGATGAAAGGGTGAAAATCTGCTACCCCAGAGAAGCAGAGAAAAGACCCAGCTGACGTACCTATTCACCCAAAAACCCCAGAAGAAGAAGCCCAGAGCTAAAAAGCTCAGAAAAAACTAGAGGAAGAAGCCTTGAAGGAGACAACCCCAAAGAAAGAACTCTCAACTCCTCCATGCTGTCTTAAATACCCCTCAGTTCAGTCTCCCTCCTTTGTGTTTAATCTCTGTCAGCTGGTTTCTTGCTCTGCCTCTTGACCTAGGGTTAACTTTATTTAATCCTATATATAGAAAGCTCTTGGATTAAAGGTGTGTGGTAGGGCAGATCCACATCACAAGTACTTGTTTACAGTAAACATTTTCAATTCACAAACTCAGGGTTCACAATGTTATCAAATATTCTGCAACAGACATGAGATAGTATTAGATGCAGAAGTTATTTGAAAGCAAATATAAGGAGCACATATGCAGCAGAAGAGGGAAGCAAAGCTGACAGCTGCAGTGGGATCAAAGGATGATGTTCCTGTTGGGAGACTCACCAAGTCAGGTGAGCTGGGAAGATGGAGACTGTCTGACAGCTGTGTGATACTGAGATGAGGGACAGGCCACATTTACGTGCTTGAAGTGAGCTGAAGGAAGGACAGTGAAAGGAGTCCACAGTGCTGGAAGGAGCAAATGGTAAGTTCCTGTATACAATTGAGCTTCTAGAATATCATCCATCAATGTAGTTCTTTGCTAAAACCACCAATCTGATTTAAAGTATATTTAAGGCAGTTCTCTCCTACCCCCCCCCCCCACTTTGGCAATCATTCTACTGTTCCATAACAAAGACTCAGGGAATTCTGACAGGATCTGTATTAAATTTATATATTACTTTATTGAAGTGACATTTCAGAAGTCATTCCATCCAGAAACATGGTGTGCCTTTCCATTTATTTAACTTTTATGTCCTTTAATAAAAATTTAGGGTTTCATATTGGCCCTCTATATTTGTTAGTGCAATTTATCATTTTTATTGTATATCAACCTTTTTATTCACTCCCATGTCATTTTTCCCTGCAATAAAAACTACCATTTTCATATTATAAATCTTTTCTAGATTTTGTATAAATGATAAGCCTTTTTAAATGTATTCTATATTTTTTTTTTCTGACACAGGATCTCTCTAAATAGCTCAGGTTGGCCTCCAATCACTGTGCCCAGGCTGGCCTTGAACTGTAACTATCCTCCTATCACAGCCCTGAGTTCTGGGTTTAGAAGTATGAACCACAACACCCAGCTTGTCTTCAGACTTGTGACATATGAGAAGGAGTTATTTCAGCTACTGTTCATTTTATGACAACAGTTTTAGTATTTTACATTTTTGGTATACATGTCTGCCTTTTGTTTTACTTGAAGAAAGAAACTAGACTTATCCTTATTTTAATATATTCAGTCTTTGGGGGATGACAGCTAATTTTTTTCAATCGATGGTTTTGCTGCTTGGTTTAATGTGACATTATTTTACCAACTTCTATTCACAAACTATCTTCACATTCTTGAAATGCATCTGTCTGCATTGTGGTTTTCCGTGCCTGGTGGATCAACTTACTCTTTGCTTTTGTGGGGAAGTTAGGGACACATACCATGTGTTAGCCTAAGAAGTGGCCTTTGGAGTGAGCTTGTTTGTTCTGTATGACTTCTATCTCTACAAGCTCGATGGAGGTCAAGATCTTACAAAGAGGGTGGTCCATGCTCACAACTGTGTCCTCCCTGCAGGGCTCTGAGAGAGTGGTGTCTGCTGGAGAGTCAGCACGATGGTGGCCATCTAGAGACAGCCACTCTACTTAGCCAGTCCTACTGCAGTTCACCTACATTTTAAACTTCATTGCTATTGACTTGTGTGTCTGAATTTCTCTTGTATCTGGGGTCCTATCATTTCTTATTCATAATTCTATGTTTTTATCTTTTTCCACTTGGTTGGGCTTTGAGGGTTTAATATGTTTTTATTTTTATTTTCAGAGGACTGTTTATTTTTATATCCTAACTTAAAATTCTATCTTTTAATGTTGAAATAATTATAGGTTTGCAGGAAGTTGCAGAGACGCTGTGGAGCACATGAATCGAACCATGATGTCAGTATGACTCAGCGTGTGTGCTATTTTATCACATGTAGATTAGCCTTACTCCAACACATCTGGTACAGAACGGTTTCCTCCTCATGAGTTCTCTCTTTTTCACCCCTTTATAGTTACACTTCCCCATTATTCTGTCATCCTAACTCATAACAGTCACCAGTTGGTTATCCATCTAGTAATATTGCCATTTGGGGAATGTTAATAAAAAGGCTGGCATAGTGGAACAGGCCTGTATTCTTACTACTCTGGAGGCTAATGCTAGAAGATCAAGGCCAGCCCAGGCAACTTAGTGAAACCTTGTCTCAAAAAGGGATAGGAGGGCTGGAACACTTACTGTCCTTGCAGAGGGCCTTAGTTCAGTTCCAAGCACCCAAATTGGGCAGCTCATAACTACCTATAACTCCAGCTGCAGGGGATCTGATGCCCTCTTCTGGTCTCCAAGGGCATTGGAGCACACATGCCTTCTTATTCATTCTCCCAATCTCTCTCTTCCCTGCCCATCCCCCTCCCCTCCCTCTCTCCTTCTCTTTTGTGCACATATCCCTGCACACAAATGTGCACTTGAACACATACAATGGATATAAATCTTTAGAAAGTTAAAAGCAGGCTGGAGATAATGGTCAGTGGTAGAGCAGGTAGCCTGTGCTAAGTGCTAGGTTCAGTCAACAGTGCTGAAAAGAGATTAGAGAATCATGTGGCATATGATTGTTGAAGCATGATATGTCATGCTTCCCAAAAGGTCACATGTTTGTACACATGGCTGGTCCCTAGTTTGAGAAGTTTGCAGAATTCTCTCCTGTTAGGGTCTGCCTGATGAAGCTGGGCTAGTGGGTTTGAGTGAGTTTGGTCTTTGAGGATTTACAGTCCAGCACAGCTCCAATCTGGTTCTCTGAGACCTGCATCAAGATATGAAAACCTGGTGCCTTACACTTGTCCACAGAGCTGCTCCTGTTACACTTTCCCTGTGGTGATGTTCTCTGCCCTCCAACTACCGTCAATTCATCCTGCTTCTCTAAAATTGCTTCTCTCATAGTACTTTGTTGCAGTGACAAGAAGGGCAGGGAACACAGTAACATCTTAAGATGGGCCCTTATCATTTAGCATAAGCCCTTGGGAGCCGACATGGGCATCTACTGTGCTGTTTCATGCCCAGGAGTGGTATTTTATGGTCGTGCTATACCAGAGTTAGCTTTAGTCATTCATTTATTATAAGGCATGTTTCTAGTTGGTGGTTTTTTTTTTTTTTTTTTTGGTTTTTTTCGAGACAGGGTTTCTCTGAATATCTCTGGCTTTCCTGGACTCGCTTTGTAGACCAGGCTGGCCTCAAACTCACAAAGATCCGCCTGCCTCTGCCTCCCAAGTGCTGGGATTAAAGGCGTGCGCCACCACCGCCCGGCACTGGTTGGTGGTTTTTAATAGAAATAAATATACTGTGAGCATTTTTTTTTTTTTTTAGAGTTGTCATGTGGGCACAAGCATCAAATTGCAGTTTTGGAGCCAACACTTGGGATTCTCCATGACTTCCTTTTGACATCATAGTTTTTAAAAAAGTTCTTCAGTTGCTTATACAACTTGTTTCTTGTTAACATACCTTTTAAATAATATAAGCATTTAAATAATATTTTCTTTAGTGTATAGTTTACCTATGACATGGGTTGTGCTATGGCCCAGAGTGTCCTTGAACTCTTGTGTTTAATCCCCTAAGGAATTGGGATTACAGGCATACCCTTCTGCAACCTGTTCTAAGCATTTTTGTGTCTGGTATTTTCATCATAGTATCAATTTTAATATATTTATGAATGGGGAACTGTTTTGAAGAGCAAATCTAGTTTCATGTTATATGAACTTCTTTTCCCTAGACTTGTTTTTTTAATACTGTAAATTTTCAGTTTATTTTTTTTTTATTTTTTATTTTTTTGGTTTTTTCGAGACAGGGTTTCTCTGTGTAGCTCTGGCTGTCCTGGACTCGCTTTGTAGACCAGGCTGGCCTCGAACTCACAGAGATCCGCCTGCCTCTGCCTCCTGAGTGCTGGGATTAAAGGCGTGCGCCACCACCGCCCGGCCAATTTTCAGTTTATAATTGTTATATGAACAGAATATGAAACAGGAGACCTCTGAACTTTTTTGTAACTATTAAGAATTTCTTGGCTAAAAACTTGATTTCTGTTTTAGCTAATTTTTTTTCTTTACTTATTTTGTATACGGCAGCCAAGGTCAAGAGCAGTTCATCTGGCATGCTTGTGTTATGTTGTGCACCTTAATTAGGGTTTTTATTGCTACAATAAACACAGTGACCAAAAGCAACTTAGGAAGGAAAGGGTTTGTTATAGCTTACAGCTGATAGCTTTGTGACACTAGAGACATGGAAAAATACACTAGCCTTTATTGTTCATTTTTTATTATTGTCTAGTTTAGTTACTCGGGGCTCCTGTTTGTGTAATCTAATGATCATACTGAAGCTGTTCTGGCATTTTGTTACCTTTTTAGTATAATTTTCATCTTTATAAAATGTATAACTAATAAATATGCTATAAAGTGCGATATGATCCAACTATTGTCCTACGTGAAGTGTGGGTATGTACACATGTATATTTCACATGTATGTGGTGTGACTCCCTTTTGAAGTCTTGTAAAATTTCTGTATAAACTAGCCTTGATATTAAAATTTAAAATAAATGTTGATTTTTCTCCACCTTTTGAAATATTTGTGAAGAAGAAGCAAAATATGAATCTGGGCATTTTGATTTGTTTTCAAGCTCTGCTGAGTTTCTTGTGTGTTAATCAGGAGCAAAGGCAGGGAAGAAAATTACAGCTCAAATTTATAATGGAGTTTACAGGGGAGTGGACCCAGTTACAGCATCTAAAGAGAAGACACAGAGAATCTGTTAAAAGCCTCATTGGGATCGCCACTGAGGAATGCCATCTGTGAAAAGCCCTTGGTATTGACTAATTTGGCTTTTGGGTCCCACCCCACACTTCTGCAGAGAAAGACTGTTTTGCTGTCAGGATGTTGTTGAAAAGACGGTCAGGACGCCTCAGAATCTATTTTAATTTGCTGTTCTCCAACAGTGATATCCTCTTATGATATTTTTCTGTACAGTCAGGAGCAGGATTTGGCTGATCTGTGTTTAAATCCATGTAATGATCACCTAGCTCAGTTACCCAAGGAGGGAAAAAAACCCTATGTTTTCTTCCTTTCCTGTGCATTTGCTGTGTGGCTGTCTAGAGTGGAATGGATGTTTACATTTGTGTACACATACACAGAAACGAAGCGTACTGCTATTGAGAAGGTGCCATGCAGAGCTTGGCTTTGTTACTTTAAAGGGAAATCACGTACCGCAAGAGTTGGTCTTTTCTAAAAGAATACATGTCATGCTCATGAACTCTTTTTTTATTTTCCCAGTAAATGAGAAAGGACAGGGACTAGGGATATCACTCAGCAGTCTAAGGGCTTTCCATTGCAGCATGAAGACCTAAGTTTGGTACCCAGAGCTCACTTTAAAAGCTGGACATGGTTGCTCATTCTTATAACCCCAGCACTGGAGAGAGAGATGGGCATTTCCGGGACTCACTGGCCAGCCGGCCTAACCTGATTACCAAGTTCCAGGTCAATGAGAAACCCTGTGTCAAAAATAAGGGTGGTTGACCTCTGGCCTCCAAATACACACACATGCTCAGCTACATATGCCACTACAGACCCACACATACACACAGAAGAAAAAAGAGAGGACAAGGGTGAGGCAGAATCCTTTCTAAAGGGCATCTTTCTGTTGTCCAGGAGGTGGCGGCAACTGTTCATAACCCGAGTGAGCTCAGTCCCTGGTGGAGGCCAAGTTCAAAGCAGTCCAAGACACTGTCTAACTGAGAATTTTTATAAGTGCATGCTTGCTTTTGCCAGAGTTCTTCTGTGACTTTGTTGTTTTTCTTTCTGGTGCAGTCCATCTGTGAATCACCTTTTTGTTAGCACTGGCCTTTCTGTTCTGCAGCAGCTTGTCTAGGCTGAAGTCAGTAGGCAGGCATCGAAAGAGACTGACTTAAAGGAAGCAAAATTGAGCTTCCATTTTGAAGAGAATGACTTGCTCTCTGTGGTGTGCGATTAGTGTTGATTGTTTAGGGCTTGCATTTTTGGTCCAGTGAGCCACTGGGCTTATTTAGGATTGCTTACAGAAGCATGGCTGCCTACAAGGAGAGTTGTGGAGGACTCAATAGATGAGTTACCAGGAAAATGAGGGTTTCACCACTGCTTTGTAAAACTGAATTACTTCAGGGGTTTAAATTATTCAGTTGTTCATTAAACCCATTTTTGAAGATTAAAAATGAGATTATACCGGGCTTCTTTTTGTGAGGAAAGAATTTTTCAGGAAACACTTAAAGTGTTTTTAAATTGTGCTTCATACTCTACCAAACTTTTAGGTGAATTGTTGGGTGAGTTTGACTCCAATATGCTGACTATGTTTCATTCTCACTGACTTCCTTCTCCAAATGTTTCTGATCATGAGACACCTCTGTCCTTGTGCTCCTCATCAGAGTTTATTTAGCAGAGCCCACCTCCCTCTTCCTCTCTGTGCTAACGCCTCTCTGGGCAGTGACAAGCATCCTTGGTGTGAGTGTGTTTCTGTGTTAGAATCTGTTTGGAAAGCTCGGAAGGCTTTTCAGCTAGCATTCCACTCCAACCCTTCTGTTCTTTTTTTTTTGAGGCAGGGTTTCATATAGCTCTTGCTAGCCTGGAATTCACTGTGTAGACCAGGCTGGCCTAGAGAACACAGAACATAAATAAGCCTGTCTCTTTGGGGATTAAAGGTGTGTACCACCACATCTGGCCCTCCACTAGCATTCTTTATTACACTTGCAGAAAAATATGATTAAAATATATTGTATGAAAAATAATTTTAAAAATAGAGAAAAATCTTAATTTTGTTGATAAAGTTTATATCGTATTGCTGATACTTACATTTCTTTAATTTTTCTTCTGCAATGACTGGCTACTCTTCCCCCCAACCACGTTTTGTTTTTTTTTAGTCACAGAAAAATCAAGCCCCAAGAACAGTTTCTATCCCTGCCCCCAGCAGGGTGATATGCTTGTTGTAATTGGTGAGCCCTGCAGTGGCGTATTCTTACCCATTAAATTCCAGTTTACACTAGGCTTTTATTTTTGAGCTTCACTTATGTGGGCTTTGAGAAGTGTTTAATGATATCTATCTGTCACTAACATCATGCAAAGCAGTTGCACTGTCCTAACAGTTCTCCATCTCGCTCTCTGCCTTCACACCTGGCAGTCACGGGTACGGTCGCTCTACTCTGAAATAGTGACATGTTTCCATATTGGCCTCTTTCACCTGGTAATGTGGCTTTAAGTTCTCTGTGTCTTTTTTCAACCTCCCTGCTTTTTAAGCATTGAAATGTATTCCATCATCAAGCTGTTCTACATTTTATGTATCTGTTTACCTGCAAAAGGACATCTTGGGTACTTTCAGATTCTACCAGCATGAGTGAGGCTGTTTGCATAGACATATGCTTTAATTCACTTGGAGGGACACTAGACCTGACTAAACTGTCACCCCACCGCCTGGGCTTTGGTCTTCTCACTGAGTGAAGGAGACTAAATTCTTCACTCCTTATCCTGGCCGTCACTGCTTTGCACAATGGCCATTCTAGTGGGTGTGTGCTGTTGGCTTATTGTCCTTTCAACTTGCAATTTTCAATAACATGTTGACCATGTTTTTATTTGCCTATTATCTTTATGTATGCTACCATCTTTGAGTCATTTTTTTCAGTTGTGTTGTCTACTTATTATTGAGTTGTAACCCTTCTTTGCAGATTTTTGAATAAGTTTTTTATCTGAGTATTTTTATATGATTTTCCTCCCATTGGAACTTATCTTTCCATTTGACCATTTCTTCTGCAGGAAGAAAAATTTAACTTTAATGAAGTTTAGAATATTCCTTCTTTGATGAATGCTATCACTTATGTTCTACCAGAAGTCATCTGGATTTTCTCCCATGATATCTTTAGATGTTTCATATTTTTCTTTTAGGTCTGTAATTCATTTTCAGTTAACTTTTCTTAAGATATTATCAGGTCTGTGTCTAGAACCATATTTTCACGTGGATGTCCAATTGTTGCCATTTCTTGAGAAGATATCTTTTTTAATGCATGTCATTCATCTAAAACCAGCCAGCCATACTTACGTTTTTTCTCCTTCCTTCCTTCCTTCCTTCCTTCCTTCCTTCCTTCCTTCCTTCCTT
>CAJQZJ010031998.1:2374277-2384525 GCA_907164525.1 Lophiomys imhausi | reverse complement strand
CTTCCTTCCTTCCTTCCTTCCTTCCTTCCTTCCTTCCTTCCTTCCTTTCTGTCCCTTCCTTCCTTCCTTCCTTCCTTCCTTCCTTCCTTCCTTCCTTCCTTCCTTCCTTTCTGTCTGTCTCTTCCTTCCTTCCTTTCTTTCTCTCTCTCTCCCTTCCTTCCTTTCTTTCTTTTCCTTTCTTTTTTGAGACAGGATCTTTCTTCATATCCCTAGCTATGGAACTCAAAATGGCTTTAAATTCAGAGATTTGACTGCTGCAATTAAAGGTGTACACTGCTGCACCTAGCCTAGGTTTATTTGTAACTTCTTCATTCTGGTCATTGATAAAATCTTATACTGATACTGCACAGTCTTCATTAAACCTTCGTAGGTTTATAATAAGTTTTTTAAAATATTTATTATCATTGTGTGTGCTACAGCAAATTTGTGGAAGCCAGAGAACAACTTGTGAGAGTAAGCTTTCTCCTTCCACCTTTTTGTGGCTCTGGGGGTTGAACTCAGATCAGTGGGCTTGCACATTCACTACCTTTATCCATTGAGACATCTTGCCCACCCTGCAGGAAACTGTCAAGTGAGGTGGTGTCAGTCCTCTGACTCTGTTCTCTTGAATAGGTATTTTTGTTGTGTTTGATGTTTTGTTTTACCTAGCCACACAAATTTTATAGTTGAAAAATATCCACAAAATAACTTTTGAAACATTGTTTGGAACAATATTGAATCTCAGAATCGAGCTGGGAGAAACTGATAACTGAGTGATATAGGTTTATGTTCACAAAAGTGGAGTGTCTCTTGCTTGATTTAATCCTTTTCTTTCGTCAGAGTTGTATAGTTCTCCTCATGGATATTATGCACATTTTTTAGATTTATGTCTAAGGATTTTTCGAGGTATAAATGATGTCATTTTAATTTAAATTTTGGTGGTTCCATTGCTGGCCACATGACATTTGTATGTAAATCTTTTTAAGAACTTTTTATTGGGCAGAGCACCGCTGGCTGGGCAAACAGGGCTCAAGCACCGCCATGCTTGTTCTCTCCAGCTCAAAGGCCTGGGGTTTCGCACGTGCTCATCCCTCGCCCGCAACACGCCTCCTCTGACGTCACCCAAGATGGTTATGTGTGGCGCGAAGCCCCGCCCTTCACCGCGAGGCCAGGAGCTAGGCCCTTTCTCCGAAGCCTGCCTGTTTCCTCTTGACAGGGCGCAACAGCCATGGGCTGCCGTTCTGGCAGCTGCTCCCGGCCCGTGAGGGGCCCCCACCGACGAAATAACCTCCTAGATCTCATCTCAGCGACCAGCTGAATTACTCTCATCTGTTTCCATTCTCTGTGCACCAGAAATCTGAGGTCCAGGAGTATCAGCACCAAAGATGTCTAATGAACCACCCCCTCCTTATCCTGGAGGCCCTACAGCAGCCCCATTACTGGAAGAAAAAAGTGGAGCCCCACCAACCCCAGGCCCCACAGTTCACCAGCAGTGATGCAGCCACCACAAGGCATGACATTGCCCTCTGCTGACATTGCTCCCCCACCCTATGAGTCACCTGGTCACCCAGTGCCTCAGCCTGGCTTTGTGTCCTTCCCCGCCCCCATGAATGCAGATGGCACCTACATGCCTGCAGGTTTCTACCCTCCTCCAGGCCCTCATTCACCTATGGGCTATTATCTACCAGGACCCTACCCACTAGGGCCCAACTCTGGCCCTGGGGCCCCTTGGCCACAGTCTTGGTCCCATCAGGGGCAGCCACCACCGTGACAGTGCTGCAGGGAGAGATCTTTGAGGGTGCCCCTGTGCAGACAGTGTGCTCTCACTGCCAGCAGGCCATCACCACCAACATCTCCTACGAGATTGGCCTGATGAACTTTGTGCTGGGTTTCTTCTGCTGCTTCATGGGGTGTGATCTTGGCTGCTGCTTGATCCCCTGCCTCATCAATAACTTCAAGGATGTGACGCACACGTGTCCCAGCTGCAAAGCCTACATCTACACATACAAGCGCTTGTGCTAATGGAGCCAGACTTGGACTCCCCCACCTACCAGTCTGGCTCTATGTGCTTTGCTCCCCATGCTCAGTGGTCACTACTCCACAACTCCCACTTAGGGTAGGAAGTTTTGTCACTGTACCCTGGAAATCCTGTCCTTACCTTGCCCTTCCCTGAGCATCCGGCTCTTCCAGCAAAAACTCCGTTGGATTTAAGGCCAAGGGTCAGGGGGTGGCCTGGGCATGGCACTGATCTTGTGTTGCTTGGGCATCTGCAATCCAGAAGATAAGATGGAGAGGGTCTCTTATTGGGGTCCTCATTCCTCCTTTTCTGTATGAAGTCCAGGCTGGTCCTTTGTCTTCCTGGGACCAAAAGCATCCAGAGAGCATCAACAGGTCACAGACTAGGGCCTACAGTGAGGGTTGTGTGTGGAACCACAGTTGTTCCTGACCTGCTGGAATGAGGTCAGGGTATCATCTAGGGTTAAGTAGGTCCAAGCAAGACAGGGTCTTAAGGCCTGGGTTATATGGGGTATGTTGTTTGGGGTACCAAGCTGGGGTAAGAAAGAAAGAATGACTGCCAACCCTGGACCTCAGAGCTCTCAGGTATGAAAACCTAGGACTTCTACCCACTGTTCAGGAGGTACCCAAGAGCTGCCTGGTAAAAGACAAAGAGGATGGTGGGCTAGTTAAAGCCCTGGTAGCCAAGAACTTGTCCCTGTTCTTACCTTCTTTGAGTCAGTGTGCAGATCTCCTTTCTGGCCACACCTCTGTGAACCCCTCTATTTTCTGGGGCCAGAAGGAAGGAATGCCCATGAGCTTGTCCTGTCTGGTTTTTGTGTCTATGCTGTATAATATGGGTACAACTTCTGCCTGGTTGTTTTGCTGGCAGATCAGAAGAGCCTCCTTGTAGGTTCATTGGTCTCTGGAGTAAGTGCCAGGCTTTTTGCCATAGTTGACTTGCTTCCATATTGGAGCACTTCAGTAGGGACAGCTGTGGCACTGGGCTGAGGATCAGGAAGAAGTCAGAAGTGGTGAGGATGTCCTAGGGACATGAGTCATGCCCAGGGTGTAAGCCTAAACCTGTCCATTTCCTGAATGGTCTGTGAATATGCCCATGTGGACACTATCCTGCCCATGTGTCCCTCTCCTGGTCTCACACTACCACTGCATGGCCTCCTATCACTGTGAACTGTGGTCTGGTCCCAGTTTGTAGTTTCATTAAATTGGCCCTTTCATTCTCCTGAAAAAAAAAAAAAGAACTTTTTATTGATCCTTTCTGAATTTCACATCATTCACCCTAATCATATTCATCTCCTGCCCCTTCTTATCTGCCCTCTGTCCTTGCAACATCCCCCCTCAAAAGAAAAAAATTTCATTGTAGAAGCTGTGTCACAATGTGTCCCACAATATCCCTTTGTCCACAGTCTTTACTTGCAAATGTTCATTGTAATGAGTCTGGTTTTGAGGTCTCTGGCTTCTACTACACTATCAATACTGGGTCCTTACTGGGACTCCTCACAGATTGTTGTTGCCCTGTGTCATGGAGATCCTGCAGCTTTGGATCTGCAGGACCAGCCCCTTCACACACTCCAACAGTTCATAGATGGGTACATGTTGGATCTGGGCCTGGGTGGTAACAGAGCTGGTCAGTCTGCCAACTATTCCACATCCACACCACCAGGGTGAATTCTCCAGCACTAGGCCAGCTAGCTCATGGCAAGGGGTAGGGCCATCTATCCCTCTCTCCTGCCCTTGGAGTGGCTCACCCGCACCCAAGCCAGCAGATCTGCTGTGCAGCCTAGGTGAAGTGCAGGGCCCACTCTCCCAATTGCTGCATCAGGTGAGGGACAGGGACAGCTCTCCTGCTCTCATGTCCTCAAGGCCAGCTCTCCCACCTGCCATAGGTGGCAAGGAGCGAGGGGGCAGAGGTATCTCTGCCTTATCCACACTACTGCATAACATACAGTGGCAGGGCTCTCCCAGGCTCAAGCCCTTGAGGCAGCTCATCCACAACCATCCCCACCCCGCAACTAGGAACAGCTTCCTGGACTAGGCACAGACCCTTCTCCCAAGTGCTGCAGCTGGCTAGGGGTAGGGCCAGTTCTCCTCCTCTTTCTCCTTTGGGGTCAGTCTCTCAAGATGCCCAGATGAGGGATGGGGCCAGCTTTGCACAGCCCTCATACATCAACATGATTCTAGGCAACAGTCCAGACCAGGGACATCTGTCTGGACTTTGTTAGTAACAGATTCCCAATGCTGCAGAGTCACAGACCCAGACATGGCCTTCTGCAGCATTATGGGCTAGGCCCTCACCTTGGCATCAGGTGGCATCTCCAGCCACTCCCATCAGGCTGTTCCTCACTACCTTCCAGTCTCACCTCTCTTCATTGCTCACACACCCTTCTGCTTCTTTCTCTTCCCTCTCTCTGCCATTTACTTGCTCATCTTAGTGGTGCCCCATGCTATGCCCCGCTCATGCCATGTAGCACCTGGGAGGGTCATCTCGGATATAGTCTGCCCACCTGAGCCTGCAAGACCCTGCACTGGGTGTCGTCTCTGGGTTATTCTGCTTTGGCAGGCCACATGAGACCAGGCTGGGATTGTCTTGGGCATGGTCTGCCAGCCTTACATGTAAATCTTGTATCCTGAAACCTTGCTAAGATTTCTTATCTCTTCTAGGAGTTTTTATTCATTAGGTCTTTCAGATTTTCTATACAGACAATAGTATCATCTACCTATCTACATCTATATCATCTTTCTTTTTATCCATCCATCCATTCATCTATCTATCTATCCATTGTAATCTATTTTCTCTTTATCCATCCACTGCAATCTAATTTCTCTTTCTGTTCCTACTGAGTTTGCTAGGGTTTTTAGTCTGATGTTGAGTGTTTTGAGACTCTGTCTTTGCATTGTTTCTGGTCTCTGGGGTCTCTGACAAACTATTTTCTTGTCATTAAGAATCATATTAGTTGTATGTTTTTAGAGATGGTTTTTATTAAGTCAAGGTATTTTCTTTATCTTCCTAATTGCAGAAAAGTTGATTGTTAATGAATGTTGGATTTTTATAAAATGTTTTTCTGTACCTATTAATGTGATCACACAATTTTTCTTCTTTAGCCTTCTGACATGGTGAGTTATATGCATTCATTTTTGAATCCACTTTTATGTTAAGCCTACCTTGCACACTTGGGATAAATTCCACTTGGTAATGATATCTAATTTATAACAGAATACCACAGTTTGGACAATTTATACTTTGGACAATATATAGAAATTTATTAGCTCATAGTTATGGAGGCTGGGAGGTCCAGTAATCTGGCAAAGGCCTTCTTGTTACAGCATAACATGGGTGGGGGTGGGAGGAGAGACAGAGAAAGGCAAGGAGTGACTCGCAAAGGGAACCCCAGATCATCCTTTTGTAAGGAACCCATGCCTGTGGGAGCAAAGTGCCTTCTGAGATAATGGCTCTGTACCACTCCTTAGTGCTAAGCCCATATGACCTAAGCACGCTTTGAAAGTCATACCTTTCAATACCTCTTTTATATAACTAAAATTAACTAGAAAAGTGAATAATCCAGAACATGTGTCTGTACTCAAGAAGATCCTACTCTGAGAAGATAGGAACTCAAAAGTGGCTGTTGTGAATGTACTGAAAAACTTAAAGGAAAAATGCCCATAATGAGTCTACAGATGACCACTACATCAGAGGTTTATGATGATAAAAGGAATCAGATTGGGCTTTAGAAATGAAAAGAGTATGAAACAGGATGTTTTCTGAACAGTTATCCCACAGGTTAGAAGAGGGATAAGAAATGATGGTGCAGTGAAGATAAGCCAGTAGGAAGGTCTCAACCTGAGGAACAGCAAGGACAAAATCCTATAATGAGCAACATAGCAGGGAGCTACAGGATAAATCACATGTAATGTATGTGGCTGAGTCCCTCCTGAGGAGAACGAAGATAGAGAGAAAGGTAGATAGTTCAATGACTGAGCAAATCCAGACTTAGTGTAAATACCAGTCGAGTATCTATAAACAGGAACTCAAGATGAATGTTCAGAGAATTTTACTAGGGAAAAACAAAGTCACATGTAAATGTTTAGTAATCAAATTCTCAAACCAAAATCTGGAGAGAAAATTTTTGAAAAACCACATAAGAAATAACATCTCATTTTTCATCAAAATTATAAATACCAGAAGTAGGGAAAGAGCTACTAAATAATCCTGGTAAGTACATCTACCCGTATCATATATCTATCAAGAGTGACATTCAAAATGGTTTGAAAAGAAGGAGCTTTGATAAAAACGAGGCAGGGACATTTCGGTTGGTATACTGTAACAAAATATTTTATTTATCACACTTATATTTATTAATACTTAACATCATCTATAAAATACCTAAATCCTAAAACCTAAGCCTTAATTCTAAAATCTATAATCTATCTAAATAATTGTAATACATAAAACATTCTAATATCTATAAAAAGCAAACACAACATTATTTTAAGTTTCTTAATAGGATAGTAATACTCTTGGCGTAGGTCCATACAGGATGGCTGGTTTACGTCTATCCCAACAGGTCTTTCAGTCTTAAGGTCTGTTGAGGCCTTATTTGTCTGTTTGTAAGGCCAGTTTATAAAGTTAATCTGTTCTGACCACCAATGTAGAGGGCCATCTTTTCAATCAGCCAAGACTTGCCTCCTCGGTCTTTGGACCCAAATATTTCAAGACCAAAAGCTTATCCAAACTGCTTCCAATTCCATTATTTCACTCACCGTTCTGGTGCTCTAGAGCTCCAAGGTAGACGATTCCAAAGGACTCTGCCTTAGCAAATCTGTGACAGGTTCTTGCATTGGATTGCAGTGGTCCAACTCTGCCAATGACATATCTTGCTACTCCCTTCCTCAGCGTGGACTCTCAGTAGGTGACTGCAGTAGGGACACTCACTGTGTCCTCTTGGTGAGTTAGGGCAGAGGGATCACGAGATTGTTTGGTCTCTGTCTTAAGTCTCCTCATATGTCATGATGATCTCGGAGTGATTTTTTCCAGTGCTTTTTCACGGGCTTTCCCAAGACATGCCCCTACAACAGTGCGTCAGTGTCGGCAGTGGATCTCTCGGGATTCCAGTGGACTCGATGTCATCTGCATGGCTTGGGAGGTTTCTTAGCAATGCTTTTTAAGGACATATCATCAGGCCATAATTGACTCTGCCCATATCTTTCACATAAAGGTACGCCAAGCTTTTGCTAATCCGAAATCCCTCAGCTGCTCGATTCTAAGTTGGCTGTCTATTAATTTCACTAACTTCACTAACCCTACCACAGTACACTGTGGCCTTGAAGGGACTTCCCGAGGCCAGGTGGTGACAGGTGGGACCTGGGGTTAGGGAAGGCATGAGGACCACTTAAGGGGTAGGGATGTGGGCAGTGTAGAAGAGTATCCTCTTCCTTGCTTAAAAATGATATATTTTTAATTACTTGTAAGTATATGCCTTGTACTCACAAGAGTAATTAAATTAATATATTCCTATAAAGAAAACCATAGACCCAGATTAATTTCAGTAGATGTAATGAAATGCTTTTCGAAGGTTGAGGACAATCCATTGCTTTCCAAAAACCTTCATTTTAATCTGCACAATCCTGATCTCAAAAATGGAGAGAGACCAGATTACAGAAGCAGCAGCTTCTTGCCTTCTTCCCTCAGGGATGGACTGTAACCTGAAGCTGAAAAAAGCCCTCCCCCAGCTGGCCTTTGGTTGTGCTGTTTATCACAGCTAACTGGGACACAGGAAAACTTAGGATTTTCTGTTAGGCTTGAGACAGGGTCTCCCCATGCAGCTTCTGTTGCCCTGAAACTCACTTTGTAGACCAAGCTGGCATATAACTCACAGGGATCTGCCTGCCTCTACCTCCTGAGTGCTAGAATTAAAGGTGTACACTGCCACACCTGACATATCAGGAACTTCTTAATTTTCTAGAACTCTCATCATAGTGTAGGTAGCTAGGTGTGGGAGACACACCTGTAATCCCAGCTCTGAAGAAGCCAAGATAGGAAGTAAAAGTCAAGATTGAAACTTCAATTTAAGTAGCAATTGTATTTATTAATAAATATAAACTATAAGATTAGGCCGGAGGAGCAGCCGGAAGCTTGGCAGAGCGGTGGGCAGTCTGGCAGGATATCAGCTGATGGGCCTGGCCTGCCTTAACCAGCAGCCTGATTTATCCTGGGGAAAGAGTCCCAGACCAAGGGTGGCCTACACCACCTGTAACCTAAATTCTGTTAGGTAATATAAGTTGTTGTATTAGGCCAGTAAAATTACCAGCAGATTGATGGGAGATTTGCTGGAGTTCAATGGGAGTCAGGGAGTCTAGCAGCTCTGGATTGCATGGACTGACAGCCTATAAGCTGCCACGGTCCTTTCCCCAATAATTAAATATACCAAGACCTTTTAATGTTTCAATGCTTAACCCTTAGCTGGGCAGACTCTCAATTAGCTACTCTAAGTTAACCCGGATCACCTAATCCCAAACCTTCATGTGCCTGTGATTACCTTCCAGTGCTCTCAAACACATCTATCTGCTTCCATGTCTCCTGGTGGAATGAGCTAATCTGTAAAACACAGGTTCCTGTTCTAATCTCAGGAAGTCCCACCTTCCTAAACTCTTTCTGCCCAGCTAATTGGCTAGCAGCAACTTTTATTAACCAATCAAGAGAATGTCTCAGAAGGGGCGGTAGCCAGATCTCAGCATTGAAATCAGCCTCTCAGAAGCAATGTTATTAGACCTTCCCCAACACAAGATACATACAGAGATGTCTCAATAACAACAATGTGAGTCACTTCCTACTAAAATCAGTACTAGGGGACATTGTCTCATCATTTACATGTATCATACTGGAGATTTTGATGGGGAAAGGGCAGAAAAATTGTGAGGGAAGAAATGAAGCTGCTTGTATTTACAGATAACATTATATATATTGTCCACAAAGCTGGGATACAACACAAGATCTCATTGGTGTGTAGAAGTCTAATTTATTTCTATTTACTAGCAGCAAGCAGTTGGGCAATGAAGTGATGAGGGGATCTCCAAGAAACCACAACCATAAGCATTAGAGATAAATGTTCCAGAAGTAGTGTAAGTCCTCTGCACTTAGCACAGCAAAGTGTTACATAGGAAAATGGAAGGCAGCTGCATAATCAAGCAGAAAGACTGTGGGAACCTCAAGATTGCCCAAGATACCTGTTCTCCCCAGTTGGTCTGGACAGCTACAAGTATAGCCATCTAAACAAGAGTCCCAACAGGCTTTATTTTTTCTAACATTTTCAGGCTGCTTATGAAATTTATATGAAATACATTGAATACACAGCAAAATAAAAATGCCTAGATTTGTTAAAACAAAACAAAATGAACAAACAAAAAATTGAATAAGCGAGAGGACTTGCTCTCCTGTGGCCAGATGGAAGCCATTGAACTTGTGAAAAAGCTCCAAGACATCGCTGAACAGAAGGCCTTCCACAGTCGCTTGTAAAATGTGCTTTCATAGTTCGCTCCAAACAGAGATTAATCAGAAACAGAAGAGCAAAAACTAAAACTCTTAGAAAAATGTGGAATACTGTTGTGACCTCTGGGTTATCCAAGACTTCTGAGAAAGAATCCAAAAGGCACTCACCAGGGCTGGGAGAAGGCTGTGTTGGTAAAGTGCTTGCAGACCTAGTTTAACCCCCGGAACCCATATTAAAAAAAAAAAAAAAAAAAAAAAAAGCCAGTTCTAGTGGTAGTACACATTTATAGCCACAGTGCTGGGGAAGCCAAGACAAGCAGAGCCCTGGCTCTCATGAGTCCATCAGTGCCATCTAATTGGTAAACTAGAGGACAATAACTGTCTCAAAAAACAAAGGGCACAACTGAGGAATAGTTTTTCAGGTTGTCTTCTGCCATGCACACGTGCAAACACTCATGTGTGCCTGTCCACACAAACAAATAACACTAAACATTCAAATTAAAGCTGTTTAGTAAAAAAGAGACAGATATGCAAACATGGGGCTGGAGGGCTGGCTCAGTTTGGACCCCCAGCACCTACTCACTAAATAGCCAGGAACCTGGGACAGAGGGAGAGGCAGCAAGAGTCCTGGGGCTCACCGGCCAAAAATAGCCTAGCTGAATCAGTAAATTCAAGGTTCAATGAGAGACCCTGTCTCAGAAAGTAAGGTAGAGTGTTAGGAATACACACACACACACACACACACACACACACACACACACACACACACA
>CAJQZJ010031998.1:2359596-2374267 GCA_907164525.1 Lophiomys imhausi | reverse complement strand
CACACACACACACACACACACACACACACACACACACACACACACACTCACTCACTCACTCACTCACACAGAAATTCAAGCCACAGAGAATATTCATAGTACATAGGTCTCACAAAAGACTAATTGTCCTATCTGAAAATTATAAAATTAGTAATTAAAGACAGCCAATTAAATGATTGAGAAAGTAGAAGAGACACAGAACAGATCAGTGTTTGATAAACACATGGAAGGATGTTTACTATCATTTAGCTAACACAGGTGAAAATCAAAACCACGATAAAATACTGTTTTGAACTCACTGGAATGTCTAAAGTTAATGCAAAACACTTTTAGACTGTGGAAAAAATAACTTCCATTTTACTGTAATGTGGGGAGCCAAAGAAGCCCCACATCAAGCCCGAGTGAGTGTGTAGAGCAGCTGAAGTCCCCAGTGAATGTCTGCTGTGGACATGCACAGTCATGTCAAAGACCCGATCTATGCCTCAGCATCATGGGGGTATCAAGCCTTCCTCTGGTCCAAATAGGACATTTAAAATGCAAAGCCAATGTGTACAAAGCCTAGAAACTGAGATTTCTCCTCCTGCATGTTTACACGTGTACAGCTTGAGGCTGCTTATCTCTGGACACCATCATAGCTCTCCGCCCCAGGGCTGTGCGTAGTGAAAGGGCTCAGGTCCAAGTTCCGCTCACAGCTTTCCCGCATGTGTGTGTGTCCTTTCTCAGTTCCCTAGTTAGAACAAATCCCAGCCACACAGGTTGTTGTGATTGGATCTACAGCTACTTTGGAAAAAAAAAGTAGTGCTTTTAAAACAGTTCAATATTCAGCTACTCTAAGGTCACAGAAGCACCTGCACACGAGTACTCACAGTGGCATTTGCAATAGCCCCACTCTTCCGAAGATCTGAAACACATTGCACATTCTTACACTGGAGCATGGGTCAACATTAAAGTAGGAAACAGGTTACTGGGCTGTGGACATGGCAGATTTAAAAAGCAATGTTTAGGGAACAAATGCAGGCTTCTATTAAAGGCCTAGGAAAGGCAAAACCCATCGACAGACATCAGTGTACTGATGGCCTAGGGAAGCTGTGGATTGACTAACAGGAAAAACATCTCCAAAACCAGTCAAACTGTCCACTTAGATCTGTGCATTTCATCCCCACACATCTTACTTCAATAAACAGTACGTCCTGAGATGGAGAGATGGGTTGTTAAGAGAGCGTGCTGCTGCAGAGGCCAAGGGTCCTAGCACTGATATCAGGTGGCTCACAACCATTTGGAACTCCAGCTCCAAGGATTTGATGTCCTGTTATGGCTTCACAGGGGACACTTAAGCACGTGCTTAAACACACCCACATGCATACACTCACACACATAAACTCACAAACACATACACACACACTCACACACTTGAAAAATAAGGCCTTTCTAAAAACCTACATTCTATGCTTTCCTACCTAGAACTGCCTAGACGAACCCCCTTAGTGGGGCAGTTAGCAGCTGGTTTCCTTCAGCTCCCACTTATCAAATCTTCACCCATCACACCGGCTTAGACAGCCCTTTTGGTGTTCTACCTGGCTTTGTGACTTGTCTCTTGCTAATTTCAGTTTGCAGAATGACTCTTTTCCTTTTGAAGTTCACTGCACTTAGGA
Source organism: Lophiomys imhausi (assembly GCA_907164525.1). Lineage (NCBI taxonomy): Eukaryota > Metazoa > Chordata > Mammalia > Rodentia > Muridae > Lophiomys > Lophiomys imhausi. The sequence goes on along the minus strand of CAJQZJ010031998.1, from coordinate 2,372,615 downwards.
AAGAGTCTCTCCCTACTATAAAGAAAGTACTTCTTTCATACTTTTCACTGCTTTCATTGTCATGCGTGACGTTACTAATCCCCAAGTGCTAACATCTCTTGTTTATCAGTTTCCAGTTGACCACTTTCGGCTCTTGTGTCATTTTGATGCACACATTCTGTAAACCACATGGAATGGAATTTCACTTCTGTTTTTGTTTAGCTCTGTCTAGAACCTGCCTTATTTTCTGGGTTTGGCCTGTTTATCATTATTGCAGCAGCTGACTATGGAGGGTGGCGCCTGTCGCTCTGCTAACTATGATTTCCTTTCCATCCATGAAGTGTTTGTGTTTTCTCCTTTTATTTCTTTCCCTTTCCTCATGATTCTTGTCCTTTTAAAATAATGCCAGGCTTTGGAAGCTGAACATCTTATTCCTAGTATCGAAACTGGTGAGCTTATATTTTGCGTGAACATTGAAAAACTCATGTGTATTACATGCCTATCTCAAAACTTGGACAATCTGAAACTACCTGAGTCCAGTCCCCAGGCCTCACTTGGTGGAAAGGGAAAACCTATTCCTGCAAGTTGTCCTCTGCCCTTCACACGCATACCATGACTTGTATATACCCGTCCATCCATACTCTAAACATAAATAAAACATGTTTTAGACAGTGACATTGTACATAATGGTATGGCTCTATATTTGACCTCTTTTAAAATGTTATGTGTATGGGTGTTTTGTGTACCACATGCATGCCTAGTGCTCCTGGAGGCCAGAAGAGGGTGTTGGATCCCCCAGGACTCTGAGTTACAGATGGTCTGTGAGCTGCCATGCGGATGATGGGAATTGAACCTGGGTTCTCTAGATAAGCAGCCAGTGCTCTTACCTACTGAGCCATGTCTCCAGCCCTCTCCTTTTTCTTTTAGAGAGATCACTGCTGCATAGTCAGCTTCCTGCTGGCACGTAGTCACACATTAGTCCACTTTGATGTTTGTAGTTTTGCTGGCTAGTTTTATGTCAACTTGACATGAGCTAGAGTTATCTGAAAGGGGAGAAACTCAATTGAGAAAATGCTTTTTTAATATCTGGTGTAAGGCATTTTCTTAGTGACTGATGGCGATTTTGTGGGTGGTGGTCCTGGGTTCTATTAAAAAATCAGGCCAAGCAAGCCACGAGGAGCAAGTCAGGAGGCAACTCCCCTCCATGGCCTCTGCATCAACTCCTTGGCTCTAGGTTCTTGCCTAGTTTGAATTCCTGTCCTGACTTCCTTCAGTGATGGACTATGAGAGGAAGTGAAAGGTAAATTAACTCTTTCCTCCCCAACTTGCTTTTGGTCGTGGTGTTCTATCACAGCAATAGAAACCCTAACTAAGACAGTGGATTATCTACTTCATCAACTTTATGCTTTGCTCTTCTTGCTCTCCATCTCTTCTCATTCCTTCTTTTCCTCTCCCTCTATGTTCCCTCCCTTTTCCTTAGTTTTTCATATGCTCTTTGACACTTGACTCACTTGATATTCATCCAAAACGTTATTAAAATGCATCTTCCCCCAACAACTTCTGGCATAAGTGCATACTTATATCTGATTTCCTGATGTCTCATTTTTTCTCATCATTTCATCATGTTTTGTTTCAGACTCTGATCTCTTCACTTACATTCCTGCTTTACTGCCTTAGCCTTCATTCATTTTCTTTCTATAGCTCATATATAGAAGCTTATGAACTTGATGTGATGTCTTCTCCTCTCATGGCTCTGAGGTTATCTGAGGCATTGACCAAGTCATGTTAGTTTCCTTTGCAAGATGTTTCCTTGAATTTTCTTTTCTGCATTGATTTTTTTCTGATCCCAGAGGTTCTTGGATGTGTTTTATATGGATGTCTGAAGTTTTGGTGAAGGGTGAATTCTTTCAGCTATTTCAGAATGATTGGTTTGCTGAAGAGAATGTAGGTCCCAAGGAAGTTGAGGAAAGACAGGGAAGATGCCAGTCATGGTGGCTCACACCTGTGATCCAGCACTTGAGAGGTGGAAGCAGAAGGATCGGGAGTTCAAGATCACCCTAGGTACAAGATGAGCTGGAGGCGAGCCTGAGATGCATGAGATCCTGCCCTAAAAGAGAGAGGTGGGAGGAGGAAGGAAGAGAAAAAGGAGGAAGAAATGGAAGGTGGAGGGGTGGAGGCAGGCACATACCAGGCAGATGTGAAGGGTACAGTGAAGATGGCTTTCTTTAACTGGTGGGGTTACCTTGTCTTGTGGGTGCAGGGCTCCTGCTAGTCCTGCTTCTAGCTGATGTGATACCCTCTCCCTCTGTGAACCCAGGACTTTTGCCTCCCAGAGACTTTCACAACAGGTCTCAAAGATAGTTTAGAGAGATGTGCATTTAGCATAGCAAAACCTGATATGGTTTCCCACAGTCCTCTAGTTGCTACTCACTGAAATACTAACTTTGAAGACTTAGGTTGTAGGGAGGATACTGAACTGCTTCATGGAGGAACTTTTCACTATGGGGGTAATTCTCAGTTTTCAATTGCTGTAATAAACTGTCACAAACTTGGTGGCTTAAAACAACACAGTTCTAGAGACCAGGCATCCTAAAATACAAGTAGTAGCAGGGTTGCACTCATAGAGCCTTTCAGAAGGCATATTTCCTTGTTCTTTGTTGGAGGAGAGGTCTGCCTTCAAAGCTAGGAGCTTACTCTTCAGATGAATTTTCCTCTTCCCTCCTCTGTCATGGGTTTTCTTGCCTGAGTAAAATTCTTCTGCCCCATGAATTGCTTTGGCTCATGAAGCTAATCTAGGGTCATGAGCCCCTCACCTCAGTCAGTCTGAAAAGTCTATTGTGCCATGCAAGGAAGCATGTGTCCTGGGCCTGGGGCTGGGGCAGCCTGTTTCTCAGGAGCTCTCTTTGGGGTGCTGAGGCAAAGCAGTAGGTGGTCTCCAGTGGTGCAGGTGGGGTATCCTGGGCTGGGAGAGATTGTCTGATTGGGCTTGACCCAATGTGTATTCAAGTACATTCTACAGGCCACTAGACATCACAGCAGCCGGTTCATACAACACAGTGGGTAAATGTCAACTTTCATACAAAGTCTTGTCAGGAAGGGGATAAAAACAGGGCTGGGTTCTTTGTGGATTCTGTACGGGCCTGTAAAAATCCAATTTATGTACCAGAAATGACTACATGTGTTATACAATCGAAATACGTCTACTACATCTTGAACTGTGTGTGGAGCCTGCATTTAATCTAGAGTAGTCTCTTTAGATTACAACGCGAAACACCCTCCTGCAGTCTTTGATGAGAACCACATGGTTGAGCTTTGCTTCTAGCCTGTTGAGGGGCAAACCCTGAGTCCCACCGCTGCCTGCTTCTCCATAGTAGCAGAAGGCTTCTGGGGCTTCAGATCTGACAATAGAGCTTGTATTGAATTGGTTTGGCCTGAGCTGTTGATAGAATTAAAAGCCAACCAGCCAAAGACGCTGTTCTTCCATCATGGTTGAAAAGCACTTGCTGTTGTCAGAGTTCCCAACATTCTTTGCACCATGTTGTTCTTTGAGAAAAGGAAGCCAAGCTAGCAACTAACCAGGTACCTCGAACAGCAGCAGGAGATAGCAAGCTTATTAATCACACTTTTAAAGTTTCATCTTATTTTACGTTTACTTTGTTCTGCTGGTGATTGAACCCAGAGCCTCACACAAAAGAGGCAAGCGCTGATCTACCTCTGAACCCCTCCTCCGGTTCATACATTTCAGGTGGAGGTCAGCCAAGGAAAGCCAGGCACAATGACTCGCCCCTGCAATCCCAGTGGTCCAGTGGCTGAAGCAGGATGTCCCCCAGTGTAAGGGCCAAAACATACAACAAAGAAGGTGGCATAGGATAGAGAAGCAGTTCAAACAATATAGTCTACTCTATAAAATATTCTTACTGCTAATAAAATACCTCTGGCATACAGAATATACTAAACAAGATGACAATGTACAAAAAAGGACTTGATTTAACAAACTTCAACACTTGCCTTGTTTCCTTGGAATATTAAAGGAAATCTCTGGCCAGAGCCTCTTTTCGGCTCCCTCTGATTCTCTGTCTCTGTCTCTCTCAGCTTGCCATCTCTCCCACCTCCATTTCTTTCTCATCCATACTTTCTGCTCTTGAGAGGTTTCTATTCAGCCATAAAGACAAGCAGAATTAATTGGTGTTGAAAGTCTCTATAAATGGTATTCTACTGTAGCTATCATTTTATATCATGGTCTGTATCCACATTGGTATAGAGGTTTCCCTACTATCCACCTGGTGTCCTGTTCAATCTTTGGCGTGGCCTCACTTAGATTCAGGACACCAATATGCCCATGCTGCCTTCACTTATTTATTAATGGTGTGTACGTATTGAAGTTGTTTGCAATGTTTTGCTATTTTTTTAAAAAGCTGCAAAAAATTACTGTTTGTTTTTCTTGTTTGTGCTTGTGTGTTCTGGCTTCCAAGCTTATGGACTTCCAGAAAGATTTATACCCTTGGACTTTTGAAACAGTCTCCTTCAGCTTCTTCCTAGCTCTTTGAATTAAACTGCTAATGCTTAAAGCAAAATGTTTAATTATCGGGTTAACATCCTGGCATATTTCCACAGGTTTCAATGTGGTGCATGTTCCCTGCAATTACTTTTAAAATTCAAACTTCACTTCATGATTTTTATGTTATAATTACTAGGTCCTTTGTTTTTTTAATTTTCCTACACAGATTTCTCTTTTTTTGAGAAATAGTTACATAATTTTCATTACTAATTTGTAATTTAATAACATTATGGTGAAGACCATAGCATAGGATGAAGAGCGCATGGACTGTTCACTTTCTGGGCAGTTGTTGGGTAACCATGCATGTGTCTTTGACCTGTTAAAGAGGAAGTATCTTTAAACCTCCTACTTTAATTCCAAGTGATTTTTAAGAAATTTCTAGTCTTTCCTTTTTACTTTGAATCCAAGACTCCTGTGGCCTGCTGTCTATGCTGACTCTTCAGGGGAACATGTGATAATTCTCAAATGCAGCCTTGGAGTGAGCTTTTCCCCACCTTATCCTTTTCTGTAGACTCCAGTTCTATGGAAGTGTCTCCACAGGGTCCCCACCATTTGAGGACCACATGCTGTGTACCTTTCACCCTGATCATTGTGTGGCCATTACAACAAGAAGTGGTTATATTTTATGTAGGAACTGCCTTGATTTACTTCCTACATTTCTATATTGACTTAGCTACATAAGCAATTAAAGAAATAATTTTTAATCAAGAAAACCTTGTGGATAATTATGAAATAGTTTGAAGCTACTCACCATCTTTGCTTTTTTTTTTTTTTTACTAGAACTTTATATCCCAGATTTGTGCTTTTATCAATCTTTATTGGCATACCTCAGTCTGATTTAGATGGTTCATGAATTCTTAACCTGAGAATATATCAGATACATATATAATTAAATATACTAGACAGCATGAATGTATTATACATAATGAGAAATAAAACAGAGAAAAACAGTAATACCAAATATTTAACTGGAAGTGAACATCATTTTCCCATTTAAACCAATCTATTCACATTCATGATTACAGGTTATTCTAATGCACTTACATCCGGCAGCTAACTATTGGTTACAATAATACTGATTTAAATAGTAATAGCCCACAGCACCTCCTCTGGGACCAAAATGGAAATATTTTACATATCAGGAACTTAAAACAACTCACTTTTGTTGACAGAATATTCCTCCAGGAAGGACAGAACATTCCTGAAACAACGGCAAGATTATTTCTGGAGGTTGGTCTTTGAATTTTTATTCCACCTGTAATGAAGACTGAATCAAATTTAGAATTTTCATTGCAAGGTAAATCAGAACCATGTAGAGTGGGCCATGGTGTGTCCCAGAGTAAATGTAAGTAGTTCTGGCAGGAGGTGGTGTCCAGGAAGAACTTTATAACCTTCCCACTGTAGGACTTTCCTAGTCTGGTGTTTAAAGGGGTTATTCACACTCAGTTGATTTGGGTTGGAACACAAATAGATTCAACTTAAAAGAAAGCTTTTTTTTTTTTTGCAGGAACAGAGAGGTGGTTTAATAGTTATGAGTGCTTGCTGCTCTCCCAGAGGACTGAGTTTGATTCCTGGCATCCATCTCCTATGACTCACAACAACTGTCACTCCAGCTGTAGGGGATGTGGTACTGAAGGGAATGGAAAATTATTAAAAGACCCCCTAAGTCGGCAGTAGAGCCAGGCCAGCCGCCAGGTTCCAGGAACTTAGCTGACCATAAAAAGGGTGGAACCAAGAATGTAGGTCACATGGGTCATGGGCCCTAGGGTTTCAGGAACTGGCTGACCACAAAGTAGATAACGAAATAAGATTAGGTTCATTCCTGAGAAAAACAAGTATAGGGTGTGTTTCCTGCTAATTAACTAAAGAATGAGTTGGTACTTTCCACTTGTGATTTCCCCCACCCCCTTAATCTGTGGTGCTCCTCTATAAAATCTTTATTCTCAGACAACTGGGGGTCGCTGCTCCTCTACCCCTGTGTGGGATACGAGTTGCACCCTCAGTGCACTGAGCCCCCCCAAAATAAACCTCTTGCAATTGCATCAAGATGGTCTCTTGCGAGTTTTTGGGTGGCCGTGATATCCTGAGCGTCGGGTGAGGGACTTCCCTCCCCCAGGGTCTTTCAGTACTCTCTTCTGGCCTCTGCACATACCTGCACACATGTAAAATACACACAGACATATAAATAAGAAAAAAATTTTCAAAAGTAAAGAAAATGAATTGCCTAGAAGTTTCAAACACATTTTGAAATGCAAACATATTTTGGCTCCAGAAATTACATTCTTGATAGTAACAAAACTCATAACCATCAGTGAAAATTAGTTACATGGTTCAGATGTACAATTACAGTAGAAATATCACTAAGTAAATGGAATTATGTGAAGAACTTCCAAATTATATATTGAATAAAGGAAGCAGGCTGTAGCAATTTGCTTGCATTTACACAAGAATGGATATGTACATATCTTAAAATACAGAGAATATCTACAGAACAATGATTGAGAAAGGAGAAAATGATTATCTCAAGTTATTGGCAAGACAGAGGACTAAAGGAAATTTACTCATTTTTGACCTGTAAATAATGGCCATATTAACTTTCTGTGTACTGAGTGATTATGTTCTAAAAATATAGACTTATGTAAAGTCAATTAAAAGTGTGGTTCATACTGAACCACCAACCAAAGAGCATGGTTGGGCTGGACCTAGGCCCCTTACACGTATGTAGAAGATGTGGAACTTGTTCTTCATGTGGTTCCCATAACAATTGAAGTGGGGGCAGTCTCTGACTCTTTTGCCTGCCTTTGGATCCCTTTGCCATAGCTGGGCTGCCTTGTCTAACCTCAGTGGTAGAGGAAGCACTTAGTCCTGCTGCAACTTGATGTGCCAGGGTGGGTTGGTAGCCATGGGGGGCCTCCCCTTCTCAGAGGACAATGGGAGGGAGGAGGTGAGAAGGGGGATGTGAGGGTAGGACTGGGACAAGAGGAGGGAGGGGTCTTTAATCAGGCTAGAAAGTCCTTAAGCAAATTAATTAATGAAGAAAATAATGAATATTCTATACCATAACAGATTTTTCATCCAGTCATTATATTAGCTACTAAGACTGGGGATACATTTTTCAGCTGAAATTATGGGGTTCTTGAGTTCAATCTCTAGTCCTATATTTTTTGCTTCAAGTATTGTGAAATTAGCTGTATAAACATTTAAGATTTTTGTTTTTATGAATAATTGGTTACTTTGAAATTACAGCGTTTTTCTTATTTCTAGTGGTTATTTTTCATTTCTGAAGTCTATTTGATATTGTAGGCACACCATAAGTCTTTATTGCATAGAATATTTTCCACCTGTTCTTTTAAAGTTCTTGGTATCTTCACACATTTGCTGTGTCTTTTGTGGCCTGATCTACTATATAATTAGGTTTCAGTTTATTTAATTCACTCTGGTGATCTTTGTATTTTCTTTTTTAGGTTGAGATTTTTAAGTTTATTTATTTACTTACTTATTTATTTATTTTAATGTTTATTTATCACTTCAAGTTACATCTCCATCAAAGTGACCTCTTTCTATCCCTCCCAGTCCCACCCTACCACCCTCTCCCTGCCTCAGTCATATCCTACTCCTCCGGAGTGGGGTGTTCCTACATATCAGCTCCCCTCCTCAGTTCAGCAGTCATATGAGAGCTAAGAGCTTCCTCATGCACTGGGGGCCCACATGGCAGCACCACTAGGGAAAAGTGTCCCACTAAGAGATAACAAAGCCATGTTCATGTTCCCTTTGGTGCATTGGTTGTAGTATGTTATCCTGTACTATATGGCTAAAATCCAATTATAAGTGAATAGATGCCATGTGCATCCTTCTGAGTCTGGGTTAAATCACTCAGGATGAGCTTTTCTAGTTCTATCCATTTGGCTGCAAATTGAATGATTTCCTTGTTTCTGATAGCTGAGTAGTATTCCATTGGGTAAATGTACCACAGATTTTTTATCCATTCATTGGTTGAGGGACATCTTGGTTGTTTCCAGTTTCTAGCTATCACAAATAAGACTGCTATGAACATAGATGAGGAGATGCCCAAAAGTGAGGAACCATTTGGATGTATGCCCAGAAGTGGTATGGATGGGAATTGAGGTAGAGCTATTCCAAGTTTGCTAAGAAACTCCAGACAGATTTCCATAGTACTTACACAAGCTTGCATTCCCACCAGCAATGGAGGAGTGTTCCCCATTTTCCACAACCTCACCAGCCTGTGCTGTCATTTCAGTTTTTGATCTTAGCCATTCTAACAGGTATGAGATGGAATCTTAGAGTTGTCTTTGAGTTGCATTTCTCTGATGATTAAGGATGTTGAGCATTTCTTCAAGTGTCTCTCAGCCATTAGAGATTCCTCCTTTGTGAATTCTTGGTTTAGCTCTATTCCCCATTTTTTGATTGGATAATTTGGTTTCTTGGCATTTAATTTCTTGAGTTCTTTGTAAATTATGGATATTAGCCCTGTGTTGGATATGGGGTTGGTTAAGATCTTTTCTCAATCTGTAGGTTGCCGTTTTGTTCTAATGACTGTGTCTTTTGCCTTACAGAAGCTTTTCAGTTTCATGAGATCACACTTATTGATTGCTGGTCTTAGAGCCTGAGCTATTGGTGTTCTGTTCAGGAAGTTGTCACCTGTGCCAATGAGTTCAAGACTTTTCCCCACTTTCTCTTCTATTAGATTTAGTGTGTCAGGCTTTATGTTAAGGTCTTTGATCCACTTAGACATAAGTTTTGTGCAAGGTGATAAGTATGGGTCTATATGTATTCTTTTACATGTCAACCATCCAGTTAGACCAGCACCATTTGTTGAAGATGCTATCCATTTTTTATTGTACAATTTTGGCTTCTTTGTCAAAAATTAAGTGACCATAGGTGTGTGGGTTCAGTTCTGGGTCTTCAATTTAATTCCAATGGTCAACTGGTCTGTTTTTGTATCAGTACTATTCTGTTTCTATTACTATTGCTTTGTAGTATAGCTTGAAATCTGGGATGGTGATGAAAGGAATGGAAAAATTTTAAGGACCCCTTAGCAGGCCAGGCCAGCCAGGCTCCAGGAACTAAGCTGACCATAAAAGAATGGAATCAGGAATAAAGATCAGTCGAGTCATGAGCCCCAGGTCCCAGGAATTAGTTAATCATAAAACAGACGACTGTCTTGGGCCCTGGGTTCCAGGGACTGGCTGATGACAAAGTAGTTGGTGAAATAAGATTAGATTCTTCCTGAGAACAATGAGTATAGGGTGTGTTTCCTGCTGACTACCTAAATAATGGATTGGTACTTTTCCACTTGTGAATCCCCCACCCCCTTGAGTTGTGATGCTTCTCTATAAGACCCTCACCCTCAGGTAGCTGGGGGTCGCGAACTCCTCTACCCCTGCATGGGATACGAGTTGCGCCGTCAGTGCACTGAACCCCCGAAATAAACCTCTTGCGATTGCATCAAGAAGGTCTCTTGCGAGTTTTTGGGTGGCCATGATATCCCGAGTGTTGGGAGAGGGACTTCCCTCGCCCAGGTCTTTCAGTGATACCTCTAGATGTTATTTTATTGTACAGGATTGATTTAGCTATTCTATTTGTTTTTGTTTTTGGGTTTTTTTTTTTTTGCTATTCCATATGAAGTTGAAAATTGTTTTTTCCAGGTCTGTAAAGAATTGTGTTGGTGTTTTGATAGGAATTGAATTGAATCTGTATATTGCTTTTGGTAGGATGGCCATTTTTATTATGTTTATCCTACCTACCCATGAGCATGGGGGAGCTTTCCATCTTCTGATGTCCTCTTCAATTTCTTTTTTCAAGGACTTGAAATTCCTGTCATACAAGTCTTTCACTTGCTAGGTTAGAGTTACCCCCAGGTATTTTATATTGTTTGTGGCTATTGTGAAGGGTGCTATTTCCCTAATTTCTTTCTAAACCCATTTATCTTTTGTATAAAGAAGGGCTTTTGATTTTTTTGAGTTAACTTTGATTCCAGCCCCCTTGTTGAAGGTGTTTATCAGTTGTAGGAGTTCTCTGGTGGAATTTTTGGGGTCATGTATGTATACTACCATATCGTCTGCAAATAGGGATATTTTCACTTCTTCCTTTTCAATTTCTATCCCCTTGATCCTCTTTAGTTGTCTTATTGCTCTAGCAAGAACTTCCAGGACTATGTTGAAGAGATATGGCAAAAGTAGACATCCTTGCCTTGTCCCTGAGTTTAGAGGAAATGCTTTAAGTTTCTTTCCATTTAATTTGATGTTGGCTACTGGCTTGTTGTATATTGCCTTATTATTTCTAGGTATGGTCCTTGTATGCCAGCTCTCGCCAGGATTTTTAGCATGAAGAGGTGTTGGATTTTGTCAAATGCTTTTTCAGCATCTATTGAGATGATCATGTGTGTGTGTGTTATTTTTAGCTTGTTTATATGGTGAATTACAGTGATGGATTTTCATATGTTGAACCACCCCTGAATTTCTGGGATGAAACCTATTTGTTCATGGTGTATGATACTTTTGATGTTTTCCTGGACTTGGTTTGCCAGTATTTTTTTTTTTTTTTATAAATACTTTATTTTTTTTTTCTTCAAGTTACATCTCAGTAACAAACCCCTCCCTATTCCCCCTTCCTAACCCGCCCTTCCACCCTCTTCTCTCCAGAGGTTTCCCCTTTCAGTCCAACAGCTGGTTCCTTCTCTTATAACAGTAAGTATTATACAAAACAATAGATATAATTATGCCACATTTATGAGATTAAATTGGCCCAGTATACCTTCCCAATGTTCAGTTTATACCTATTTGGCCCCTGACTTTAACATTCTACTATCTACCCAACTCCATGAGTTTAAAGGTCTATATGTGACTCAACATTCATACTATCTTGCAACACACTTTTAAGAGTATCTTCTTAGATCTATAACACCCTCTTGATTCCTAAACAGTTCAAAATTTAACTATAAGATTCTATCTGTCTATTCTTCAACCACCTCAGAGACCTGAGAGGGATAAATATATTTGCTTATATAGGAAGTGCAGAGCCTGCAGCTTCCAAAACTAAGAAAGAACATACCAGTAACTGCCTGGACAGTTCCCATTTTCTCTCCATACATTCCAGCATCAATCTTCAGCCTTTGGGTCCTGTTTCTCTGACAGACATTTGTTGTAGAGCAGGGATTATGAAGGACTTACCTACCCTGTCTTGGCAGAGTTAGGCTGTCGACTTCCCTGCTACCAAGTTTTGTCCTTTTTGGACAGCAGTCTGTCTGCAGTTGGTGCAAGGGGTTTTTTCATGCCAAGAAAAAGGCTTGCCACTAAATCAACCATCTTACAGTGGAGGTTCTTCGATGCTTATCTTCTACTTGGAGTAGAATAGGGGGTGCTGTCAGGTGCTGATATGTCTCGATATCAAAAAAAATCTTGATTTAAGATAACATCTTTGAATGCCATATTCTGCAGATCTCTAGGGGTTTTTGAAGATGCCCTAACCATCTCTTGTATTTAGATAAGCAAATGTTGCTTGTCTCTTAGCAACTTGATTACTGGGTAGTTTAAAGAATATCTGTGATAGACTGTCATAGTAGCTAACAAAGAGACATGTTTGCATGACTAGGAGTATGTTTTAACTATCCTAGACCGTTTTAGACGGTTGGTATCAAGTGGTCAGAGCTTCACATTTTATTTTTAAGTATCTCTAGGTATGATACCATTGGGAAGCATTATCTTTAAATTTGTATCAATATACAAAGATCTATTCAATTGTGGTTAAATATACTCTTAATTATGTATCAATATACCAAGATCAATGCCTATGTAGCCCAATATAATCTTAATATTACGTCCATATGCAAGGGTCAATACCATTGTGGCCAACTATAATCTTAATTTTGTATCAATATACAAAGATCAATACCGATGTAATCCAATACAATCTTATTTTTGCACAATAAACAATGGTCAATACCACTTTAGCCAAATAACCTACTAATTTTGTATCAATATACAAAGGTATAAGGGCATATTCAATAATCTGCCCCTTCTTCTTGGACCTTCCTGTGCTATGACTATATCTCATTTTTCTCAAGCCCATGCACTCCTACATAGGAGAGGAAGAAGGATACAGAGAAGGAAAAGTAGGAATTCCCTGGGGCTAATCTCCAAAACCCATTAAGACAGGATCATTTATCAGCTTGTAGTCTCTTCCCCTACATAACAGAGTTTTCAGTTAACCTTCAAATAACCAAAAAGAAGGGCGGAGAAACACCCTCCCCCACCCTCTGGGCATGGGACGTCGCTCTCTTAAGGTGACTTCCTGCTGATTTGGGTCATAGTAGACCTGTTTGGGGCCCCAACCCAAATGGGAAAAATGATTAAAAATGTTAGTACAATCCTTTTATGTTCAGTCCTTCTGTTCTCAGCTGTTTAGATGACCTAAGGGGTTTGTAGGCAGAAGCTGATCTTGCAGGCTTCACTGAGGTTCCGGC
>CAJQZJ010031998.1:2326827-2359196 GCA_907164525.1 Lophiomys imhausi | reverse complement strand
ATTCCATTGATCCACTGGTCTGTTTCTATACCAGTACCATGCTGTTTTTATTACTGTTGCTCTGTAGTACAGCTTGAAATCTGGGATGGTGATACCTCCAGATGTTTTTTCATTGGACAAGATTGATTTAGCTATTCTGGGCTTTTTGTTGTTCCATATGAAGTTGAGACTAGCTTTTTCCAGGTCTATAAAGAATTGTGTTGGTATTTTGATAGGAATTGCATTAAATCTATATATTGCTTTTGGTAGGATAGCCATTTTTATTATGTTGATCTTACCTATCCATGAGCATGGGAGATCTTTCCATCTTCTAAAGGCCTCTTCCATTTCTTTCTTCAGGGGCTTGAAGTTCTTGTTATATAGGTCCTTTACATGCTTGGTTAGAGTTACTCCCAGGTATTTTATGTTGTTTGTGGCTATTGTGAAGGGAGTTGTTTCACTTATTTCTTTTTCGGTATATTTGTTTGTTGTATAAAGAAGGGCTTCTGATTTTTTTGAGTTAATTTTGTATCCAGCCACCTTGCTGAAGTTGTTTATCAGCTGTAAGAGTTCTTTGGTGGAGTTTTTGGGGTCGCTTATGTATACTAACATATCATCTGCGAATAGGGTTAATTTGACTTCTTCATTTCCAATTTTTATCCCTTTGATCTCCTTTAGTTGTCTTATTGCTCTAGCAAGGACTTCAAGTACTATATTGAAGAGATATGGTGAAAGTGGACATCCTTGTCTTGTCCCTGAGTTTAGAGGAAATGCTTCAAGCTTCTCTCCATTTAATTTGATGTTGGCTACTGGCTTGCTGTATATTGCCTTTATTATTTCTAGGTATGGTCCTTGTATGCCCGTTCTCTCCAGAACTTTTAGCATGAAGGGGTGTTGGATTTTGTCAAATGCTTTTTCTGCATCTAGCGAGATTATCATGTGGTTTTTTTCTTTCAGCTTGTTTATGTGGTGAATTACATTGATAGACTTTCGTATATTGAACCATCCCTGCATTCCAGGGATGAAGCCTACTTGATCATGGTGTATGATACTTTTGATGTGTTCTTGAATTCGGTTTGCTAGTATTTTATTAAGTATTTTTGCATCTATGTTCATGAGGGAGATTGGTCTGAAGTTCTCTTTCTTTGTTGGGTCTTTGTGTGGTTTAGGAATCAGAATGACAGTGGCCTCATAGAATGAGTTTGGCAGTGTTCTTTCTGTTTCTATGTGGTGGAAGAGTTTGAAAAGTAATGGTGTTAGTTCCTCTTTGAAGGTCCGGTAGAATTCCGTGCTAAAGCCATCTGGCCCTGGGCTTTTTTTGGTTGGGAGATTATTAATGACTGTTTCTATTTCCTTAGGTGTTATTGGGCTGTTTAAGCTGTTATTCTGATTTTGATTTAGTTTTGGTAGGTGGAATTTATCGAGGAAATTGTCCATTTCGCTTAGGTTTTCAAATTTAGTGGAATATAGATTTTTAAAGTAATGTCCGAATATTTTCTGGATCTCCTCAATGTCTGTTGTTATTTCTCCCTTTTCATTTCTGATTTTGTTGATTTGTGTTCTTTCCCTTTGCCTTTTAGTTAATTTGGCTAGGGGTCTGTCTATTTTGTTGATTTTCTCAAAGAACCAACTCTTGGTTTCATTGATTCTTTGTATAGTTCTTTTTGATTCTAAGTTGTTGATTTCAGCTCTAAGTTTGATGATTTCCTGTCTTCTGCTCTTCTTGGGAGTGTTTGCTTCTTTTTTTTCCAATTCACCCAGCTTAGCTGTTAGTTCACTAATATGAGCTGTCACAATTTTCTTTTTGAAAGCACTTAGTGCTATGAACTTTCCTCGTAGCACAGCTTTCAATGTATCCCATAGGTTTGGGTATGTTGTGTCTTCATTGTCGTTGGATTTTAAGAAGTCTTTGATTTCCTTCCTTATTTCTTCCCTGACCCAGTGGTCATCCAGTAAGGAGCTGTTCAATTTCCATGTGTGTGTAGGCTTTCTGTTGATTCTTTTACTGTTGAAGACCAGCTTTATTCCATGGTGGTCTGATAAGATACAAGGTGTTATTTCAATTTTCTTGTATCTACTGTGACTATCTTTGTGACCAATTATGTGGTCGATTTTGGAGAAGGTTCCGTGGGGTGCTGAGAAAAAGGTGTATTCCTTTGTGTTTGGGTGAAACGTTCTGTAGATATCTGTTAGGTCCATTTGTTTCATGATCTCTGTTAGACTCAATTTCTCTTACAGCTTTTGTCTTCTGTCTTGATGATCTGTCCTTTGTTGTGAGTGGGGTGTTGAAGTCTCCCACTACTAATGTGTTGTGATCGACGTGCGCTTTAAGTTTTAGAAGTGTTTCTTTTACGAAAGTAGGTGCCTTTGTATTTGGGGCATAGATGTTCAGTATTGAAATTTCCTCTTGATGAATATTCCCTTTAATGAGTATATAGTGCCCTTCTTTGTCTTTCTTCATTAACTTCAGTTAGAAGTCTGTTTTGTTTGATATTAGTATGGCTGCTCCAGCTTGCTTCCTGGGTCCATTTGCTTGGAAAACCTTTTCCCAACCCTTTACTCTGAGGCAGTGTCTATCTTTTGTAGTTAGATGTGTCTCTTGTATACAGCATATGGAAGGGTCTTGCTTGCGGATCCACTCTGTAAACCTATGTCTTTTTATTGGGGAGTTGAGTCCATTGATGTTGATGGATATTAGTGACCTGGGGTTGTTATTTCCCATTAGTTTGGTATAGGCGGTGGTTCTGTTCCTCTTTTGATTTAGTTGCTAATGGGTTTTCTATTCCCTTTGTTTTCTTGGGTGGAGTTTTCTTCTCTGGGTTGGGATTTTCCTTCTAGGATTTTCTGTAGGGCTGGGTTTGTGGGTAGATATTGTTTAAATTTAATTTTGTCATGGAATATCTTGTTTTCTCCATCTATGTTGATAGAGAGTTTTGCTGGGTAAAGTAGTCTGGCTGGGCATCTATGATCTCTTAGGACTTGTAGTATATCTGACTAGGCCCTTCTAGCTTTTATCGTTTCTGGGGAGAAGTCAGGTGTAATTCTGATGGGTCTGCCATTGTATGTGACTTGACCTTTTTCTCTTACAGCTTTTAATATTCTTTCTTTGTTCTGTACATTTGGGGTTTCAATTATTATGTGGCGAGAGGAGTTTCTTTTCTGGTCTAATCTGTTTGGTGTTCTGTATGCCTCTTGGATTTTTATTGGCATCTCTTTTTTCAGGTTTGGGAAGTTTTCCTCTATGATTTTGTTGAAGATATTTCCTGGACCTTGGAGTCGGGAGTCTTCTCTTTCCTCTATACCTATAATTCTTAGGTACCATCTTTTCAATGAGTCCTTGATTTCTTGGATGTTGTGGGTGAGAGATTTTTTAGCCTTCTCATTTTCTTTGGATGATGTACTGATTTCTTCCACTGAATCTTCCATGCCTGAGATCCTGTCTTCCATCTCTTGCATCCTATTGTTGATACTCACATCCGTAGTTCCTGTTCTCTTTCCTTGGTTCTCCACTTCCTCTTTTAACTCTGACTGTGTTTTCTTTATTGTTTCTATTTCTATTTTCATGTCTTGTATGGTTTTGTTCGTTTTGTACATTTCCTTCTCCAGCTTGCTTGTTTTTGTATGAAAATCTTTCATGGCCTTTTCCTTTTCCTGTTCAAGCTCTGTCACCTTGGCTTGGAGCTCTTTAATGGTGTTGTTCCTTGTTTTGATTTGTAGAATTGTGGTTTCCTTGAATTCCTTCATAGATTTAAGTTCTTCTTGCAGGGACTCTATCACTTTCCATACTGCAGAGTTGTCAATGTTTTCATGTGTTTCTGTTGGTGTGTGGTCATCCGAATTGGATGAGCTAGGGTGGTTCTGCTTTGTTGCAGTCATAATTTCTTGATTTCTATTTTTTTTTGACCTTTCACCATTGGATGCATTTAGCTGTCTGTTTTCTGTGTTTGGAACCACAGTGGATGATTTGGTGCAGGGGACGAGTTACTTGGCTATCTGTCGTTGCTTACAGGGGGATTTCAAGGTCACTGTGATTTTAATGGCCAGAGGCACTGTGATCTGGTGCAGCGTATTCCCAGGTTGTGAGTAACGAACCAGGATTGTTTCACTGCTCCCAATTCAGACTTCTCTATGTTGCACTCTGAGTTATCAGCCTGTAATGGTTCTGATGATATGGGCCTGTTTGCCCAGGCACAAATTCTGTGGGCTTTGTTTGTCGTCCCGGAGGCTGACAGGGTCTGGCTCCACACCTGATATGTCTGGATTTTCCAGGATACAGCTATGGTCCCGATTTCTGGTTTCTCTCTAGTCTTCTCGCCACAGGGCTGGACCCTGTGTCTAATTCCCTTCTTGTCTGCGCCGCCACGGTCCCGTGGGTACCCCAAGCCCCAGATCCTCCAGCTGCCTGAGTGCACCTCTCGTCCCAGCAGCTCCGCCGTGGGTGCACGGACCCCTGGTCCCACCCACGCCTGTCTCTCTCCCTAGGTGACCTGCCGTGGACTGGCGGGAATTTGGCCCTGCCAGCAGTGCTCTCTCCCCAGCTGCGCTATCCTGAGTGTGGGAGATTTGGCCGCTCCCGCCTGCTTTTGTGTTCCCTGCTTCCTGCGCTCTCTCGGAACCTCCCGCCCTCCGCTTTACAAGCGGCTGCTGCGGACCACCCGCTGAGCCCCCTGTTTGTTCCTTGCTAAGGCTTCCACTATCTCGCAACCTTTTCTAAGTGGGTATAAGTTCAGCCTGATGTGTGGGGAGCCCAATAGGCCAGCGATCTATGGCCAAGTGGACCCTGATTCTGTCTGCTGTAAGTTGGGATCGATCTTACCAGGCGCCTCTCCAAATGGGAGTTCCCGAGTCCCCGGTTTAGTGGCCTCCGTGTCTGTGAGAGATGGGGAGAGCCTTGCCCTGGGACTTTTAACAGTCCCTTGGGAGCTGTGAGCGTTCCCGGGGGGGGGGGTCTAGCCCCTCCGGTTTTTGCACAGTGCCCAGTAACTCTGTGTTTTTTATGGCTCTTTTTTCCCCGCGTTCAGAATGCGTCAGTGTAGGTTGCCGCCATCTTCGCTCGCCCCGGTTTGCCAGTATTTTATTAAGTATTTTTGTGTCTATGTTCATGAAGGAAATTGGTCTGACATTCTCTTTGTTTGTTTGTTGGGTCTTAGTGTGGTTTAGGAATCAAGTTGACTGTGGCCTCATAGAATTAATTTATCAGTGTTCTGTCTGTTTCTCTTTTGTGGAAGGTATTGGTATTAGCTCTTCTTTGAAGGTCTGGTAGAATTTTGTGCTGAAATCATCTGGCCCTGGGCTTTTTTTTGGTTGGGAGACTTTTAATACTTCTTCTATTTCCTTAAGGGTTATAGAACTGTTTAATTTGTTAACTTGGTCTTGATTTAACTTTGGTAGGTGGAATCTATTAAGAAAATTGTCCATTTAGCTTAGGTTTGCAAATTTTGTGGAGTACAGATCTTTGAAGTAAGATCTGAAGATTTTCTGGATTTCTTCAGTGTCTGTTTCATTTCTGATTTGGTGATTTGGGTATTTTTCCCTCTGCCTTCTAGTCAGTTTGGCTAAGGGTTTGTCTATTTTGTTTATTTTCTCAAAGAAACAACTCTTCTTGGTTTCATTGATTCTCTGTATTGTTCTTTTTGTTTATAAGTTGTTGATTTTAGCCCTAAGTTTGATGATGTCCTATCTTCTGCTCCTCATGGTAGTATTTACTTCTTTTTTTCTAGTTCTTTCCAGTTCTGCTATTAAATTGCTAATATGAGCTGTCACAATTTTCTTTTTGAAGGCACTTATTGCTATGAACTTTCCTCATAGCACAGCTTTCATTGTGTCCCATAGGTTTGGGTATGTTGTGTTTTCATTTTCATTGGACTTTAGGAAGTCTTTGATTTCCTTCTCTATTTGTGCTCTGACCCAGTGGTCATTGAGTAGACAGTTGTTCAGTTTCCATGAATGGGTAGGTGTTTGGTTATTTCTGTTGTTGTTGAAGTTCAGCTTTAATCCATGGTGGTCTGATAAATTACAATGGGTTATTTCTATTTTCCTTGAGGAAAATAGAGTATGTATTGAGGCTTGCTTTGTGTCCAACTGTATGGCCAATTTTGGAGAAGGTTCCACGAGATGCTGAAAAGAAGATGTATCCTTTTGTGTTTGAGTGAAATGTTTTGTAGATATGTTAGGTCCATTTTGTTCACGACCTCCGTTAGTCTCATTATTTCTCTGTTTGGTTTCTGTCTTGATGACCTGTCCATTGTTGGGAGTCGGGTGTTGAAGTCTCCCACTACTAATATGTGGAAATGGATGTGTGGTTTAAGCTTTAGAAGAGTTTCTTTTACAAATTTGGGTGCCCTTGTATATGTGGCATAGATATTCAGTATTGAGATGTCATATTGATGAATTTTTCCTTTAATGAGTATATAGTGTCCTTCCCTGTCTTTTTTGATTAACTTCAATTGAAAGTCTACTTTATTTGATATTAGGATGGGTACTCTAGCTTGCTTCCTGGGACTGTGTGTTTGGAAAACCTTTTCCCAGCCCTTTACTCTGAGGTAGAGTCTATCTTTGTTAGTGAAATGTACTTTTTTGTATGAAGCAAAATGATGGGTCTTGTTTATGGATCCATTCTGTAAGCCTGTGTCCTTTTATTAGGGAGTTGAATCCATTGATGTTGAGGGATATTAATGACCATAGCTTGTTATTTCCTGTTATTTTGATGTAGGTGGTAGTTGTGTGTTTCTTTTGGTTTAGCTGCAGTGGAGTTTTTTGCTTCTTCTGTTTTCTTGGGTGTAGTTATCTTCTCTGGGTTGGAATTTTCCTTCTAGGATCTTCTGTAGTGCTGGGTTTGTGAATAGATACTGTTTAAATTTGGTTTTGTCATGGAATATCTTGTTTTCTCCATCTATGTTGATAGAAAGTTTTGCTGGGTATAATAGTCTGGGCTGGCACCTATTTCTCTTTGGGCTTGTAGGATGTCTGCCCAGGCCCTTCTGGCTTTTAAAGTTCCTGAGGAGAAGTCAGGTGTAATTCTGATGGGTCTGCCATTATACATTACTTGATGGGTCTGCCATTATACATTACTTGACCATTTTCTCTTACAGCTTTTAATATTCTTTCTTTGTTCTGTACATTTGGTGTTTCAATTATTATGTGGCAAGAGGAATTTCTTTTTTGGTCTAATCTGTTTGTAGTTCTGTATGCTTCTAGGAATTTTATTGATATCTCTTTCTTTAGGTTTGGGAAGTTTTCTTATATGATTTTGTTGAAGATGTTTCCTGGACCATAGAGTTGGGAGTCTTCTATTTCCTCTATGCCTATAATTTGTAGGTTCCATATTTTCACTTAGTCCTTGATTTCTTGGATATTGTGGGTGAGAACTTTTTGAGATTTCTTATTTTCTTTGGTTGTTGTACTTATTCCTTCCATCGAATCTTCCACACCTGAGATTTTGTCTTCCATCTCTTGTATCCTGTTTTTGATACTCATGTCTGTAGTTCCTGTTCTCTTCCCTTGGTTTTACACCTCCTAGATTATCTCTGCTTATGTTTTCTTTATTGCTTCCATTTCCAATTTCAAGTCTTGAACAGTTTTATATGTTTTATACATTCCTGCTCCAATTTGCTTGTCTTTGTCTGCCAATCTTTCAAATCTTTCATAGACTTGTCTCTTTCCCATTCATATTTGGCTGAGTTGGCTTGGAGGAATTCTCTAATGGAAGTCTCCATTGTGAAATTGAAGATTCTTTAATTCTTTCAGAAATTTAATTTCCTCCTGTAAGGCTATCATTTTCCTAAATATAAATTTGTTATCATTTTCATTTGAAACACATTCACAGTGTTTTAACTGTGGTGGGATGGTCAGGGCTTGCTCTTTTAGCATTGATATATTTTGTTGGAGTCATATTTCCCTGATTTTTGTCAGATTTGTTCTTTTGCTGACCTTTAGCCATCTGGTTGTCCTTAGCTGATTGTTTCTAGTGTATTCTGGGTCTGGTGCCAATGATGGAGCTTTGGTGTAGAGGCAGTATAGTCTTGGTGGTCTGTAGCTCAACACAGGCTATATGGTGTCATGTGTCAGGAGCTGGATTTCAGTGGGCCACCCCAAGTTCACCCCTTCCAGTTGTGTCCCCATTGGGAACTCAGTTCGGGGATTTGGTGAGATGTATTATTCCAGCCTGTAGTGTCTTGAGTCTAGTACGTCTTCTTAGTGATGACAGTGGGGCTCACAAGACCACAGATTGTAAGCTAGAGCTGCAGATCCCCTGCTGCTTGTGTGTCTGGTCTGAGGGTCAGGTCTGTGCTTGTGGACCCCAGGCAGTTACTACTAGGTGGTCATCAGGGCACCTCTGTGCCTCTCAGCCCTAAGCACTAAGCCTTGTAGTCTGAGTCACTCAGGCAGTGCACACAGGCCAAGAACTCGCTGCTCCAGGGCTGGAACTGTAGATGCTGAAGATCTGGTATTCCACAGAGGAAGTGCCAGGTGCACTGGTTGGGGGATCCGATATGAACACTACAACCCATCCACAGGGCTTGGGCTCAGTGGCATTCCTCAGCCTTTTAACTTGACCTCTCACCTTTCAACCCATTGTGATTGTGATCTTCTTGTGGCTCTGCTGGTCCTCTTTTGGGTGCTGGAGCTACTGTGTGGAAACTGGGTGCTGGGCTCGTTGGATGAAACCCAGAGGGTTCACACCTCTCAGATTATTGCTCTGTGCATTAAATCTCTGTGGTATTCTAGCTGTTTCCCTCTCCCCCCCTCCATTTAAAATGTGTCTGTTTCAGCTGCCACCATCTTGGAATCCTTAAGTTTATTTATTTATTTATTTATTTTACATCCTTCTCACAGCCACCCCTCTCCTCCCAGACCCCCCTGTCACATATCCCTCCCCCCATAACTTCCTATCCTTCTCCTCTGAGATGGGGAGGTCCCCCATGGGTACTAACCTGCCTTGGCACATCAAGTCACTTCAGAACTAGGCTCTCCCACTGAGGCCAGGTAAGGCAATTCAGTTAGGGGAAAAGGGATCCGCAGGTAGGCTACAGAGTCAGAGACTGCCCCCACTCCAGTTGTTGGGGTACCTGCATGAAGACAAAGCTGCACATCTGCAACATATGTGTGAGGGGCCTATGTTCAGACTATGCATGCTCTTTAGTTGGTGGTTCAGTTTCTGTGAGCCTCCAAGGGTCCAGGTTAATTGGCTCTGTAGGTCTTCTTATGGAGTCATTGTCTCCTCTGGGTCCCTCAATCCTTACCCTAACTCTTCCATAAGACTCCCAGAGCTCTTCCTAATGTTTGGCTCTGGGTCTCAGCATCTGTTTCAACCTGCTGCTGGGTGGAGTCTCTCAGGACAGTTATGGTAGGCTCCTGTCTACAAGCTTAGCAGAGTTTCATTAATAATGTCAGGGATTGGTTTTTGCCCATGGGATGGGTCTCAAGTTGGGCCAGTCATTGGTTGGCCATTCCCTCAATTTCTGTTCTGTCTTTGTCCCTGCACATCTTGTAGGTAGGATAAGTATTGGGTAAAAGGTTTTGTGGGTAGGTAAGTGTCCTTATTCCTCCACTGGGAGTCCTGCCTGGCTACAGGAGGTAGCCACTTCAGGCTCCATATCCTCCATTGCTAATGATTGGAGGAACTTCAGCTAAGGTCACCCCCATAGTCTTCCTGTAGCCTCCTTCATCCCAGGTCTCTGACAAATCCTAGAGATTGACTCACCTTGGTTCATCAAGTCACATGAGGGCTAAGAGCTTCCTCCTGTCCTGGGGCCCAACAAGGCAGCCCAGTTAGGGTAAGATGTTCCACTAACAGGGAAGAGAGTCTATGTCAGAGACAGCGCCCCCCAGCTCCATTTGCTAAGGGTTCTGCATGAAGACCACCCTGCCTATCATAAATATATGTATAGGGAGGTATAGGTCTCGTCTATATATGCTTTTTTTTGGGGGGGGGCTGCTTTTTCAGTCTCTGTAAGCCTCTAGGGGCCTAGATTGATTGGTTCTGTTGGTCTTCATGAGGTATTGTTGTCCCCTCTGGGTCCCTCTATTCCTCCTTTCTCTCTTAGACTCCTAGAGCTCCACCTAATGTTCGGCTCTGTGTGTCTCAGCATCCATTTCAACCTATTGATGGGTGGGATCTCTCCTAGGATAGGTATACTAAGTTCCTGTCTCTTTGGATCTGTAGATTGTAGGATGGCTACCCTGTACTATATGGCTAATATATATATATACACTTTTAAGTGAGTACATAGCACGTGTATCTTTCTGAGTCTGGGTTAGCTCACTCAGGATGAGCTTTTCTATTTCCATGCATTTAGTTAAAAGTTACGTACTTTCCTTTGTTTGATAGCTGAGTAGTATTTCATTGTGTAAATGCAACACTGTTTTTGTTTAAATCCATTCTTCCCTTGAAGGACATCTGGGCTCTTTCCAGTTTCTAGCTATTATGGATAAAGGTGCTATGAACATAGTTGAGCCAATGTCCTTGTGGTTTGGTGTAGAATGGCTGGGTCTGGAGGTAGAATGATGCCTAACTTTCTGAGATATCACCAGATTGATTTCCAAAGTGGCTATACAAGTTTGCATTCTCACTAGCAGGGGAGAAGTGTTCCCCTTTCTCTGAATCCTTGCTTCCATGTGCTGTCATCTGAATTTTTGATCTTGGCCATTCTCAGGCTGCCTCCCCCGCAACACTGGCTGTGGAGTCAGAGCCCTATTGTGTGAAATGGAACCTCAGAGTCATTTTGGTTTGCATTTCCCTGATGACTAATGATGTTGAACATTTCTTCAGGTGCTTCTTGGCCATTAAATATTCTTCTGTTGTGAAATCTCAGTTCAGCTCTTTACCCTATTTTTTAATTGTGTTATTTGGTTTGTTGGTGTCTAACTTCTTAAGTTCTTTATATATTGTGGATATTAGCTCTCTGTCAGATGTGGGGTTGGTGAAGATCTTTTCCCATTCTATAGATTCCTGTTTTGTCCGATTGGAAATTTCCTTTGCCTCGAAGAGGCTTTCCAGTTTCATAGGTCCCACTCATTAACTGTTGATCTTAGATCCTGAACTATTGGTATTCTGCTCAGGAAATTGTCTCCTGTGCCAATGAGTTCGAGGCTTTTCCCCACTTTCTCTTCTATTAGATTTAGTGTAACCGGTTCTGTGTTGAAGTCTTTGATTCACTTGGACTTGAATTTTGTGCAGACTGATAAATAAGGGTCTGTTTGCATTCTTTTACATGCAGACATCCAGTTAGACCAACACCATTTGTTGAAGATCCTTTCATTTTTCCATTGTATGGTTTTGGCTTCTTTGTCATAAATCAAATGTCCATAGGTATGTGGGCTTATTTCTTCGATTCAAAATTCCATTGATCAACCTGCCTGTTTCTTTGTCAATGCTATCCAGTTTTTATTACTATTGCTCTGTAGGACAGCTTGAAATCAGGGATGTTGATACCTCCAGAAGGTCTTTTATTGTACAGGATTATCCAATAAAATTTGCTACCTTGATGTTTTTGTTTTTCCATATGAAGCTGAGAATTGCTTTTTCAAGGTCTGAAAAAATTATGTTGGGATTTTGATGGGAATAGCATTTAATCTATAGATTGCTTTTGGTAATGGCCATTTTTACTATGTTAATCCTACTGATTCATGAGCATGGGATATCTTCTGCAATTTCTTCAGAGACTTAAAGTTCTTGTCATACAGGTCTTTTACTTGCTTCATTAGAGTCACACCAAGATATTTTATATTATTTGTGGCTATTGTGAAGGGCATTGTTATGCTAATTTATTTCTCAGCCTGTTTATTGTCTTGTATAAAGGAGGGCTACTAATTTTTTTTTTTGAGTTAATTTTGTATCCAGATACTTTCTTGAAGGTGTTTATCAGATATAGGTGTTCTCTGGTAGAATTTTTGGGATCACTTATGTATACTATAATATTATACAGAAATAGCAATACTTTGACTTCTTTCTTTTCAATTTGTATTCCCTTGATCTCCTTTAGTTGTCTTATTGCTCTATCTAGAACTTCAAGTAGTATATTGAAGAGATACAGAGAGAGTGGGAAGCCTTGCTTTTTCTGTTTTTAGTGGAGTTGCTTTAAGTTTCTCTCCATTTATTTTGATGTTGGCTATCAGCTTTCTGTATATGGCCTTTATTGTATTTAGGTATGGACCTTGTATCCCTCCTCTCTCCAATACTTTTGTCATGAAGGGGTGTTGGAATTTGTTAAAGGATTTTTCAGCATTCAATGAGATGATCTTGTGGTTTTTTTCTTCACTTTTTTTTATATGGTGGATTACATTGATGGATTTTTGTATATTGAATTGCCTCTGCATCCCTGGTATGAAGCCTACTTGATGATGGTGGATTATGTTTTTTTTATGTTCTTGGATCGCTTTGGGAGTATTTTATGCAACATTTTTTTGCATTAATGTTCATAAGGGAAATTGGTCTGAAATTCTCCTTCTTTGTTGTGTCTTTGTGTGGTTTAGGTATCAGGGTAACTGTTGCCTCATAGAATGAGTTTGGCAATGTTCCTTTTGTTTCTATTTGATGGAATTTGAGTTTGAGGAGTATTGGTATTAGCTTTTCTTAAAAAGTCTGGTAGAATTCTGCACTAAAATCATCTGGCTCTAGGTTTGTTTTGCTTGGGAGACTTTTAATGACTGCTTTTATTTCCTTAGGAGTTGTAGGACTATTTAGAGTGTTTATATGTTCTTGATTTAAATTTGGTAAGTGGAATCTATCAATAAAATCATCCATTTCATTTAGGATTTTCCAAGTTTGTGGAGTACAGTCTTTTGAGGTAAGACCTAAAGATGCTTTGGATTTCTTCAGTTTCTGCTGTTATGTCCCCCTTTTCATTTCTTATTTCTTAATTTGGACATTCTCTCTCTGCCTTTTAGTTAGTTTGGGTAAGGGTTTTTCTAGCTTGTTGATTTTCTCAAAGAACATGCTCTTAGTTTTGTTAATCTATGTATTCTCTCTTTGTTTCTAGTTTATTGATTTCAGCCCTGAGTTTGATTATTTCCTGCTATCTACTCCTCTTGAGTTTATTTGCTTCTTTTGTTCTAGAGTTTTCAAATGTGCTGTTAAGTTGCTGTGGAATCTCTCCAATTTCTTTATGAAGACACTTTCCTCTTAGCACTGCTTTCATTGTGTCCCATAACTTTGGGTATGTTGTGCCTTCGTTTTCACTGAATTCTAGAAAGTTCTTAATTTCTTTATTTCTTCCCTGACCTGGTGGTCATTCAGTAGAGAGTTGTTCAGTTTCCATGAATTTGTAGGCTGGCTTTCTGTTGTTGAAGTCCAGCTCTAATCCATGGGGGTCTGATAAGAATCCAAGGGGTTCTTCCAATCTTCTTGTATTTGTTGAAGCTTGCTTTGTGACCAAGTATATGGTCAATTTTGGAGAAGGTTCACTGAGGTGCTGAGAAGGTATTTCTTTTGTGCTTGGGCTAAATGTTCTGTAGATATTTGTTAGGTCCATTTGATTCATAACATCTGTTAGTTTCATTATTTCTCTGTTTAGTTTCTGTGTGGATCACCTTTCCATTGGTGAGGGTGGAGTGTTGAAGTCTCCCACTATTAATGTGTAGGATTCAGTATGTGATTTAAGGTTTAGTAATGTTTCTTTTGTGAATGTGAATGCCCTTGCATTTGGGGGATAGATGTTCAGAATTGAGATATCATCTTGGTGGATTTTTCCTTTGATGTGTGTGTAGTGTGCTTCCCCATTTCTTTTGATTACTTTTGGTTGAAAAGTCTATTTTATTAGATATTAGAATATCTACTCCTGCTTGTTTCTTGGGTCCATTTGCTTGGAAAGCCTTTTTTCCAGCCCTTTACTCTGAAGTAATATCTATCTTTGTTGCTGAGGTCTGTTTCTTGTATGCAGCAGAATGATGGATCCTATGTATGCATCCATCCTATTAGCCTGTGTACCTCTTATTGGGGAATTGAGTCCATTGATATAGAAAAATATTAATAACCAATGCTTGTTGACTCCTCTTATTTTGATACTGGTGGTTGGTGGTTGGTGTGTGTGTGTGTGTGTGTGTGTGTGTGTGTGTGTGTTTCTCTTCTTTTGGTTTTATTTGTATGAAATTCTTTATTTCCTATGTTTTATTGGATGTAGTTATCATCTTTGTGTTGGAGTTTTCCTTCTAGTATCTTCTGTAGGGCTGGGTTTGTGGCTAGATATTGTTCTAATTTGGTTTTGTCATGGAATATCTTGTTTTCTCCATCTATGGTGATTGAAAGTTTTGCTTGGAATAGTAGTCTGAGCTGGCACCTGTGATCTTTTAGCACCTGCAAGACATTATCCCAGGCCCTTCTGGCTTTTAAAGTCTCTGTTGAGAAGTCTGGTGTCATTCTAATAGGTTTACCTTTATATGTTACTTGGCTCTTATCCCTTGTGGCTTTTAATATTCTTTCTTTTTTCTGTACATTTATTGTTTTTATTATTATGTGGTGGGAGGGGTTTTTTTGGTTCAATCTATTTGGTGTTCTGTAAATTCTTGTATGTTTATAGGTACCTCTTTCTTTAGGTTTGGGAAATTTTCTATGATTTTGTTGAAGAAATTTTCTGGGCCTTTCAACTGGGAATCCTCTCCTTCTTCTCTTTCTATTATTCTTAGGTTTGGACTTTTCATAGTGTCTCAAATTTCATGGATGTTTTATATTAGAAACTTTTTAGATTTAACATTTTATCTGACTGATGCATCAATTTCATCTATTGTATCTTCTACACCTGAGATTCTGTCTTCCATTTCTTGTATTCTCTTAGTGATACTAATGTCTGTAGTTACTGTTCTCTTACCTAGGTTTTCCACCTCTTGGATTGCCTCAGTTTGTGTTTTCTTTATTGCTTCTATTTCCATTTTCATGTCCTGACAGCTTTACTCATTTCCTTTATATATTTGATCATATTTCCCTATATTTCTTTAAGGGATTTATTTCATTTCCTCTTTAAAGGCCCCTGCCTGTTTGATTGTATTTTCCTATATTTCTTTGAGGGATTTATTATTTTCCTCTTTAAAGGCATCTATCATCTTCATAGGATTAGATTTAAGATCATTTTCATATGCTTCAGATGTGTGAGGATATCCAGGGCTTGCTGTAGTAGGATAGCTGGGTTCTTGTGGTGCCATATTGCCCTGGCTTTTGTTGATTGTTTTCTTACTCTGGCCTTTAGTCATCTGGTTGTCCCTGGTATTAGGCGTGGTGGTCCCTGATGGCAGCAGGCTTCTGGGATTTCAGGTAGAAATGTTGTCTGGAAAATGGAGCACAGAGGAGACAGGACAGATCTCATTGCCTGGGTTTGTTCAGAGGGACCAGGCAGGCTGATCTTTGTATTTTAATTTGAATAGTTTGGTATTTTTCATTTAGTAGAGTTATTGATGTATTTGCATACAGGTATGTCATTTGCAATTTGTTTTTCATGTCTTCTGTTGTTTTTGGTTTTCTTTCTTTGTTCCTTCTTTAAGAAAGAACCTCAGTTTCAAAATTAATCTTGAGAATTAGGAACACGAGTTTTGTAGGCAGTACACATACACACACTCTCCAGCATGTTACACAAGCATGTGGGTGTGGCTTTCCCTTCTTCCCAGAATAGTTTGTCAGAAACACACAGTAACCAGTGCTTCTTTTTTATTCTGCTTACTTTGTGCTACATGGACTATGGAGTCATCTTACCAATGACTTTGCATGACAGTATTACAATTTTGTTTTTTAATTTTTTGATTATATATGTGAATCAAAATGGAAATGTCCAGGTTTCTTTCTGAAATCTTTTCTTTGAAGATTTTAGTCTGAATCATATGTAGACCCTTAATCAGAGTGGTGAAATGTCACCTTTGCTCTCTGTGAGAATTCTCTGTGCTGGTTATAGATGCAGAAAAGAGAGGAAACAACTACCTAAGAGTTTCCTGGTTTTTATCCTATGTGAGCCTTTTGAAAGCTCGGGAGGGAATGAGCACACTGACACATTTCCTTGCTTTCATATCTCACCCCCAAGATTCTGTGGGCTTCTTCCAGTTTGGGCAATGCATTCTTCAGTAGTTAGTAATATTTTACCTTTTTTCTGGAATCTGTATTGAAAGAGAGTTACTGCCTTGGAAAAACACTTGGAAAGACAAGGAGCTAGAGTAATTGCCTTGCTCTTGTCAGCACTGAGTCCCATAAGCACAAAAAGACTAGCAGAAGAGACACATGGAAGAAAATTTTCTCCAGTGGTAATGAAGGGAATGAAAATTATTAAGAGACCCCCTAAGTCGGCAGTAGAGCCAGGCCAGCTGCCAGGTCCCAGGAACTTAGCTGACCATAAAAAAGGTGGAACCAAGAATGAAGGTCAATCGGGCCACGGGCCCCCAGGGTTTCATGAACTGGCTGACCACAAAATAGATAACAAAACAAGATTAGATTCATTCCTGAGACAAACAGATGTAGAATGTTTCCTGCTGACTAACTAATGGGCTGGTACATTCCACCTGTATTTCACCTCCTCCTTGGGTTGTGGTAAACAATGGGCTGGGCTGGTACTTTCCACCTGTGATTTCCCCCACCCCCTTAATCTGTGGGGCTCCCCTATAAAATACTCTAATCTCCCCAAAATCAAGGTCATGACTCCTACCCCTGCATGGGATATGAGTGGCGCCCTCAGTGCACTGAGCCCCCCCCCCCCAATAAACCTCTTGCGATTGCATCAAGATGGTCTCTTGCGAGTTTTGGGGCGGCTGTGATATCCTGAGCGTTGGGTGAGGAACTTCCCTCCCCTGGGTCTTTCAGTAACAACAGCAAAAATGGCTTACAGTGCAACAAATGTATTCTAATTGAAGAAATGCTGTAAAGAAAGGCCAGTTGTCAGTCTGAGCGCTGCCCATCTCACTCTGTTTATGACAGAGGCAGGAAGAGGGGGCCCTTGAATAGATGTCACTGTATCTGTTCCATCTCCTGAGCAGAAGCTTGGGTCCAGTGGGCTCAAGTAAGGTCAGGCTTGGTGTGACATGAAGGAACAGGTGTCTACTTAAACAGGTGGCTGGGGTGTGACCCCATGGCAGAGAGCTTGCCTAATCTATGCAAGGCCCTGGGTTCATTCCTAGCTTCACAAATAAACGGACGGTGACAGCTTGGTTAAGACCCTGGAATGCTTTATAATTGATAGAAAACACTAGGGAGAACAAATGGGATTTGGGCTAGGGATATAGCTTATTGGGTTTGTATTGCAGGCACAAGGCCCTTTAACCCTTAACATACCTGCTCCAAAAATTAGTAATATCCACTTTTCAATAAATTTAGGCAAAAATTATCTTTAAACTGCACAAATGAAACTAGAGAGCTGGCTCAGTGGTTAAGAGCATTGGCTACTCTTCCAGAGAACCTAGTTTCACTTCCCAGCACCTGTCTATCAAATGCCCTCTTCTGGCCTCTGAGGGCACCAGGGATACACATGATATACAGACACACATATGTACAAAACATACTCATAAAATAAAATACTTTTAAAAATAAATTATATGATAATATAATTACTTTAGCAAAATTAGAAAATTAATATCAGCGAGGAGTCTGATAATGGAAGAACAAATTTACACGTAACCAATTACTATTCTTCACTCCTAAGCAACACCCTGAACAAACCCCTTATTATTTCGGGGAATGCAGTAAATCATGTTGAATAAGGAAGCAATGCATGATGTGCTGTGACTTCATGGAACTCCTGCAACACACACAAGGGTTTGGAGCAAGTAAGAAGGGCACAGGAGAGCTGCAGAACTCTTTGTTTCCAAGGAAGTGCTACAGTGCCTTGGGAGGGGAAGAAAGGGCAGCAGGGTAGCCAGAATCACCACTGGACAGTCTTGTAGGACCACCACTATCTTTCTAGTTTATCATGGGTGCAAACATCCTATTAAATGCATGACTGAACATACATTGTTTTTTAGTATGTATATTAAAAATTTACAAACTATGAGACCATCTTAATGAAGAACAATTAGGTGTCCTTTCTTTGTTTCTTCTTCTTCTTCTTCTTCTTCTTCTTCTTCTTCTTCTTCTCCTCCTCCTCCTCCTCCTCCTCCTCCTCCTCCTCCTTCTTCTTCCTTTTGGTTTTTGGAGACAGGGTTTCTCTATATAACCCTGGCTGTTCTGGAACTCACTCTGTAGAACAGACTGGCCTCGAACTCACAGAGATCCATCTGCCTCTACCTCCTGAGTGCTGGGATTGAAGGTGTGTACAACCACACCCAGCGTCTATTAGTTTTTATAACAAAAACTAATAAGTGCTCAGAGCCTGGAGAGATGGTTCAGTGGTGAAGAGTGCTGGTTGTTCTCTGGAGGACCCAACGTTCAGTTCCTAGAACCCAAATTGACAGATCATAGATCTTTGTAACTCTAGATACAGGGATTCTGACCCCTCTCCTGGCTTCCATGGGCCTTAGGCACACAGGTGGTGCATAGACATATATGTGGGCAAAATAATCATTCATGTGAAATAAGATATATATTAAAAGCTAATATGCACTTCTTATGAAAAACAGAACTGGATAGGAATAACCAGTGTTAAAAATTCAAGTGGCATTCATGCCAGTTGCTGCTGTAATAGGTTAGCACAGGCTTACAAAAGCACACACTTATTTTCTCACAGTTATAGAGGCCAGAGTTGTGAGTACATTCCACTGGATCCAAGTCACAATGCCTACCTTGTAGCACTTCCTTGGGAATTCTATAAAATCCTCTCCCCCACAGTGTGTGTATGTGTGTGTGTGTGTGTGTGTGTGTGTGTGTGTGTGTGTGTGTGTATGGGTGCCTGTGGGTGTGGGTGTGGGTGTTAAAAGCACATTTACATTATTGTGAGGAATTAACTGTGGCATTTTGATTTGCTAAAATCAGGAGAACCATGACCCAGTTTGAGTGCAAAGGCCACCAGGCTGTAGTAGGTTAGAAGATCATTCCAGCAGGAGGAAGTCTCTCACTCAGGTGAGGTCAGCCTTTGATTATGTTCAGACCTTCAGCTGCTTGAATGAAGCCTGGCTTTATTATGGAGGGCAATATTTCCTTCAGTCTACCTACTTATAAGTAATTTTACTCAGAAAATTACCTCTCCTCAAAATAATGTTTGACCATGTACCCAAACCTCCTGCGGCCCAGTCAAGTTAACATAGAGATTAATTTCCACAAGAGTAATGATGTTGATAAAGCAAATATTTTGACTTTCAGGTTACAGAGGAAATAAACGCGGTAGTCTTAATTTCATGGAGGAATGAGGAGAAATAGTGGGAAAGAGACATCCTACTACCTGATGTATCTAAAAACATCTGTATCTAAGTACCACCCCGTCCGTGGCTTGTTCGCTTAGGTCTCAGCTTTGTGACTCATCGTGCATCTGCTGCCATGTTTCTAGCGTCAGTGGAGTAGCCTTCTTCAGGCTCTAGAGTTGTGTGTCTGTATTTCACCGGCATTAACAGCAGTAATTTCTTGCTTGGTGGATTCAGGATATTGACCGTTCTGGCAAGTTCAAATGCCTTCTTTGATTGTAAAGGATTTAATTCAAGAATACCATAAAATGAAATATTTATGGTCAGTGTGCATAAGGACTCCTTAAGAGAAATATTTACACATTGAAAACAACATACAGAATCACTTTACAACCTCCTTGCTGAGTACAATAATAACATCATTACACATGATAAACAGTCCTGAACCATTTCACAAGCTGAAGTCTGCATTCTTGAAGCAAGGTTGTCATCTTTATTTTAGCAACCGTGTATAGTTTAATATCCCCATAACTCATGAGATACCTTTAAAATACACTGCTAGGTCTGTATTTGGGTCAACGCTTCATATTTTTTCCCACCACCTGCCTCTGCCTACTCTATACATTTGGATTGTTAGGAAGGCTCTCTGAAGTCTATGATCCTGACCCACATCTCCTGTCCCCTCCAACCCAGCCTGTCTTCCCCTCTGCTGTAAGCATCTACGAGTTCACTGGCACAGAAATGTGCTGACACACTGTTTGCCTCTTTCCCTACTTTACTTCTGATATCTTCCAGTTCCATCCTTGTTGTGAAACCATATCAGAGTTCCTTTGAGATAATAACCAAATAATATTCTACCATGACATGTATGTGCTACATTTTTATTACTCGTGGATTTGTCAATGGATTCTTGGGTTATTTTTGTATCTTGACGGTTGTGAATAACACTGCAGTGAATAAGGATGTGCCCACATGGGAATGCTGGCTCATAGGGCAGTTCTGCTTTTACTGTTTTGAGGCAATTGCATACTATTTTCCACAATGGCTGAACCAGTTTAATTCCCAGCACAACCTTCAGTGTTTCCTTCTCTCAGCAGCCTAGGCAGCATATTCATCTTGTTCTGAGAAATAGTCTTAGTAAGTGTAAGTCGATATTGCTTCAGGATTTTGGTTGAATTTCTCCAATAGAAGTGATGTTGGGCACCTTTTCATTCATCCATTTACTGTCACTTCATATTTTTTTAAAAAACAAATATTTATTCTGGTAATTTATCCATTTTAACTCAGATGATTCTGTTCTTGCTACTGAGTTGTATGAGCTTCCTGCATATTTTGAATATATATTATTCAATTATATATTATCCAATATATAGTTTATAAATATTTCCTCCATTCTGCTGTTTTCACCCATATTTATTATTATTACTTTCTGTGCAGAAGTATTTCAATTTGCTGTGTCTTCATTTGCTTTTGCTACATTTAATATCATATTTTTAAAAATAAAATATCCATTTCAAAACCCAGATCAAAGAACTTTCCCCCACTGTTTTCTTCTAGGAGTTCTATGGCTTCAGCTCTTATTGTGAAGTTTTCAATCTGTTTTGAGTGATTCTTTGTGTATGTTATAAGATAAGGGTCTAATTTCAAACTTGTACATGTTGAAAGCCAGTCCCCCACATAAGTGATTGAAGATGCTACATTTTGCTGTGTGTCTTCTTGGTGTCTCTGTCAGAGACCAGTCTCTGCATTCCACTGGCTTGTCTTTATGCCACAGTGTTCTGTTGCTGTAGTTTTGAACACGGCTTGAATTAGAAACTGGGACGATTCCAGCCTTTTATCACTTGACATTTACACTGCTCAGAGTCTTTGCTGTCTTGTTGGGATTTTAGGATTTAAAGAAATATTTCTGTAAAAATTGCCTTTGGATTGATAGTTGTGATGATGAATCTTAATTGTCAGGTTCACTGGAGTCAAGGCCTCTGTGTGGGTCTGTGAGGGTTTTTCCAGGGAGGAGTAGCTGAGAGAGATGAAAAACACACCTGCTGGGAGTGTGCCATTGAGATACCACAAATACCTCCTATTAACAAGCACAGTGCAGGCTAGCTTCATACCTTCAAGGGTGGTACAAATTTGACTTCTTATTCATGATGCCTCCCAATGGAGTTTACATTCCTGGGCTGTCTTCTCTGGGCCACTGATATAGAAGAAACAGCATCCTGGTGACCTGGGTCAAGGTTCCTCTGTTCTCCCCTGTCTCAGGCACCAATGGATTTTAGATTTGGACTTTGGATATCTTTGGCTTCTGGGAGGTTGGTTTTATCTGACAGTTGTTCTGAGCATCTTTGTGTTTGCTTACCTTCTGAGATGACAAAAAGTCAGTGTGTTGATGATTTATATTCTGTTGAACATGTTGGATTTTTTTAAATTTAAAAACAAGGACCAAAAAAATCTAATTCAGCATCTGGTCCAGAAGGAACCATAGACTTCCAGAGGTGAAAGCCCAGCCGATTACTACTGCATGGCCTACGCTCACCTGCAGACACACTAGTGGCTAAACCTCCAGACAGCGTGAAAGAGCATGAATAGTAAACTTCCATCTTCCAACTCATCAGCACAAAAGCTTCATAGTATAGCTTTTAGACTTTGAGAAATTTGGATCTTGTTGCCTTTGTAATTTAATTTTCAGGCTTTAATTTCTCAGGAGGAATTCATAAAGCAAAGAAGCTTTGTGTACAAACTTGAGAGAACTTTACCACTTTTCTATCTAAATAACAAAATATTTGTTATGACAGACTCTTAGAGGTGCTTCATCACTGAATAGATTCTGACAATATAGCTGTATATGGTTGAGTTGGAAAATAGAATAGGAAGGTGAAAATTTATAAGGATAGGTTATATTATATATTAAACATATGTAGATATGCATATATATCTGTAACTATGGAGATATAGATATATACAAGAGAGATGCTTCTTCTTGTCTGTGGTGGGCCTTTTCTCTAAAGCTCCTGCCCATACTCAGAAGCTTGGACCACTGCTACTGTGGGATGTACAGAGAACTTCTGGGGTCTTTGATTGCAGCATCTGTGGTGGATCACACCTAACCTTGTTTAGAGACACTGTGCTTAACAGATGCTATTTGTTCAGTAACATTGAATTAATTAACAAAATAAAAGCACAATAAATACTTACTTACTTAATTAAACAAAGTCACCAAATACACTGTGGAGGCACACACACACTACCAAAACTGAAACAAGAAACCAGTTGGTTGAGGTCACCTGAGAACAAGCCCTTTAGGATTCTTCTTCTTTTTCCCACTCTGCATAGGTGTACATGGTGTGGAAGGCAGTGAGCACCGCTGACTAGAGTTGCAATGCATGTAACTAAGAAGGGAACTCACAAGTACGGACTCTGCATGCAACAAGGATTGGCTGCAGGTAGAATTAATTCCTGTCTCAATACAACTCCAACTATGGACTAAACTAAACCTTCGATGACACAACCACAAAATGTTAGTTAAGGACATTGACAGGACTGAGTTAATGACTGTACACTGACCATAATTCTGGATGGAAAGATTTTTCGGTTTTGTTGTTGTTTGCTTGTTTGGTTTACGCTTTTGTTTGTTTGGTTTTTTTCTTTTTCAAGACAGGATTTCTCTGTGTAGCCCTGGATGTCCTTGAACTCACTCTGGTCATGAACTCAGAGATCTGCCTGCCTCTGCCTCCCAAGTGCTGGAAGTAAAGGCATGTGTTCCACCACTGCCTAACTTGGATGAGGAAACTTAACAGAAGACAGTATCCCAACCCAAATTCAAAAGTGTATGTGTTTGTTTATGTGTATTTGAGTGTGTATGTGTGTAAGTGTATGTGTGTGAGTGTGTGAGTGTGTATGTGTGTAAGTATATGTGTGTGTGAGTGTGTATGTGTTTATGTGTGTGAGTGTGTATGTGTGTGTGTATGTGTTTATGTGTGTGTGAGTGTGTATGTATGATACACGCATGTTATCCAGGAGTGTGCACCCATGCAGAGGACAGGGGAGGAAGTCTGATGTCCTCCTCTATTACTCTCCATCTTATTACCTTGAGACAGGGTCTCATTCTGAATATGGAGCCATGTAAAATGCCATGCCCCACTTTACTGAGGATCTGAACTTGGATTTCACATTTGTACAGCAAACACTGTTACCCAGTGAGCCACATCTAACCTGTGAGAATCTTTTTGATAGAAAAAAATTTATTATAATTTCAGTGTAGAAATAGATATGCATAAATTGCTCATGATGTTTTATGACAAAACCCATTAAGTTCTATTACAAAGTATTATAAACAAAGTGACCTGGCAAAGACACAAGAATGAGAGAGAGAGAGAGAGAGAGAGAGAGAGAGAGAGAGAGACGGAGAGAGATTTGAAATCTGTGTTGGGGAAGATCTAATAACATTGCTTCTGAGGCTGATTTCAATGCTAAGATCAGGTTACCTCCCCTTCTGAGGCATTCTATTGATTGGTTAATAAAAGTCACTGATAGCCAATTAGTTGGGCAGAAAGAATATAGGAAGGCAGGTCTTCCTGAGATTAGAACAGGAACCCTGCATTTTACACAGAGGATTAATTCAATTAATTATAATCTCAAAAAGAAGGGAAAGGAATAATAATGGGGAAAAGGCAGTTTCTACCCAGTCTAGAGCTGCTTTCAACTTTGGCCAGAGAAGCATCTCTCTGCAGTGGGCAGCAGTTAATGGAGAGACTATAACTCACCAAAGGGCTGAGAGTCAGTGACCATTGAGTGCTCAACCCTAAATGTGACATCTTTATCAACCTTCCATGCAAAGCTGGGGATCATGGAAGAGAGGGTGGAAGTAATGTGGAAACTGGAAGATGGGGAGGAGTGGTGTGACATGCTGTCTACTGGACATGACAGGACACTCATGAACTCAACCGCTGTGGTGGACTGCACAAGACCTATATAAGGCCAAACAAAACACTCAAGCTCACTGGGTCACAAAATAATAAGTAAAAATGAAGGTGGGTGGGGACATATATATTCAAGATATATTATGTACATATATGAAGTTGTCAAATAATAGTAAAAAATGACAATATTGGTCAAATGTACATAATATATCCATCAACAGTAGGAATCATTCTTTCATAGTAAGTGTGCACACATACAGTCGTGCATATTCATGTATGCACCCTCACACATATAAGTGGACATATCCATTGTGACTTTATAATAGAAAAAAAATGAAAGCAACCTGAATTTCCAACGTATAATGAAAGACTGAATAGAGCCACGCCACCATGGAATCGTCTGCTTCCATGAAAAAACGATGCCCACCAATATTCTCCTTTAATGTGGATGCTCTTTACCAAGATCATGACTCAACCAAGCAGTTGAGTGTGGCTCTGAAGTCCTCTGTAAATTCCCTTGGTGTGGCAGAGCCGACTGAGCTGGGAAAATATTCCAGAACACTGTGTTTTGAGCCCACAGTTAGTAACAAAACAGGTGTCCCTCTCAGGGGTCACTCACATGGTCCTGCTTATGCACTTAGCAAGTTCACAGCTTTTCCTTCCATCCCCACGAGAGGCAGAGGAAATGGCACTAGCGTGAGTTTCACTGGCCTTGGTATTCATGGCCCCAGACACTTAGAAATATGACAACTTTGATGGCACCAAGTTAGAAAGTTTTCGCTTGTTTTTTTTTTTTTTTTTTTAAATAGTTTAAGAAAACCTTTGGGGAAGGAGATAGGCGGTGGTTAAAAACAATAACAGAACTACATGGGTTTTCCAGTATCTGTGAAACAGTGTCCTTGGGCCATGAATGAAAGTCACATTGCACCCATGACTTTGTTCCTCTATGTATGCTGCAGCTGCATCTTCTGTACATTGGCTCTGTGCACTTTGTTACATCCTTGGCTCAGCACCTGAAGACAACTGCATAGTTCCCCTTCCTTGCTTGGCTCAGCACCTGAAGACAACTGCAGAGTTCCCTTCCTTGCAAATCGTTTCTCCTTACTGCCTTAGCAACCCCAGCAGGATCCCTAAATGTTGCCACCCCCTGTGCAGCTGCAATCCTCAGGTGGCCGCTGACTCGCCCTGGGTTCAGGCCATGATGGTTCCTCCAGAGCAGCAGCCCACTGAAACAGCAGCCACATAGATGAGCAGGAGTGCACAGGGCGCAGGGGAAGTCAGAACTAGTAGAAACAGCTGGTTTCTGGGCACGCGCGTGCGTGCGTGCGTGCGTGCGTGCGTGTGTGCGTGTGTGTGTGTGTGTGTGTGTGTGTGTGTGTGTGTGTAGGGGTGGGTGGGTAATAGAGTCACTCTCCACCCCCACCCCTACACTTTACAGACAGAAGGGAAAGACTTCAAGGAAGTAGCAAGTACTTTAAGCTCCTTATGGTTGTGACAGACCTGGAAAGGCCTCAGGAGAAGCCTCTTAGAGTATTGTCATCAGAGAAGCTGCACCCCGAGTTGTACCTGGAAGCTTCGTTAGAAGTTCAGATTTTCCCGAGGCTCCATGGAGTCTGCAAGGGACCACCGAAGCTTGATTTTAAAAGCTTACAGATCATGTGTATACTTCTTAAAATGCAAGAGTCTCTAAGGAAGCTTCAGGCATCTTCCTCAAGTGGATTTTCTTGGTGCCAGTGAGGCCAGGCTGGTGCACACAGCCCATGTTGCCAGGAAGCTGAGATTCAGACCTTGAGTCTTTAAACCGTCTATGATGGGTTCTGCGGAAGGCAGAGATTTCTTGTTGTCAAGTTACTATGACATTCGGTGCTGCAAAGTTGAAGCTGTAGGCAGGCCCTGCGCCCAGGCACCACAGGCAGACTTTGGGCACGGATGTTCCACACAGGCCTTGGTTAACTCGGGAGTTTTGTTTTCTGAAAGGTTGGGTGGTCTAGCAAAAGGCTGGTAGTTTCATACAATGAATGAGTTCTTTGGATGAGTAGGAGAGGAAAGAGAACATATCTTTCCTACTGTGATCTTGTTTGTGTGATTCAAAAGTGCTTGGCATATTCAAGCCAAACACCAGCAAAAGAAATAAATTTTTTAAACAAGAAAAAGTAGTCTGATTTATGGTAGGCTGTTGGGCCCACCTGAAGAGGACTAAGAGAAGATACAACCTATCTCAAGTATACTGATAATTTTCAAGAACAGATATATATGTTTATATGTGTGTGCGTGTGTGTGTGTGTGTGTATGAATTCCTTCATTTCTCTCACTGTCCTCTACTGCAAAAGACATCTGTGTTTGACAAGTAAGGTGGTGGTTCTGTCACACCAGGCTTTTCCTCAGTTTCCTTTGTGGAAAAGAGCGTGGCAGGGCACTATCAGGGAAAGCCAACACTCTGTTCTAGGCCCTCAAGTCCAGCTACCAGGGCACATACCCAGAGGGGTGGTCTGATCAGCTCTGAATATTACACCTGTGCCCCGAGTTCTCCTTCACAGCTGGAGGAAGTCACAGAAGACCCTGGTTTACCTCACTTGCCTGCTTCTGAAGCCCATTCGGCTTCCTCATCATTTGCTTCTCTGCTGCTGTGACAGAGCACTAACCAAAGACAACCTGGGGGAGGGAAGAGTTTGTTGGACTCACACTTCCACAACACAGTCCTTTCTTTTTTTTTTTTTTAATAATTTATTTTTTATTTCTTCAAGTTACATCTCAATCACAATCCCCTCCCTCCTCCCCC
The DNA here is from genome assembly GCA_907164525.1 of Lophiomys imhausi. Classification (NCBI taxonomy): domain Eukaryota; kingdom Metazoa; phylum Chordata; class Mammalia; order Rodentia; family Muridae; genus Lophiomys; species Lophiomys imhausi. The sequence goes on along the minus strand of CAJQZJ010031998.1, from coordinate 2,332,286 downwards.
CTCCAGTCCCACCCTTCCACCCTCCTCCCCCTCAGCCCCACCATCCTCTTCCCTTCTTTTTTTTTTTTTTTTAAGTTTAAGGTATTTATTTTTTCCCCCCAACAGCTCTCCCTTTCAGTCCAAATAATGGTTCTTTTTCTTATAACTATAAATACAATACAAAACAACAGAAATAAATAGGCCACGATTATAAGAGTTATATGGCTTAACATACATTCCCAATGTCCAGTCCATATGTATTTGGCACCTGACTTTAACACAGTCCTTTCTTAAGGAAAACCAGGAAAGGAGCTCACAGCAGGAAACGGGGTGGGTGGGTGGGGAGGCAGGACCAGAAGTAGAGACCATGAGGGAACACTGCTTACTGGCTCACTCTAGATGGCTTGCTTAGCTTTTTTTCTTATTGTTTTTTTTTTCATTTTTTATGTTTATTTATTACTTCAAGTTACATCTCCATCACAGTGCCCTCTTTCCACACCTCCTGGTTTCTACCCGCCCACCTTCTCCACCCTCTCCCACTCATACCACTCCTCCGGTGGGGAGTGTCCCTACGTATGAGCCCCTCTCAGTTCAATAGTCATATGAGGGCTAAGAGCTTCCTTTTGCACTTGGGGGCCTACATGGCAACTCCACTAGGACAAATTGTCCCATTAATAGGTAACAAAGTCTATGTTTCTGATCCTTTGGTGTGCTGGTTAAAGGATAGTTATCATTTACTATCTGGCTAAAATCCAATTATAAGTGAGTAGATGCCATGTGCATCTTTCTGAGTCTGGGTTAGCTCACTCAGGATGAGCTTTTCTAATTCCATCCATTTGGCTGCAGATTTATGATTTCCGTGTTTCTGATAGCTGAGTAGTATTCCATTGTGTAAATGTACCACAATTTTTTTAGCCATTCGTCTCTTGAGGGACATCGGGGATGTTTTCAGATTCTAGCTATTAAAAATGAGACTTCTATGAACATAGATAAGGCTATGTCCTTGTGGTTTGGTGAGGAATCGTTTGGGTGGATACCCAGAAGTGGTATGGCAGGGTCTTGAGGCAGGGCTATTCCAAGTTTCTAAGATATCACCATATCTTCTGATTTCCATAGTGGTTATACAAGTTTGCTCTCTCACCAGCAATGGAGGAGTGTTCCCTTTTCTTCACAACCTTGCTAGCATGTACTGTCATTTGAGTTTTTTATCTTAGCCATTGTTACAGGTGTGAGATGGAATCTAGAGTCATCTTGAGTTGCATTTCTCTGATGATTAAGGATGTTGAGCATTTCTTCAAGTGTCTCATGGCCATTAGAGATTCCTCCTTTGTGAATTCTCAGTTTAGCTCTGTTTCCCATTTTTTTATTGGATTATTTGGTTTCTTGGTGTTTAATTCCTTGAGTTCTTTATAAATTTTGAAAATTAGCCCTTGGTTGGAAGTTGGGTTGGTAAAGATCTTTCCCAATCTGTAGGTTGCCATTTTGTTCTCATGACAGTGTACTTTGCCTTACAGAAGAAGCTTTTTAGTTTCATGAGGTCCCATTTACTGATTGTTGGTCTCAGAGACTGAGCTATTGGTGTTCTGTTCAGGAAGTTGTCAACTGTGCCAATTAGTTCAAGGATTTTCCCTACTTTCTCTTCTATTAGATTTAGTGTGTCAGGGTTTGTGTTAAGGTCTTTGACCCACTTGGACTTATTTTTTGTGCAAGGTGATAAGTATGGGTATATTTTCATTCTTTTACATGTCAACATCCAGTTAGACTAGCAGCATTTGTTGAAGACACTGTCCTTTTCCCATTGTACCATTTTGACTTCTTCGGCAAAAAATAAGTGACAATAAGTGTGTGGGTTCAGTTCTGGGTCTTCAATTTGACTCCATTGATCAACTGGTCTGTTTCTATACCAATACCATGCTGCTTTTATTACTATTGCTCTGTAGAATAGCTTGAAATATGGGATACCTCCTGATGTCTTTTTATTGTACAGGATTGATTTAGCTATTCTGGGTTTTTTGTTATTCCATAAGAAGTTGAGAATTTTTTTTCCAGGTCTATAAAGAATTGTGTTGGTATTCTGGTAGGAATTGTATTGAATCTGTATATTGCTTTTGGCAGGATGGCCATTTTTACTATGTTGATCCTACCTATCCATGAGCATGGGAGATCTTCCCATCTTCTGATGTCCTCTTCAATTTGTTTCTTCAAGAATTTGAAGTTCTTGTCATACGGGTCTTTCACTTGCTTGGTTAGAGTTACCCCCAGGTATTTTATATTGTTTGTGGCTATTGTGAAGGGTGTTGTTTTTCTAATTTCTTTCTAGACCCATTTATCTTTTGTGTAAAGAACGGCTTCTGAATTTTTTAAGTTAATTTTGTATCCAGCCACCTGGTTGAAGGTGTTTATCAGTTGTAGGAGTTCTCTGGTTAAATTTTTGGGGTTACTTATGTATACTATCATATCCTCTGCAAATAGTGATAATTTGACTTCTTTGTTTTGAATTTGTATCCCCTTGATCTCCTTTAGTTGTCTTAGTGGTCTTTCTAGACCTTCAAGTACTATGTTAAAGAAATTTGTCGAAAATTTGCATACTTGCCTTGTCCCTGATTTTAGAGGAAATGCTTTAAGTTTCTCTCCATTTAATTTGATGTTGGCTACTGGCTTGCTGTATATCACCTTTATTATTCCTAGGTATGGTCCTTGTATCCCCACTCTCTCCAGGACTTTTAGCATGAAGGGGTGTTGGATTTTGTCAAATGATTTTTCAGTATCTAATGAGATGATCATGTGTTCATTTTTCCTTCAGTTTGTTTATATGGTGAATTACGTTGATGGATTTTCATATGTTGAACCATCCCTGCATTCCTGGGATGAAGCCTACTTGATCATGGTGTATGATATTTTTGATTGTTCTTGGATTCAGTTTGCCAGTATTTTATTAAGTATTTTTGCATCTATGTTCATGAGGGAAATTGGTCTGTAGTTCTCTTTCTTTGTTGGGTCTTTGTGTGGTTTTGTAATCAGGGTGACTATGGCCTCATAGAATGAGTTTGGCAGTGTTCCTTCTGTTTCTATTTTGTAAAAGAGTTTGAAGAGTGTTGGAATTAGCTCTTCTTTGAAGGTCTAGTAGAATTTTGGGCTGAAACCATCTGGCCCTGGGCTTTTTATAGTTTGGAAACTTTTAATGACTGTTTCTATGTTCTTAGGGGTTATAGGGCTGTTTAATCTGTTAACTTGATCTTAATTTAACTTTGATAAGTGGAATCTATCAAGAAAAGTGTCCATTTCACTTAGGTTTTCAAATTTGGTTGAGTACAGATTTTTAAAGTAAGACCTAAAGATTCTCCAGATTTCCTCAATATCTGTTGTTATGTCTCCCTTTTTGTTTCTGATGTTGTTGAATTGGGTTTATTCCCTCTGTCTTTTAGTTAATTTGGCTAAGGGTTTGTCTATTTTGTTGATTTTCAAAAAGAACCAACTCTTGGTTTTGTTTTTTCTTTTTATTGTTCTTTTTGTTTCTAAGTTGTTAACTTCAACCATGAGTTTGATGATTTCCTGCCTTCTGCTCCTCTTGGGAGTCTTCGCTTCTTTTTTTCCAGTTCTTCCAGTTCTGCTGTCAATTCTCTAATATGAGCTGTCACAATTTATTTTTAAGGCACTTAATGCTATGAACTTTCCTCTAGCACTGCTTTCATTGTGTCTCATAGGTTTGGGTATGTTGTGCCTTTGTTTTCATTGGATTTTAGGAACTCTTTGATTTCCTTCTTTATTTGTTCCCTAAACCCACTGGTCATTGAGTAGAGAGTTGTTCAGTTTCCATGAATGGGTAGGCTTTTTGTTATTTCTGGTGCTGTTGAAGTCCAGTTTTATTCTATGGTGGTCTGATAAGATACAAGGAGTTATTTAAATTTTCTTGTATCTGTTGAGCCTTGTTTGTGTCTGAATATATGGTCAATTTTGGAGAAGGTTCCATCAGGTGCTGAGAAGAAGGTATATTCTTTTATGTTTGGGTGAAGCATTCTGTAGATATCTGTTAGGTCCATTTGGTTCATGACTTCTGTTATTCTCATTATTTCTCTGTTTGGTTTCTGTCTTGATAACCTGTCCATTGATATGAGTGGGGTGTTGAAGTCTCCCACATTAATGTATTGGGATCAATGTGTGGTTTAATCTTTAGAAGAGTTTCTTTTACAAATGTGGGTGCCCTTGTATTTGGTGCATAGATGTTCAGTATTGAGATGTCATCTTGATGGATTTTTCCTTTGACAAGTATGTAGTGTTTTTCATTATCTTTTTTGATTAATTTTGGTTGAATGTCTATTTTATTTGATTTTAGGATGGCTATTCCAACTTGCATCCTGGGACAGTTTTTTTGGAAAACATTTTTTCCAGACCTTTACTCTGAGGTAGAGTCTATCTTTGTTAGTGAGTTGTATTTCTTGTATGCAGCAAAATGGTGGGCCTTGTTTATTAATCCATTCTGTAAGCTTGTGACTTTTTATTGGGGAGTTGAGTCCCTTGATGTTGAGTGATATTAATGACCATAGGTTGTTATTTCCTGTTACTTTTATTATCTAACTAGTTGTTGTGTGTTTGTGTTTTTCTTTTGGTTTAGCTGTGGTAGAGTTTTTTGTTTCCTGTGTTCTGTTGGGTATTGTTCTCTTCTGTGGCTTGGAATTTTCCTTCTAGGTTCTTCTCTAGGGCTGGATTTGTGAATAGATACTGTTTAATTTGATTTTGTCATGGAATATCTTGTTTTCTCCATCTCTGTTGATAGAAAGTTTTGCTGGGTATAGTAGTCTGGCCAGACACCTATGTTCCCTTAGGGCTTGTAGGACGTCTACCCAGGCCCTTCTGGCTTTTAAAGTTTCTGAGGAGAAGTCAGGTGTAATTCTAATAGATCTGCCATTATACATTACTTGACCTTTTTCTCTTACAGCTTTTAATATTCTTCTTTGTTCTGTATATTTGGCATTTCAATTATTATGTGGCGAGAGGAATTTCTTTTCTGGTCTAATCTGTTTGTAGTTATGTATGCTTCTTGGAATTTTATTGGCATCTCTTTCTTTAGGTTTGGGAAGTTTTCTTCTATAATTTTATTGAAGATGTTTCCTGGACCTTGGAGTCGGGAGTCTTCTCTTTCCTCTATGCCTATAATTCCTAGGTTATGTCTTTTCATTGAGTCCTTGATTTCTTAGATGTTGTGGGTAAGAACTTTTTTAGATTTCTCATTTTCTTTGGTTGCTGAACTGATTTCTTCAATTGAATCTTCCACGCCTGAGATTCTGTCTTTCATTTCTTGTATCCTGTTTTTGATACTCATGTCTATGGTTCCTGTTCTCTTCCCTTGATTTTCCACCTCTAGGATTATCTCTGCTTGTGTTTTCTTTATTGCTTCTACTTCCAATTTCAAGTCTTGAACAATTTTATTCATTTTATACATTTCCTGCTCCAATTTTCTTGTCATTGTCTGCAAATCTTTC
>CAJQZJ010031998.1:2312741-2325311 GCA_907164525.1 Lophiomys imhausi | reverse complement strand
TATGTATGTATGTATGTATGTATGTATGTATGTATGTATGTATGTATATATATATGCATGCTGCTCTTTCAGAAGACCAAAGTTTAGTTCTCAGCATCCACATAGGGCAGCGAAAAATCTCCTGTAACTCCATGGGATTGGTACCCTCTTCTGGCCTCAGTGGGCACCCTGCACACATTCATGTGCTGTCTCTCTCTCTCTCTCTCTCTCTCTCTCTCTCTCTTTTCCTTTCCTCTATACAATATAACAAAGGTTTAAAAACCTCTACACTCTAAAGCAAACCTAGGTATATCAGGCAGGTTTGGTACTTCCAGAGGCTGGACCTGGGTCATCTCTGGACCTACTCCACAGTCATGTCCACGTGAAACAGCTGCCATGCAGAATTCATTGAGGATCCACAGTCATGTCCACGTGAAGCAGCTGCCATGCAGAACTCATTGAGGAGCCCTGCTGCCCAGGCCAGATGCTGAGCTGCTGTGAATTTTCAGTTCATAAACTAGTATATAACTGATTCTCATGACAGGGACTCAATGGCCCCTTTAAATGCTGGTTACATCAAACCACTGTTCTGATTCCTTGCCATCTCTCACTATTATCCATGATCTAAGAGCAAAACCCAGGCGTGGCCATGGCCTACACTCCCCCATGATCTGCCCTGTCATTCTTCCCAGCCTTCTCTGCTGCCTCAACTACCACCCCCAATGGCCCCGATGATCTTCCCTCGCAAACTCGCTGATTTGGTCGTTAGTGAGTGTTTCTGCCCTCACTGAATCACTGCTAGCCTCTTTGCTTGTGGAGCTTGAGCTTCAAGTAGCCACTCCTACCCTTGTCATACATCTCTTTTCAGGGGGCCTTCTCTGAAAGTACTCTTATGGTTTCCTACCAACTCTCCTACCCCAGGGCTGTACTCAGAAATGTGTCACTCTTTTTTTCTTTCTTCACAGAACTCAGCAATGCCTAAAGTTGTCTAGCTCATTTAATAGTTGACAGGACATTTCTCTCCCCCTCCCCCACCCCTTCATGCACTCCAAATTTAAATGCCAGGAGAGCAGAAAGAGCTATTTTTGCATTCTTCTGCACAGCAGCCTAATGTGTGGGGAGTCTGTTACACAGAAGCAGTGCAACTGTGCTCACACTTCACAGAGCAAGAGAGACTGCTGAATGTTTCAGAGGCTGTGGTGCTCCATGATTGTCTGGCTCTGTTGCTGCTGAGCCAGAGTATGATGATGAGCAGAGTGTGTGGGAAAATTGCTCATCCAGGAAGCAGAGCAAGATAAAAGAGAGGGACAGGGACAAGGCATGTCTTCCAAGAACAAGTGCTCATCACCCAGCAAGTCCCCAACTCCCAAAATAGCACCAGCAGTTGGGGACCAAGACATAAACACACAAGCATTTCTTACTCAGACCTGGCAACCCTTAACATTATTATCTGCTTTACAGAAATGGGAGTCACCTGGGAGATGGGTCCCCAGGCATGTCTGAAGGGAATTATCTTGATTATACTAATTGAGGTACTAAGACATGCCCACTGTGGGTAGTACCATTCCCTGGGTGGGATCTTGGGCTGTATATATAGAGAAAGGAAATTGAACAGTAGATTCATTCCTTACTCTCTGCTTCTTGATTGTGGGTGTGATGTGGCCAGCTGCTTCAGGCTCTTGCTGCCCTGATGTTCCCCTACAATGGACTCCACCATTTAATCATGGGAAGAATACTCCATTTACACTTTTTTTTTTTTAAATAACAGCAACAGGAGAAGAAACTAAGACAAACCTTATCATGGGGAACGGGAATGAAAGGGTGCATGCATGAATGATTGAATGAATGAGCCAGACACTGCACCAGAGACTGGGAATGACAGCGAGCGGAAGTTGACCCTCACTCACTCGAACTGACACCCACATACTTTCATGTACTTTGTAAGCCAATGGAGGAAGCAGAAAGGGTCCACTTCCCACAGACTGTTTTGGTGCCTGGAAGATGGGTCTCAGGGTCTGTGGTCCAGTCAGATGCAACCATGGAGGGCGTGATGTTACAAGATTGATGCTCAGGACAACTTGAAAGAAAGTTGAAAAACACAAACTTTGGTATATAAAGGTCAATCTTATAGACAATAATTGTTCCAGCCAAAAGGCTTGTACTGTGTGGGTGAGTGTGTTTGGAACTCGGGGAGAGAAAATCTTCTAAGAGGAAAATTCTTCCCAAGGATATCTTGTTAATCAGGTTTGGTTCTGGCCTTAAATAAAAGTTGAAATGGAAACAACAAGAGAGTTGTAGAAATCGTCCTTTCGGAATGGTGGATAGAGGTTTGGAATTCTTTTCTGGAAATTTCTCTTTAACCCATGACCCATGTGCTTAACATTTACTAGAGCATATAATACCCTGTAAAGAACTCAGCATTTATGTTTCCAGGAGAAAAATGTGCATATTTTCTTCTTCTTCCAGTCTCTTTAGTCCAGAAGAACCAGAATTCTCTGTGAGAAGACAGCTCTTCCTTCTGGCAGAAGCCAGCTCATTTAGCAATGACATCTTAAATCAAGATGATGTCACGGTCACAGGGCTGGAGTTAGCCCTCCACTCTCTGTTGTGGAAATTTATAACATACGGTAAATCAGAATTTTAAATAGGTTTTAAAGTTTCCACTGATGGGCTCCCACATGCTAGGGCTCTCAGTACGCGCTACTTGTTAGAGAATCTGTGTATGTTCTAGCCTTTGCTTGTTAAACTTGTTTCCGTGGTCCAAAGTGAGATGGTGTTGTTTTGGATTTTGTGTCACAGAAATGTCACTGGACTTCCTTGTTTTTATAGGGAAAGGTGTATTTCAGTGAGGGCAGAGAACCTCAATTCTAATGGGTCTGCTCAGAAACATGTTCTCCAGTTGTTCAAATCTGCCGGAGAAGACATGAAACCACACCGTGGACCTTCCATGATGGTTTCTCCCCAGAGCCAGGCTGTTCTTCACTGAGCTGTGTTAGCACAGGAGCAAAGGAGAAGGTCAAGTGTGGCATTCCTTCCAACAGAGGCAAAGCAGAGCCTGTGCTCGCCTGGGGATTATGCAAGGGATTGAGCTGTCTGGAGGTCATCGGTGGTAATCAGAGGAGAAAATTGAACAGAACCGGCTGCTTCCACTTAGGGAGGCTCCTGTAGGAGATTATTTACAAGCCGCATAGTCCAGCTCTGGCTGAGCTCAGCTTTACAGAGTTGGAGCAAATCTGTAAAATAAGCTGAATCCAGCCATCCAACCTCTGAAAGGGAGAGCAGCGAGGGGAGGAAGAGGAGAGGGAGGAGAAAGGGGTCACATTCCAAAACCCATTGAGTGTATTCCTTCTCTTTGTCTCTGTCCCCTTGGCTCTCATCTCTTCTGCACTTGGCCAAAATGGTAGCCACGTCTGCTGTTGTAGAATTAAAGCCATGACTCAGGCAGCCATTTTTTCTTGGATCATGATGTCCAGCGTCACATTCTATTAGCTGGGCAACACATGCAGAATAATAACCATAAGCCCAGAAATGTGCAGAGGAATTTTTCTCCAGCTCTCTTAATGAGCTTTGCAAAGCTCTTCTGTCAAGAAGAGTGGGGGAATGTGTAATTTCAAACACATTTTTAATAGTTTCTCTTGGCTCTCTCTGAAGAAGAGGGAGGCATGCTGACGCGGCTGGAGGAGAGGCAGCAACTTTACAAGAGTAATGTTAAACAAATCACCCAGGTGGAGATGGGGGAGCTGCCCAGGAAGGTGTGGCTCTTGGTGGTGGAGAAGAGCCCTGGATGCTATGTGTGGCTCTGCTCAGTGACCTGGGACATGTAGTAGGTGTGAGGGAGACAGGCAGGATCAGTGTTCACTGGCTGCCTCGTTCTCAGGGTCACCCTCTTATAAAGATGCTTCCCCTCTTCTAACCAAGAAAGATTTGGGAAAAAGAAAAGAGGAAGCACACTGCAGTAGGTGCTAGGCCACTGGTGTGACAGGTGTGGATCTGAGTCCCAAGGTACCTGCTAAAGTTCCTAGGTCTTTGTGTCCCAGGACAAAGAATTGGACCAAAAACACATGGTTAAAAATAGAAATAGAGACACTTTATTAAGATTAGAAAAGCACTCCAGAAAATGGAATAGGAGAGTAAGCTGGGAAAAGCATGTACTCTAACCCGCCCCCAGGCCTGAAGGCTCATGTGTATTTATCGGTTATTTACATAGCACAAGCCTTTCTTCCTTTGTATAGCAAGACTCTTCTTGAACATGCTCAGCCTGATGCTTGTAGCCCAGATAAGGAAGGGCTTCTAGCCTCCCCCTTACTTGTTTTACTTGTTCACTCCCCACCCTACTCCTGCCCCTCCCCCAGGTCCCATCCTGAGTCCCTATGCTCTAGCCTATAGTTAAGTCCTTCAGTTAGAAGGCCTGACACTCTTCATGCTAGCTACAGCACCTGAGATTCAGGTACATGATATATGAGACACATCGAAGAGGACACAGAAGGTCTAGAGACCTTCAACTAGGAAGTGTATGACTTCTGGGTTGGTCTTGTTGAAGAGCTTCAGTAAACACTTGTCCTGAAAGACACAAAGAACTGACAGGACAGCTCACACTTCAAACAAAACATCATGCGAAATAGAAACTCCACTGTCTGACCTCTCCATCACCTGCCGATTACTTACAAGTCCATGATCATATTTTCTTAACTAAAAGTCAGACTCACCAATGACAATTCCTGACAACTAAAGTAATTTGGTTTCCAGAGCAAAAGTAACTAGCTTTTCTATGTTCTTGCCCTCCCTGCTCCAGGAATGCTCCCTGTGCCCATGTTTGTGGGTCATCTGATATTTCTTTTTTTTTTTTTTTTTTTGGTTTTTTGAGACAGGGTTTCTCTGTGTAGCCCTGGCTGTCCTGGACTCACTTTGTAGACCAGGCTGGCCTCGAACTCGCAAAGATCCGCCTGCCTCTGCCTCCCAAGTGCTGGGATTAAAGGCGTGCGCCACCACTGCCCGGCTCATCTGATATTTCTTAACTCACCACTCACCTTATTCCCTATCACCTCCTAGCAACCAGCTCCCAAAAGACCCCAACTCCCACCCTGCCATTCTCTTTTAATGCCCTGTAACTACTGCCAGGCTGTAACATGACCAGAACTGTCGCGTCCCCCCTTGTCCAGCAAGGATGACGCAACTCACAAAAGCTCTTCTCCTGCAGTTTATTCAGGTCCCTTGAAAACAGTCTTCCGAATTCCGAATAAAGGGGCAGACCCAACCCACAGGCTAAATACTAAATGAACAGCCAGTCAAGTAAAGCCAAGTGGTGCTATCTTAGAGGCCCATGTATGTGGAAGCAAGCCAGATCAGCGGTCTTTGCCAAATATGAACTTATTATCATAGAGAGTGCTCACCGTCGGGCTGGTGGAAGGTGGAGACCAGCGCCATCTTTAGGGCGCGGCACTTCGCAGCTCTCTACAGTTCCTCCTTTTTTATTTTTTCTAAAATTGGTAAAAGTCCCTGGAAAGGCTTCGTAATCCCTCTATCTGGGGATCTCACGGTGGGCCTGAGCCTGTAGGAGGGCGGTGCTCAAACTCTTACCCGTCTCTGGGTCAGCCTCCCCACTCGGGACTGCCCTGTCTTAGGTGGCCGTGACTTACCCGTCAACTCCGTCACTGACTTGCCAGACCCTAATATCCGTGGAACGAATTCCTCAGTGGGCAGGGACTATGCTTAGTGAAGATTTACTTCACGGCAGCGAGCCATGCCTGAATGGCGACAAGGGCTTGTATAATCATGGCTACATTACGCTTTTGTGTGGTTCTCATTTTGTAGATGCACCATAGGCAAACCAGAGAGGCTAGTATCATTAGTATCGCCAAAGAGCCTACGCCCGCCCACTCCTTAAGATGATCCATAGCCGTCTGAATCCAGGAAGTCAAGCCAGTAGCCAGGCTCAGATCCACCCGAGTGGAATTGATGTGGACGATTGTCGCTCTCAGCTCTCTCATCAAATTTTCAAATTCAGCCGACCAATCCTGTAAGAGGAACTTTGACAATTGTCTAGACAAATTAGCAGCCTTTGTATAATTTTGATATTGTACAGAAGTAACACACAAACCTTGCAATTTCCACTCACACCCCAATTGTGCTAGTTGCCAAAGAGAATCAATCTGTTCTTGTATTAAATCTATGCATTGATTAACTATCATAAGACCTCCTTTGAGATGAGAATTCATAGAGGTCTGAGTATCCAAAGCCTGTGCCACAGTGGCTGAGATGTTATTCAGGGTGTTGGCAGTCTGTATAGAACTAGACAAGGCAATAGCTGAGGCAGTAGCTCCCACAGCAGCAACAGTGATAGCAGTAACAATAGCTGCAGTGATGCCAAAATCTCTTTTAAACCTGAATAGCATCATGGTATTAGGAGCCTCTACAGGAACTGGTACATATCGAGGCATTCTAATCACCACAGCCACAGGAAAGGCTGTGGCATTCCAGCATAGGGCATAAAAACATGTGCCTGGAGTGCATACTAACTTTTCTTCACCTAAGGATGCACTCCCATTACTTACAATCCACAGAAAAGGAGGCCAGAGACATACTGGCGAAGCTGAAAAGTTCTTGTTGCGGTAAGAATGAAATAAAGAATTCCAAGTACCAGAGCCACTACCACTAGAGAAATCCAATCTGGTAGCAGACCCTAGAGAAAAATTTCCTCTTTGATAAATTCCTCCTCCAAGCATAATGACAGGTCCCAAGTCCATGCAACTTCCATTTACTCCACACAAAAGCCACAAATCAAAAGGATTGGTGGCAGTCTGTTGAGGATCCCTAGTAGATATATCAAGCATTCCTGTACAAGACTTATTCACTATATTACTAATCATGGGGCTAAAGGAAAAATAATCTTGTTGAACCCAAACTGCTCTGCGCTCCTGACATCCAGTCCAGGGAAAAGGTCCTTCCTCTCCTGTGGATCCTTAGGAAAGTCTTCATGACGAATCTTCCTCACAAGGCGTTCAGGCACCCACACTGGATCTTGTTGATTCTGAGGAAAAACACAAACAGACCCTCTCGCCCATGTTAGCACGGGGTCAGGCCCCCGCCAAGAGCCTGTCAAAATATCCTTCCACTTCACCATGCTTTTAGGTGAACCATGGGAATCCTGATGTCTGTCCGCTGCTGAGCGGCCTTGAGCATCCAAATTGAAACAATTTAAAGTAAATAAGGCTAAAGACATTCTCTCCTTGGGGGTACGGCCTTGGTCTATTCCCCCTTTTTGTTTTTGTAAGCATTTTTTCAAGGTGCGATGAGCACGCTCCACAATTCCTTGTCCTTGAGGATTGTATGGTAATCCATGATTAAGCTGTACCTCCATCTGATTACAGAAGGAGACAAAGGACTGTGCTGTATAGGCTGTTCCATTGTCCATTTTCAGCTGTTGTGGTTTTTCCCATGCAGCCCAGGCTTCTAAGCAATGTCCTATGACATTGCGAGCCTTTTCTCCACTCATAGGTGTAGCATGTATGATACCTGAGCAGGTATCCACAGATACATGAATATATTTTAAGGTTCCAAATTCTGAAATGTGGGTAACGTCCATTTGTCAGATTTTAAGTGGCATCAACCCTCTAGGGTTCACTCCCACACTGGGAGGATGATGATGAATCACACACTGAGGACAGTCCAAAACTACTTGTCTAGCATCTGCTCTAGACAAATGGAATTTCTGCTGTAGAGTTTTTGCATTTACATGAAATAATTGGTGAAACTGTCTGGCTTGATCCAGGAATGAGCTCCAAAAAATGCATTCCATCCTGGTCCATTGATCAACTTTATTATTACCTTCACTTAATGGTCCAGGTAATCCTGTATGTGCTCTGATATGTTGAATATAAAAACATCTTTTTCTCTGCCAGATTAAAACTTGTAACTCTTGTAATAAGGCACATACAGTACTACTATTCTTAATAGGACCTGCTAATTCTAATACTTTCACTGCGTTGACCACATAAACTGAATCTGAAATCAAATTGAATGCAAATTGACATCTTTTAAACACCTCAATTACTATTTTTAACTCTACTATTTGGGGGGAGCCCGGTTGAAATTGACATAACACGGGCTCTTGTCTTTCTATCAGATAGGCTCCACAGCCTGTCTTTGAGCCATCAGTAAACACATTTGGTGATCCTTGAAGTGGTACTGCTGAAGTAACCTTAGGGAATATCACTGGGTGCTCCTTAAAAAATAATAGCAATGGATGTCTAGGATAATGGTTATCAATCACTCCTTCAAAGCTACATTGCAATATTGCCCAGTCATCTACAGTGCCACACAAAATCTTAATTTGATAACTGGAATAAGGCACTATTATACTGGCAGGAGCAACTCCAAAAGACTGCAAGCATTGTTGGATACCATTCAAGGCTAAAGCAGCAAGTGCAGTGGGATAATGTTCTATTCTGTTCTTACTTGTGTCCACATCCCCGGGCAGAAAGATCTCCCTACTTTCAGGGACTGAACTGGCTGCTCTGTCTGAGCGGCTTCTGGATATGGAGGAGGAGTCGAAGGCGCCATGGCAACGGCTTTGTTTACACCAGCTGCCGCCAGCGTGGCTGAACGCGCTGTAACGACAACTCCACCCTTTCCGACTGCCGCTGACGCTGACACTGACGTGTCAGGCGCCATGGCAACAGCTCCTCCCACACTGACTGCCGCAGATACGCCCTTCTGTTTTACTTTTTTCTTTTCCTTTTTTCTAATAACAGTCCTCTCCAACTGTTCTATTAGAGCGTGTAGCTCTCCTTCAGAATCCGTGCTCTCTGAGTCCTCTAAATCTCTAAAATCTCTAAAATTTCTAAGATCAGGATAGAGAGGAACTTTCTTTTTGTCTTCCTTTTCACTGTCTGCCTGCTCAAATTTTTCGCCTTTGTTACTTCCCTTTTCACTGTCTGCCTGCTCAGATCTCTCCCCTTGTAGCAGTTCCAAAGCTGATTCTCCCTCTTTGATTGCATTACAACACCTCTGATCTTCTAAACAACTCCTCACCATTTTCCAAATCGGTCTTACTCCATGCTTCAGAGTCCCCTGCTCCCAAGCAAAATCCAAGTCCCTGCCTAATTTGTCCCAGCAGGATACCGTAAGATTCCCGGACACCGCAAACCACGGAGCCACAGAATCGCATTCATTCAGAAATCTCTCTAAGGTAGACTTCTTAATCTTCAAATTTCTAGCTAAAAGTAGCTCCTGAAGAGCCAGAAAAATTGGATGTGACTGAGACAATCCCATGTTTAAAAATTTTACTTTAGGTTCGCTGCTTCTCCGCGAAACTTTACCTTTTGTTCGCAACTTCCTGCGAAACTTAACCTTTTGTTTGCTATTTCTGCAAAACTTAACTGTTTGTTCACTATCTCCGCGAAACTTTATCTTTTGTTCGCTATCTCCGCGAAACTTTACCTTGTGTTCGCTATTTCCGTGAAACTTTATTGTCCTGATTTATCCCAGGAACTTACCAAGCGCTTCCCCTGACTGCAGGAGTTCTGAGTCTTTTCTGGTTCCCCATACGGGCCACCACTTTGTCGCATCCCCCCTTGTCCAGCAAGGATGACGCAACTCACAAAAGCTCTTCTCCTGCAGTTTATTCAGGTCCCTTGAAAACAGTCTTCCAAATTCCGAATAAAGGGGCAGACCCAACCCACAGGCTAAATACTAAATGAACAGCCAGTCAAGTAAAGCCAAGTGGTGCTATCTTAGAGGCCCATGTATGTGGAAGCAAGCCAGATCAGCGGTCTTTGCCAAATATGAACTTATTATCATAGAGAGTGCTCACCGTCGGGCTGGTGGAAGGCGGAGACCAGCGCCATCTTTAGGGCGCGGCACTTCGCAGCTCTCTACACAGAACCCTCTCTGCAGGCCTTTCCCAGAGTAAAGTCTGTGCTGTCATTAAGGAGTCCATTTCCTTGTCTGTCTTTCCTCTGGCTGAGCTCAAACTGGTCAGTGTAATCATTTGGGTTTAATTAGATGAATCAAACAAAGCAATTTGGACTTTCAAATTAGTAAATGACATCTTTGTTGGGAAGAAGTCTAATTTTTTTCCCCCAAAACTGATCCCAACGATGTTAGTTCAGCATATCACATTTGTAAGGAGAACAGGAATCGCTGAGGCAGGGGTACAGAAGGCATGCCCCCTCCCCCCCAGGAAAGGACTGAGGTCCCACAGGTGAGCCCAGCATTGTTTCTACTACATCCTGTGACCTATTCAACAAGCTTCCTGAAGGCCAACTCTGCTACAAGGAGTGACTTCCCCAGCAGTGAGCCCCTCTGTGCCAGTTTCCAGAGGGAATGAGCAGGCGGCTTCTTCACTCCCAACCATTAGCCTCCTTGCAGCAGAAAGACAGGAATCCTTGGGAAGGAAAACATTAGGCAGAGTCTGGCTTCCAGACCAGCAGGTAACGGTGGTGAGAGGTTGGTGGGCGCTGTGAGATGAGAGCTCTTTGTAGGGCCTTGTCTTCCTGTCTCCTCTGGGCCATGCATTTCTTCCCTGACAAGACATCTGTTTGTTTCAAAACTGAAATTGTCATGCACTTCATCTCAGGCGGGAATGTGGAAAGCTGTGCTGAGTAACACAGCCTCCTGCAGCTGCCAAGCTGCCTGGGCTGGAATGAACAATGGTTGTTATAAATCTCCACTCTGCCTTCAACAGCCCCAGAAGGTACAAAATAGAATGTTTCACGAGGCCAGCCAGACGGATGGAATCAGACCTACCCAGAGGAGCCCTGCTCTAGAGACTTTGGGAACACACACCCCTTTCCTTCTTCCCTTCCCCAGGTCTTTCTTGAACTGACCATTTCTGGGAATTTTGACAAGAGGGAAGGAAGGTCAGGATCTCTGTGTTTACAAAAAATCCCTTTATGTCCTTAAGTGGAGAGATATTTATGACATGACTGAGCAAACACTTGTTCTATGAGTGATTCACGGAGAAATTCAACTGTCCAATGATCTATATCCTGGCCAAGACCTAGGGAGAAAAAAGGGAGTTTTTTAAAAGTGGCCCAAGGCCTAGGAAGAGAAAAAAACTTAAAAGTTGCAATAAAGTGATCCAAGATCTATTGAGAGAAAGGGATTAAAAAAAAAAACAAAAAACAAGTCATCCAACAGTGAGGGACAGAAAAGCAGAAAATTTGACCCCAGGTCAAAATGCTAAGAAGGGACTTGGAACTTTTGGAATTCCAGTCCCCCAGAGAACTCTTGGCAAGAGAGCTAAGGGAATTTCCTCATTGGCTTCCCAGTATCTCAAACCCACTATTTCATTATTCTTGTGCACAGAGTGACACCTTCCCCCACATCCATGTTGAGCCTGTTATGGCCACCCGGGTTGTCTTGTGTTCTGTGCATTCGTATGAAGCCTGTCTGAGTTCTAAGTGTTCTTGATGACACACTGTTGGATGTTTCTGCAATGTCTCAGCAGGCACCTCTGCTCTCACTGCTCCCTATGGCAGCCTGTGGCCTGGTTAGACAGTGGTCACTCAGTGACCGAGACTGCTTTCCTGTCGTCTGACTCTTCCCTCCTTCTTGCAACAGCTTTCTTGTCCTCTTGTCAACACAAAAGCGCAATTCTCACAAGCAAGAAAAGCAATAGTTTATTCTGGATCAAATATGGTGACCATGGCCCTGGAACATAGATTCAGATTGCTTCAAATACCATGTTCCAATGAGGTAACAATTCCATGATGCTTTTATAGTAACAGAAAAAGAAAGTCATAAATCAGCAGGCTCTTCTCATACATTAGTGGGCACATCAGGTAGATGGTTACAGCAAAGTAGAGAATCCTCTGCTGTAGGTCTCAGGTGCTCTCTGGTGGTTCTGTTAATACAATACATTCCAAATGGTTTCCTGTGATAGCCCAAGAATGTTAGGTTAGGCACAGAGGTGGGCACGGACTCTCTAGTCCAAGATAAATTGTAATTATCTCTGGACCAGCAGCATTCCAGCCTCTCCATAGTCATTGTGGTTCTAATCAGTCGATCAGTGAGACTTTCTAGAAGGTTCAATTGACACATAGCTTCTTTTCGGAGAAGTTTAGTTCATATTCTTGATAGAACTTGTTGTTCTCAGTCATTTCTTGAGTTTTTCAGAACCTTCTTCATTCAGTGTGTCTCCTGAACCTGCCCTGTGTGTGTCCTAGGTATTCCTAGTCTGCCGACCTTCTCCAGATCATTGTATACCACACTGAGTACCCTCCATCCTCTTCATCTCTCACTTACCTTGGAAATATGATACATAGGACTGCATTTCTTCCCCAACTAACACTCATTCCGTGAAGTGCAGCCAGTACATGACACTCTCAGCGTGGTTCAAATGTTTGAGTCTTGACCTGTATCCCATTGAACTGTCTGTCTCTTGACTTTTCTCCTCAGAGCATAGTTTGGATTTTCAGTCTTCAAAAATCATCATTGATAAAAAGGTTGAATTTCTTATGCCACTCCCATTATGACACTACTAATCACTTTTCACTCTTTAATATTTACCAGGTTCAAACCCAGTCCATACTTCCTTATGGTTCTGTTGTGGTTTGAATGTAAGCCTTCTCCCACAGGCTATTGTGGTTG
>CAJQZJ010031998.1:2301755-2312341 GCA_907164525.1 Lophiomys imhausi | reverse complement strand
CATTGATAAGGCAGTGAGGCTGGGTGGACTTGCTGGGATCGAGCTGAGAAGTACCCATATGCTTTTGCCTTGGGTGACTTGTGCCCCACATAGCTTGGGATAGTCTCTGTTCACACCTGGACACTTGCTGTTCTTTGCTCTCAGTCACAATAATTGTAGCCAATGCATGCCATCCTATTTAATCATTTAATCTAAACCAATAATCCTAAACTTAATCCCAATGGTTTAAGAGGCCAGGGAAGGGTTTAAAAAGGGAAGACATGATCACATTTGCATTTTAGAGAGGTGACTTTGACCACAGGAGAAGACATGTTTTGAAAATAGCTGTACCAGAAGCCTAGAGGTCTGGAGAGGCTATTGTATCTGTCAGGTGAAGATGGTGGTCATAAGGGAAGTTACAGACAATGAAATGATTGTTAGGTTCTGTTTGCACAAGAAACTCTAAGCGGAGAGCCAGAGGACTGGATGGCTTTGACTCTGCCCATTCATTATTCGTATACTGACTCCTAAGGTTTGAACGTGGAACTCTCTTGGTGGCCTAGCTGGCTCCAGTAGAAAGAACTTAGCAACAGCTGGGAGAAGAGGATAAGAACAGTCCCCAGCTGGGTGTCACTCTCTGCTCAATGGAGCTCCACTGTGCTGGGTAGGGTTCCAGCAAACAGCCCAGGTTGAAGCCGGGGTCAGTCAGGGAGCACTGGCTTGGGTAGTAGGACCATCTTGGTAGCAGTGAGATTCTCTGCGAAGGCATTGCCTCCTTACTGGGAGGAGAATGTACATCTTGTAGGCTTGAGGAATGTTACAAGCTCATGAATTACATTTTCAAAAATGTTTTATCAACACCTCTAAAGTAGAAAAACTCCAGTTGAGGCCACATGTGCCTCCCATGTGTGTTGCAACTGCAGAGAGAAACCAAACAGCTCCCCCTGAACTTGTCAGAACATAATCAAAAACCTCACTAACGGCTCCAGCATGAGTCCCAGTGGGCCCTCCTCCAACCAGAAGCAGCTCCAGTCCCAAGCACTACCCACAGCAGCCTCTTTACTGGGCTTTTTAGACAAATGCAAATGCTTGCCTTTCACTGCAATGTTTTCTAAGTTTCAAACCATTTGTCTGTTAAGGCCGTCCTTAGAAACTATACAAGAGTACACTGCTGGGAAAACACTACGGGAATCTAGCACACCAGCTTTAACTCCAAGAGTAAGAAAACACCAATAGGAAGAACTTGAAAGTGTTCTGAACCCAGGAGGAAGAAGTAAGAAGCTTAGAACATACACAAAGAAAGTCATCTTTAAGGTTTTTTTTTTAAATAACTTTTATTATTTCATCTTCTTGGCATCTCATTTCAGTTCTTTCATGCATTGGTACAGTCTGAGGGAACATTGGGGATGAAAAGAAAGGGGAAACATTGAAAAAGAAACAATAAGTTCTCAAATGGAGAGAAAGGGTGATTATTTATACAGACAGAAAAGATCCATGGTGCAAAATGTGTGGTGTTTGTATTTGGTTTCTAAATGAAATAGGGTAATCCTCATTTACTATTCAGAAATCCAAATTGTAAAACAGAATTTTTAGGGTCATTGTAGTTAGTGGGAAGAGGTAGTAGAAATGGGTTGGGATAATAGTATATTATTATTGCAAAAAAGGAAAAAAAATTCCTTTAGTTTGTAAAATGAATTTACTCTAAGTATCCTTTAAATAACTTCCTGCTGGTGCATTTAATTACACACACACACACACACACACACACACACACACACAAAGACAACACTACACACACACATATTCAAACACCACACTACACACACACATATAAGACACCACAATACACACACACATATAAAACACCACAAACACCAAACTACACACACACACTCAACTTTAAACAGTCTTAAGAATAAAGTCTGTTTTATGTGGCAGAAATGTTTCAGCATTTAAAATAAAAACAGATTGGATGAATACTAAAATATATTTAATTCCTTGAATAAGGCAAAAAGAACAGTGACTTCAGACTGATGGCAGGGTCAGTGTCAGGAACAAAGACAGAGGGACAAATAGGGAGGAATAGAGGGACACACTTGGATTTAGCAACTGTAGGTGCTGAGGATAACTAGAGGGGGAAGAGGGGCTACATATGGTCATATTTCATTATATACATGTATGAAATTCTCAAGCATAAAGAAAACTTTAATAAATTAATGAGTTATTTATATTTAGAAGTATAGAACATATTAACAGAAGTTGTCCATTAGAGAAGAGGAGGTGAAAGGCCATTCAATGTCTTGTTTCGCAGGATGGAGGGGCTGCTGGGAGGATAGTGAACCAGTACAACTTTTACTTGGTTGTTATCAGGAACATTTTTGCTGGGAATCAAACTCATGGTGTCTTGTAGGCGAGGCAACTACTATTGAGCTACAGGTTTACACCATGTCTTTGAGACAAGGTGTTTCTATGTAGCCCATTCTGGCCTCCTGAATGCAGGGATTATAGTTGTGGACCACCATGTCAGGTTAGGTTATTATGCGTTATTATGATAATGATTAATATGTGTATATGTAAATGTGGGTCTAGATGTGTGTGCACCTGTGTGTGGGTGCATGTGGAGGCCAGAGTCAGCTTCCACTGTCATTCATCAGTTTTGAACAGGGTGTCTCATTGGTCTGAACGACCTGAGTAAGTGAGGCTGACTGGTCAGTGAGTCTCTGGAACCTTCCTGTTCCTACCTGCATAGGGTTGAGATCACAAGTGTGTGAAACCATTTATGGCTTTTTAAAATGTGTGCTCTGGGCGGAGGAGTTGAGCTCAAATCCTCATGCCCATGTGGCAAGCTCTTTACAGGATCCTCAAATACTACCGAAAGTCAGCCTACTATAAAACAAAAAAAGTCCAAGTCATGTTAACAAGGATAATAAAGCTATCTTAGTCCTTTTAAATACACAGGGATAAGTGAAGGGCGTGCTGAAATCCAGTCACAGGTACTGATAAGCATAAAGTCTAGGAAACACAAATATCTTTTCTGGCAGATTTGGGTTGTGCAGAGGTGGGTACAGTTGGACAGTGGGAGACAGATAAAGTAAGGTCTGTGCAAAAGTTGAGGTCCAATGAGAAAAGGGATTCAAGTCAGCACCAAGATAGACAGTTTAGTGAGTACCTAAGGGTCACCAGAGAACACACAAGAGAAGGACTCATTGTCATTGATCCTACCTTTCCTGTGCTTCGGATTTACGGTCCTTTCATATCCAGGCTTTGAAGATATAAACATATAAAAAATTAAGAAAATAGTACCATTTATGATAACATCAAGAATAAAATATTCAGGAATAAGTTTAATGGAAAGACTTGTAAATTAAAACTTATATTTAAAAGTGAAAAAGAAAAAAAAAAGGCTTGAGGACAATGAAAATCATGGTGTAAGGTTTGGGATGATGTAGATGTTGCAGAATGTTTGTTTGTTTGTTTTTGTTTTTTGCTGTAAGACAATTGTACATACATCTGGCCCGGTATGAAGTTGTGGGCACACAGGACTGCAGAAGCACCCCTCTCCCCATGAAAGTGTAAGGCCCCAAAACTCACTGGGAACTTGGAGAAGGGTTCCCACTGACTGTGGTCCTGTGGTCAGCAGAGTTAATGGTGTTGCTGTTTAGGTGACACCAGAGAGCTGTGTGAGAGCTCGTGTATTCAACTGTTATACTACCGTAGCTAAAAGATAGATCTATTCAAATGCAAAACGAAAAAAAATCCACAAAATGTTAAAGTTTTAGGGGGTTTTTTAGTTAGATTAAACAAGAGATGTGGAGAATCTCAGACTCTACAAGGCTTATCATGTGAGCCCGAGGATGAGCTTACACAGGACAGTAGGGATGCATTCTTCCAGGTTCAGAGCTGCCTGAGGGTTTGGCTGAGCTTATGAGCCCCAAGGGACCTTTATGACACCTTCCCGTTATACACAGGCACTGATCCTGAAGATACAACTAGTACCACCAACGTGGACTGTAAACTGTCTCCAAGGATGCTTCAGTTCCTCCTGGATTCTGTCCAGGTTCATATGGGGCCACTTTGAGCGGGGATGGGGGCAGCTGTTGTTTGTCTTTTCCAAAGCTCAACTAGGCAGTGGCATTTGCTAAATCAAAACATCCAGACAAACACAAAAATAAACACGTGTGCCTTTCTGCCTTGAAAGAAGATGAAAGATGGCTGTGAGGGGTCCGCCACCCCCAGGGCCCAGGGGATGCCTAGAGCTTTTTGACATGCCCCGTTTGTTTTCAATGGGAAATTACTCAAAATGTAATAAGGAAATATTTTGCTGAATAAATAGATTCATTTACATTTTGCGGCCTGGCCGGCTAAAAAGAATCCCAGCCCTTCAGCTCCCTGGGCTGCTGTCCCTACTCGAAGAGAGGGATTTCTCTCTTCACCAGTATTTCTGTATTTCCAAGGGTGTTCACTCTTCTCCTTTTGAAATTAGATATTTTAAGACACTTGGCATACAGACAGGGGGAAAGAGACTTTATTCTAGTGTGATGGGAGAAAATCATGGTCCCAGGGCTTCCTGCATCTTTCTGCCTCTCTGAAGAGAATTCTGCCTTCTGGGACCCTGGGGTTTTATAATGGAGACTTGGGGCAACTGTGCCCCAAGATGAAGCTAGAGAAATGAGGACAAAGCGTTTACTTTGGCAAGGACAAGGGTTTTTCTTGAGAACACAAAATGGAGAGAGAGCTAAGCCCAGTAGGGGGGGCACAGAGAGGAGCAGCGCGTGAGGTGGGTGCACAGTGGAAGCTGAGAGAGGCAGGCACCGGGCCAGCAGGGATTTCTGCGGTGAGTCTGTGCTGAAGGAGCCTCAGAAAGGATTTGAGATGATTGGCTGAGCTCTGGAAGGGTAGTTCCCTCCACACTTTCTGGCAATTTCTCCCTTGTCTCAGTAAATGTTGGAACTGATTTCATTTATGTTTTTCAGCACTGTGGTTCTTTGAATCGAAACGTATGTGTTGAGCCAGGGCCAGGCGAGCTCCTGTCATCTTTGGTTGGACCGCAAACACCAAAGGTTGGATCAGGCTTGGTCCCTCTCTCCTGGCTCTTGCCTTTCAATGCCAGCTTCTCCTCACGAGGGCTCTCCTTAGCTCCCAGCTCTGTTCTCCGCAATGGATTGCCTTCACTGATTCCTTGAATTATAGCACAGGTGAGAATGCATTTTTAAAAAGTCCGTTTAGGGGCTGGGGCTGTGGCTCAGCAGTTAAGGGAGATTGCAGCTCTCATAGAGTTTGGTACCCAGCAGCCTCACGAAGTTTGCGACTGTAGCCTGTAACTCTGGCTCCAGAGCAGCTCCTGACCTCTGCACTCCTCAGGTTCCTTCATTATTTGGCATGGACACAAATATACACGTAAAATAAAGATGAGTCATTAAAATACCTATTTAGTTTCCTCACTCCCTTCATCTCTTTTATTATTTTGTCCTCTCTCTCTCTCTCTGTTTAGGCATAGTCTTGCTAAATAGCCCAGGCTTACTTTGAATTCACAGTGCTGGGTTTACAGGCATGGCAAAACACCCATTTCAAAATGTTCTATCAGTGTCACCTCCTCTTTGTCCTCACTTGTAGAGTCCTTGAAGGAAGTCTTGAAATGACTACTCCTTTTACATGACTAGGGAATCCGTTCTTAGCAATCTTCCTAAAGGCATCAGGATGCTTCCCTAGCTTCCGAAGCCCAGGAAACATTTGACAGAGCATTCTTGTTTCCTTGTATGCATTTTTTTCTGGCTTCTAAACTACTTGTCCAGCGGCACAGAGGAAAGCGGAGAGAAAAGAAATCCTGTTGCCAGGCTAATATCACAATATTCCTAGCATGCTCGTAAAGCAGCTGGCCTCAGGCAGATGAGTTAGTGAAAACCCCGAAACCAAAGAGGCTTTGCAGATGGGTGTGGTGGTTGTGGTTGTGGAACACTGCTGTGGTTGCTTCTGTTTTACTGGGGAGTAATGAAGGCCGTTCATTGTGAGGGAGAAGGCAAAGCAGGCATGGAGTGGTTTTTCTAGAGCAGAGGGGAAGTGAACAGGCTGAAGAAAATGTCAGTAGTGAAAACGAAATCTGTGAATGTGGGTGTGCTTTTAGGAACTGTCACCTGATGGCTATTCCAGGGCCATGGGCTTGCTCCCCTTATCCCTCCCCGATTCCCAATGGATGACTTAAACCTTTGTGCTAACTGTTTATTTACTTAATTATTTTGAAACAAATTCTCTCTGTATACAAAGCTCAGGCTGGCTTGAAACTCATGATTCTTCCACCTCAGCTTTCTGAATGCTGAGATTACAGGCTATACCACTACACTTGCTTTCTCCTCTCTCCCTCCCTCTTCCCCCCTCCCCTCTTCCTCCTCCTTGCCTTTCTTTTCCTTCCCTCCTTCTTTATCTCCCTCTTTCTCTCTGTTAACTTTCATCCACAGGACAAAAGGCTAAATTGCCTGTTTAACATATCAACAAGGATCTGGCCACCAGGTTCCCCCAGGATTCCTCAGTTGCCTGTGACAAGGTATGGCTGGCACACCCTTAGGGCTGGGATGCCCTTCCCCCAAGAGGCTCTTCTCTATATAATCCAGACATTTTGGTTACCCGCCCCTTTTGTCTTTTGTACTTTTGACCTCCTGACTGTTGCACCTGGTTCCTCTCTATCCTCCCTCCCTTTCCCTCCCCCTCTCCCACATGGTTCAGGGTCATGTCCACTCTGGACTCTCCCAGATGTCCCTGTCTCTGGCCTTGCTCTCCCAATATCTATAATAAACTTTCTCCTCCACCAAACCTAGGAGCAGTCATGTCTTTTCCTTTTTATTTTTTCATCCACTCTCTTTCATCTCCCTTTTTTCTCCTCCTTCCCTTTGTGAAGAGACACTATGAGCACAGTAACTGTTAAAAAGGAAAACATTTAATTGAGGATGGCTTTGCAGTTTCAGAGGTTTAGTCCATTATTGTCACGGTGGGACATGGCAGCGTGCAGGCAGACCTGGCGCTGGAGAAAGAGCTGAGAGTTTTACATCTGGGTCTGCAGACAGCAGGAAGAGAGTGAGCCACAATGGGTGTAACTAGACTATATGAGATCCCAAAGCCAGCCCCAACAACAGCACACTTCCTCCAACAGGGCCACATCTCCAAATAATGCCAACCCCCATAGGCCTATGGGGGCCATTTTATTCAGACCTCCACACTCTCCTTTCCCTCCCTACCTCTCCCTCTCTTTTCCTCCTCCTCCACCTTCTCCTTTGTCCTCTCTCCTCTCTTGCATCTCCTGTCGCCTCCCCTGCTTCTCCTGAGAGCATTACACTGTGAGTATTAATGTGTTTGATAGTGTTCCATTATTTCCTTGGGCTCTGGTTTATTTTCTCTCGTGTGTTTTACCTTCACTGTCTCAGCTGACTTGTGAGTTCACTATTTCCCCTGTTCAATCTGCCTCTGGCTCATCTGTTGAATGATTTATTCCAGTCACTGCAATCCCCAACTCCAGAATTCTTTTTCTTTGTGATTAAGCCTTCTGTCTCTTTGCTGCACTATGCCCCTGACCTTGTTCATACCTTATTTGCTCTTTAAGACAAATCCTTTCGCATGTTTGCTTGGTGAGTCCACCATTTGCTAGTCCCCATAGACAGTTCCTTTCAATTTTTTTCCCTTCAAAGGGGCCATTCTCTCCTGCTACCTGGTGTTATGCCCTGTGATTTGTTGTCTTGAACTGAACATTTGAGTCTGATACTGTGGTAATTTTGGAAAGCAGAGTTGAGTTTTGCTTCAGAGTTTGCTGTGTTTCTAGCTGTTTTCTTTAGTTTATGCAGTTTTTAATTATTAGTATAAGTCTGTGCTGGTGATCATCACGAGGTGTAAATTTAGCTTCTCTTTGGGTCTTTCTCATCCCCTCGGCCTGAGCGAAGACTTTCTAAAGGTCCAATTGTATGCCTTAGACTATGGTGGTCCTTAAATATACAACTTCCAAAGGGGGAAAAAGTGGGAAAGAAAAGGGAGAAACAGGTTTCTTCCCATTCCCTGGAAGTCACTGCACTGGAAGAAGGAGCCTGCAGCAGGCATTGGTCCCAGTGCCTGCATTTCTACAACCAGGCACAGCAGCCACTGGTCTAACTCCATGTCCAGACATTCAAGAACAGATTTATCTTGCTACCAGAGATACTGCTAGCTACCCCAGAAACTAGCAAAGCTGAGTGGCACAGCTGAAGCCTGGAACCTGGAGCTATGATGGTACTGCTGGAATGGCCTGGAATTAAACAGGATTTGCCAGACAAATCTCTTGGAAGGTAATAATAGATTCCAGAACTCTACCAGGGAGATTCCACCAGTTGTCTAGAGAGATGGGTTCTGCTCTCTGCTACCTGCCCTGCTGACTTTTCTCCACTATTGATTTCATCACTCACTGTCATAATATAACAGTTGTGAAAAAACGCTTGCGTACTGTGTAAGAGAGCAAAGTGCATTCATATCACAAGACTCACTTGGGATTTCCATTTATCTGGAGTACAAAGAAAGGAAAGCCATGAAAAACTGACAGAACCTCACTGATTTGTCAATAATGGGAGGGGTTTCTTTGCTGGCTTGGGTAAAAGTTCTTGGGTTCTCCCTCAAGTCTGTCTGTTATTTATGATGTAACACTACAACACATAGTACGTCTTTAATTTTAACATTTAAGAATCTTCCCATTCTTAGCATTTTTTTTTGTCATTCTCTTAAATCTAGACCAGATCAGAAAAACTATTTCTGTCTTAAAGAACCACACAGTAAATATTTTGGCTTTGGAGGCCATATGGTCCCTGTTTACAACTACTTAATGCTGCTGTTGTAGCACAATTAGCAGGAGACAGTATGTCAGAATGGCCTTGTTCCAATAAGTCTTCATTTGAGGATTGGCAAGATTGCTCAGTAGATAAAGGTACTTGCCACACAGCCTAAATATCTAATTTCAATCCTCAGAACCATGTAAAGGTAGAGAGAGAATTGACTAAGTAAAGTTTTTCTCTGACCTCTAAATGTGGTCATGTGGGGAGCAGTGGCATATGCTCGCAAATACACACCATAATAATCTACACACACACACACACACACACACACATACCACTAATAATAACAATAAATAAATTTTTAAAACTCAAAAAACTTTACTTGAGGATGCTCAAATTTTGAATGTAATATAATGTTTACATGTCACGCAATATCATTGTCTTTTCTCCTCATCATTAAATAACAACAAATCACACAATCTTAGCTCATGAGCCTCACAGAAATAAAGGGAAGGTTGCCTTCGAGTCACAGTTTGCTGATCTTTAATATAAACAATTTTAAAAGAAAACTGTAGTTAAGACTTCAAGTTTGACTGGTGGACTTTTAAGTGTGGCTGGTCTGAGGCCCCCCCAGCTGCTGCTGACAGGTTGTCGGCTGGCTGTGCAGTCCCACCTCACCTTCACTGGGCTTCCATTTAACCCTCCCATTGCACAGAGACAGTAAACTGAAAGAATCATAAAATCAAAGGTGATAGTGTTGGACCCTGTGGATACCCCCTCATTGGCATCTAAGAAGGAGGAATCTGTATGACAGATCAGCCTAGAGAATAACTGTACCAATATGCAGAACTCATTAGTTGATTTTAACACAGCAAGTAAGACACATGGAGTACGCCCTGTACTACATATCCACCATCCCTCGTCAGGGGGAATGAGGTACCCAGAGGAATTTGAGAGATTTTTAGCCCTGAGACCACCAGAGACCGAGGTTCATTGCAAAATGCAAGAGGATTTTTATTAAGCCGGCATGCCGGGGTTCAGCTGCCTTCGGGAAGGAGTGAACGCCGAACAACAGTTTGCAGCCAGCTTTTAAGCACAAAAACCACAAACTGGAGGGTACATAGGAAGAACAATACAGTTTCTTATGTAAACTTAACCTCTAGCCCGCTAGGTGATAACCGCAATCAGGTGGGGATAGGGGGAACATTCCAGTCAGCTATGTACACTCAACCTTTAGCTCACTAGGGTGGGACCATTGTCTTTGGTTACATAGTTCTGGGGACTGAGTTCTGTGGAATGCTCCCAGGGGTTGTGAGGTCAGGTTCTCATGAACAGAGAAGAAGGCCTTCCTGGGAAGGGGTAGTGGTATTTGCCACAGCCTCACATTCCCCTCTTCTTTAAGTAAATGATTTCAATCTTGGAATCAAAGACCTGATTCTTCGAGTGGGAGTTCAGTGTGTCTTAACATCAGGATCTGGAAAGCACTAACAAGCTCTCTGACAAAGGAGACAAGTCTATTAAGGACACAGGGTCCAAAAGTTAACAGAAGAAGGAGAATAATGAGGGGTCCCATTAAGGTAGAAACTAGGATAGCAAACCAAGGGGTCTTATTGAACCATGACTCAAACCATCCTTGATGACTTTCTCTTTCTCTCTGTCTACTAGCTATACATTCCCTTAGTTTGTTCATTGAATCAGTAATAACTCCAGAATGGTCCACATAGAAACAGCATTCTTCTTTGAGGGCAGCGCACAGGCCGCCTTCTTTAAGAAACAGGAGGTCCAAGAGATCTGCAGAATATGGCATTCAAAGATGTTTTCTTAACTTAA
>CAJQZJ010031998.1:2288775-2300754 GCA_907164525.1 Lophiomys imhausi | reverse complement strand
GTGAAGTCCTGGAATCTCATAATCAGTCTTGTTAATTAGAGTGATTAATTTTTTTTTGTGCCCAGGTGTGTCCACTGGTGCATCTGTTTTAACATTTCTTCTGTCTCTTTAGAGCCCATAGTCTGTTTACCGTCTTGATATTGTGGTGGGGACTCTGTTTCATTAGGGTCTACAGCAAGTAATTCTAGTATAACATCTCCTAAAGCTGTTTCTCAGGTGATCTGATCTGCCATATTGTTTCCCTTAGTTATAGGAGACCCGTCCTTTTGATGACATGGACAGTGGATGATGCTTACTTTAGCCGGTAACAGGAGGGCAGCTAGCAAAGCCTGGATCTCTTGTTTATTTTTAATGTCTTTGCCAGCTGAGGTGAGGAGCCCTCTTTGTTGATAAATGGCCCCGTGCACATGGGCGGTAGCAAAAGCGTATCTGCTATCTGTGTAGATATTTATTTTTGTCTTTTCTGCCATTTCAAGAGCGTTTGTGAGGGCAATCAGTTTAGCTCACTGTGCCGAAGTCCCTTGGGAGTGGATCAAGGCCCAAATGACCCATTTTCCACCCATTACCACTGCTTCTGTCCGGTGCTTACCTTCTTCAAGAAAACTGCTCCCACCCGTGAACCAAATGGTTTCAGTGTCAGGGAGTGGCTGGTCAGTGAGGTCTGTACGGATGCCATGGGACTCGGCGAGCACTTGTTGGCAATTATGGATGATAGCTGATCCCTCTAAGTCAGGATCGGGCAGCAGGGTGGCTGGGCTGAGCCCTGTGGCAGGTGTAAACCTGATGCGGTCCGAGTTCAGGAGGAGTGACTGATAGTGAGTCATCCTGGCATTTGTCAGCCACCTCTCAGGAGGCTGGCACATTACACTTTCTACAGCATGGGGGGCTGTAACTGTAAGGTTTTGGCCCAGGGTCAACTTGTCAGCGTCTCTGACTAAAGCCACCACAGCAGCCACTATCCATAGGCAGTTGGACCATCCTGCTGCCACAGAGTCTAATTTTTTTGACAGATATGCCATGGGCCAGTTACATGGACCCAGTCTCTGAGTCAGGACTCCTTTAGCTATCCCCTTATTTTCGGCCACATACAGGAGGAATGGCTTAGTCACATCAGGCAGTCCTAAGGCTGGGGCAGATAACAGGGCCTGCTTAATTCTGTTGAAGGCCTGCTGTTTTGTTTTTTTTTTGCCCCAAAAGAAAGGTGTACTCCCCTTCATGAGCAGATACAGAGGGACAGCCAATTCTACGAACCCTGGGACCATAGTCGGCAGAAGCCAGCAGTTCCCAAGAATTCTCTGACTTGTCGGGGAGTCTTGGGGGCGGGTATCTGAGCCACAGTGTTTTTCCTGGTGTCCAACAGCCATCTCTTTCCATTTTTGATTAGATACCCCAGGTAACTGACCTGTCATTGACAAATCTGTGCCTTTTTGGCCGAGGCCCAGTATCCCAAGGATTCAAGCTCAGTCAGCAGGTTTTCAGTTCCCAGAAGGCAGTCTTTTTTGGTCTCCACCACTAGGAGAATGTCATCAACATACTGGAGTAAGGTTACCTGGGGGTTGGAGGCCCTGAAGCGGGCCAAATCTTGGTGGGATTGAAGATGGTGGGAGAGTTCTTGAATTCCTCGGGCAGGTGGGTCAGGTCAGTTGTCCTGATAATCCTGAGGCTGGATCTTTCCATTCAAAGGCAAATATATGCTGGCTAGAAGGGCTGAGCCTCAAGCAGAAAAAGGCATCTTTTAAGTCCAATACTGTGTACCTTGTTCACTGAGGGGAAAGGGTGCTAAGGAGGTTGTAAGGGTTGGGCACTGTAGGGTGAAGATCGGCAACCCTTTTGTTAACTTCCCTTAAGTCCTGGACTTGCCTATAATCATTAGTCCCAGACTTTGGAACTGGGAGCAGAGGGGTGTTCCATGCTGACTGACATTTAACAAATATCCCCGGCTCAAGGAGCTGCTGTATATGTGGGCAGATGCCATCTCTGGCCTCTTTGCTCATGAGAACCTGGTGGACCGAAACTGGGGAGGAGGTAGCTTTAACCTCCACCACCACGGGTGGGCGATGTTTGGCCAACCCTATGCCAGTAAGTTCGACCCAGGTTGAGGGAAACTTGTCCATCCATTCCTGCATATCTGCTGTCTGAGGAGGGGGTTTTTCAAACAGCCTATGCTCATCCTCCAGCCTCATAGTTGTAGAGAGCTGCGATGTGCCGCGCCCTAAAGATGGCGCCAGTTTCCGCCTTCCACCAGCCCAACGGTGAGCGCTCTCGGTGGTAAACAAGTCCATATTTGGCTAAGACCGCTGATCTGGCTTGCTTCCGCATACGTGGGCCTCTAAGATAGCACTACGTGGCTTTACTTGATTGGCTGTTCATTTAGTATTTAGCCTGTGGGTTGGGTCTGCCCGGGCATTCGGAAGACTGTTTTCAAGGGACCTGAATAAACTGCTGGAGAAGAGCTTTTGTGAGTTGCGTCATCCTTGTTGGTCGAGGGGGACGCGACAAGTGGTGGCCCGTACGGGGACCCAGAAAAGACTCAGAACTCCTGCAGTCAGGGGCAGTGCACTGGGAAGTTCCCGGAATAAATTGGGACAATAAAGTTTCGCGGAAATAGCGAACAAAAGGTAAAGTTTCGCGGAGATTGCGAACAAAAGGTAAAGTTTCGCGGGAAGTTGCGAACAAAAGGTAAAGTTTCGCGGAGATAGCGAACAAAAGGTAAAGTTTCGCGGGGAAGCTGCGAACCGAAAGTAAATTTTTAATCATGGGATTGTCTGAGTCACGTCCAATTTTTCTGGCTCTTCAGGAGCTACTTTTAGCTAGGAATTTGAAAATTAAGAAGTCTACCCTAGAGAGATTTTTGAATGAATGCGACTCCGTGGCTCCGTGGTTTGCGGTGTCCGGGAATCTTACGGTATCCTGCTGGGACAAATTAGGCAGGGACTTGGATTTTGTCTGGGAGCAAAGTACATTGCAGGGAGGAGCATGGCCTATTTGGAGACTTGTTCGGAGTTGTTTAGGAGATCAGAGATATTGCAAGGCAGTGGAAAAAGGACAAAAGGCATTAGAACAGTTAAAAGAGGAGCACTTGGTCAAATCTGAGAAAAAGATACCAGACGGGTATGGCACCAGCCTGGTTGGCTACTGGGCATGGGGTCATTACAATGTCCTTTACATACATATCAAAGATCAGATGCTTGATATATCTACTAGGGATCCTCAACAGACTGCCACCAATCCTTTTGATTTATGGCTTTTGTGTGGAGCAAATGGTAGCTATATGGATTTGGGACCTATACTTATGCTTGGGGGAGGAATTTATCAAAGAGGTAGTTTTTCCCTAGGGTCCACTACCAATCTGGATTTTTCTAGCGGTAGTGGCTCTGGTACTTGGAAATCTTTGTTTCATTCTTACCGCAACAAGACCTTTTCAGCTTCGCCAGTGTGTCTCTGGCCTCCTTTTCTGTGGATTGTAAGTAATGGGAGTGCATCCTTGGGTGAAGAAAAGTTAGTATGCACTCCGGGCACATGTTTTTATGCCCTATGCTGGAATGCCACAGCCTTTCCTGTGGCTGTGGTGACTAGAATGCCTCGATATGTACCAGTTCCTGTAGAGGCCCCTAATACCATGATGCTATTCAGGTTTAAAAGAGATTTTGGCATCACTGCAGCTATTGTTACTGCCATCACTATTGCTGCTGTGGGAGCTACTGCCTCAGCTATTGCCTTGTCTAGTTCTATACAGACTGCCAATGCCTTGAATAACATCTCAGCCACTGTGGCACAGGCATTGGATACTCAGACCTCTATGAATTCTCATCTCAAAGGAGGCCTTATGATAGTTAATCAACGCATAGATTTAATACAAGAACAGATTGATTCTCTTTGGCAACTAGCACAATTGGGGTGTGAGTGGAAAATGCAAGGTTTGTGTGTTACTTCCGTGCAGTATCAAAATTTTACAAAGGCTGCTAATCTGTCTAGACAATTGTCAAAGTTCCTCTTACAGGATTGGTCGGCTGAATTTGAAAATTTGATGAGAGAGCTGAGAGCGACAATCGTCCACATCAATTCCACTCGGGTGGATCTGAGCCTGGCCACTGGTTTGACTTCCTGGATACAGACAGCTATGGATCATCTTAAGGAGTGGGCGGGCGTAGGCTCTTTGGCGATACTGATGATACTAGCCTCTCTGGTTTGCCTATGGTGCATCTACAAAATGAGAGCCACACAAAAGCGTAATGCAGCCATGATTATACAGGCCCTTGTCACCATTGAGGCGGGCCAGTCCCCTCAGGCATGGCTCGCTGCCATGAAGCCTTAAATCTTCACTGAGCATAGTCCCTGCCCACTAAGGTATTTGTTCCATGGATATTAGGGTCTGGCAAGTCAATGACGGAGTAGACGGGTAAGTCTCGGCCACCTAAGACAGGGCAGTCCTGAGTGGGGAGGCTGACCCAGAGACGGGTAAGAGTTTGAGCACCGCCCTCCTACAGGCTCAGGCCCGCCGTGAGATCCCCAGATAGGGGGATTACGAATCCTTTCCAGGGACTTCTACCAACTTTAGAAAAAA
Organism: Lophiomys imhausi; assembly: GCA_907164525.1. Lineage (NCBI taxonomy): Eukaryota > Metazoa > Chordata > Mammalia > Rodentia > Muridae > Lophiomys > Lophiomys imhausi. The sequence goes on along the minus strand of CAJQZJ010031998.1, from coordinate 2,296,190 downwards.
TAAAAAAGGGGGAACTGTAGAGAGCTGCGATGTGCCGCGCCCTAAAGATGGCGCCAGTTTCCGCCTTCCACCAGCCCAACGGTGAGCGCTCTCGGTGGTAAACAAGTCCATATTTGGCTAAGACCGTAGATCTGGCTTGCTTCCGCATACGTGGGCCTCTAAGATAGCACTATGTGGCTTTACTTGATTGGCTGTTCATTTAGTATTTAGCCTGTGGGTTGGGTCTGCCCGGGCATTCAGAAGACTGTTTTCAAGGGACTTGAATAAACTGCTAGAGAAGAGCTTTTGCGAGTTGAGTCATCCTTGCTGATCGAGGGGGACGCGACACATAGTGAGGACCTGAAGCAGCCTCCCCTCTCTGTCAGGCACTGATGGTCCTTCAGCTTGTAAATGAATTTGGGCTCCCACCTTGGAGAGCAAGTCACAGCCTAGGAATGGAGAGGGGCACTCAGGGATCACAAGGAACGAGTGGGATACCTGGCCCATGCCAAGGTCTACTGTTCTTTGGGTAGTCCATTTGTTCCCTGTGGCTCCCTACACCCAGGACCTCTTAGTAGATAGTGGTCCTTCTAATCGGAGGAGGACTGAATGCTGAGCCCCAGTGTCCATCAGGAACTGGATAGGTTTCTCCTCCACATTGAGAGTTACCCTAGGCTCAGGGAGGGGGTCTGAGCCCCGACTCCCCTAATCTTCTTCCAAAGCCTGAATTTTTTCTCTGGGAAGTCCTCCCCTGTTCTTCTTGGGGCAATCCTTGAGCCAATGTCCTTTTTCTTTACAGTAGGCACATTGGTCCTTGTCCAATGGTTACCTTCTGCCCTTTCCCTCATCTTTCTGACTTCACCTGTCTTTCTGGTCTCTCTCATTTACTACAGTAGCCAGGATTTTACTCAAATTCTTTTCCTGTCTTTTTTTTCTTTTTAAATCCTGTTCATCCTGTTCCCTATGTCATCTCTCCTCTTTTTTCCTCCTCTGTCTCTCTTTTATTGAAAACCTTATCTGCTTCTTTGACTAAGTCCTAGAGTGAGAATCCCTGTAGGCCATTCAGCCTCTGCAGTTTTTTTTTTTTTTTTAATGTTTGGAGCTGGCTGATCAATAAAGGCCATGGCTACCATGGCCTTATGTTCCTCAGAGGTAGGTTCATATGGAATAAATCTCTGAAAAGCCTCCATCAATTGGTCTAGAAACACTACCGGCGACTCAGTTGGTCCCTGAGTCACTTCTTTTACCTTAGCCAAATTGGTGGGGTGACTCGCCATCCCCCCCAGAGACCCACCACAAGAGCCTGAAGGTAGACCTTCAAATGCTCCCTACCTTCAGGCGTATTGAAGTTCCAATTGGGTCTAGTCAAAGGGAAGCCTGCATCAATCTCGTTGGGCAGCTGAGTTGGTTGCCCATCAGCACCAGGCACATTCTTCCTGGCCTCAAGTAGCGCCCGCTGCCTCTCCTCAGTGGTGAGCAGAGTCTGTAGGAGCTGCTGACAGTCATCCCATATAGGTTGATGAGAGAAGACAAGGGACTCTACCAGGGAAGTCAGAGCCTGTGGGTTCTCAGAAAAAGAGGGATTATGAGTTTTCCAATTATAAAGATCTGCTGTGGAGAATAGCCAATATTGAAACAGCCAGTTCCCCTGGTCATCAGGGGGTCCGTACTCCCTGAGAGGGAGTGCAGTGGAGTCTGGAGTGCCAGCCCTCCGACTTCTGGTCCCTGTGGCAGGGCCCCCTCCCTCAGCTCCTGGCAGGGGTTCCATCGGGGCTGAGGGTTGAGCGACTGGGACCCCCTGGGGTGGCTGGGGATTCAGGGTCAGAGGATAAGGTCATGGAGGGTCCAGGAGGGGTAGGTCCATCTGAGTGTCAGGGTAGATATTCTTGATCTTCTTTGGGGAACCCATAGTTCTGATGGGCTCCTTCTTGGCCAGAGTCTGCTTTGGAGCAAATACTTCAGAAGGGGAGTGAGGAGGAGATAGACCTGTGGCTGGCTGGCTGGCTGCTGGAGCAGGTGGCAGAGGGAGCAGAGGAGTTAGACCTGTGGAGGGAACAAAAGGCTGGACCCACGGGAGGGGGAGAGACCAACAGGGCCTCCCTAACCAAAATGTAGGGCACTTGAAACTGACTCAGACGGAAGCCTCTAAAGAGGTTCCACTGGAATCGGATGAAGGGGGACCCAAACGGCCTCCCCTTCCAGACAGACTTCCAGGGCGTCCCCCAGGGTCACAAGATACTGGTCTATTCAGACAGAGTATTTCAAATCAGATAGTTACAGAGGCTGGAGTGACCAGCTGATCAGATGGCAACTCACACAGTAATGATAGTATTAAACAGACAGATAGACAAACAAAGTAGCTTGAGCATACCTCCGAATCCTGGAATCTTGGGGTCTGGGGGCGTTCAGGCAGTCCTGGACGAGCCCCCAAATATTGGACTCTGTGGATCCTCTGAGGTTCTGACACCCTGAGATCACCAGAGACCAAGGTTCATTGCAAAATGCAAGAGGATTTTTATTAAGCCAGTGTGCTGGGGTTCAGCTGCCTTTGGGAAAGGAGTGAATGCCAAACCTCAGTTTACAGGCAGCTTTAAGCACAAAAACCTCAAACAGGAGGGTACATAGGAAGAACAATACAGTTGCTTATGTAAACTTAACCTCTAGCCTGCTAAGCAATAACCACAATCAGGTGGGGTTAGGGGGAACAAAGGGGGAATATTCCAGTCAGCTACATATACTCAACCTTTAACTCGCTAGGGTGGGACCATTGTCTTTGGTTAGATAGTTCCCAGGGGTCGTGAGGTCAGGTTCTCATGAATAGAAAAGAAGGCCTTCCTGGGGAGGGGTAATGGTATTTGCCATGGCCTCACAATAGTCAACTGGAGAAAATAGTTAGGAGGCAAGGAGTGTGAATATCAGGTGTTCCCACTTGTGAACTCTGCACCTGGGGATCCGACCAGTCCATAATTAAAGATATGAAGAAACAAACAAACAAAAACACTGGCATATGTGCTGAACTTGCACAGGCTTTCTTCTTGTTATTGTTTCCTAAACAATATAACAAGACATTTGTTTTCATAGTATTTACTTTGTATTATGCATGAAAATTTACCTAGAGATGATTTAAGGCTTACAGAGGAGGTGTAGGCTATATGCAAATAGTACAACATTTTATCTGATGCATTCTATGTTCTGAAAGCAGTCTTCTAAACTACCATCATCTTTAATGTAATTTCCAGTTATGAATTTGTATAGTTTAATTTTTAGTGATGACTGTGTTTATCTAGTGTCTCACAAATATTTTGGAAATCTAATTGTTGGTTCTTATAAATGAGTGTGAAGCTGCCTCAGACACACTCTGGGTCTCTGGACTGCAAATAAGCTTGCTAGCAAAACGCCACCCTGCATGAGGTTGTTCTTATTTCTAGCATGCTGACATTCTCCAAGGCCCAAGACTTTATCTTCCACAGTTTTCTCCGACCCCTCAAGCAGCAGCCTTTTCTGAGTTCTCACTATCTCATGGACTTCCCCCTTTCTGTTCCAAACAAAGTTTGATTTTCTTTCCAACAAGATATTGGAATTCAAAATGAGAGATGACCAGTAATTGTCAACTTTGGTTGCAATTATAAAATGTATATTTCAGAGACTCTGGAGGGAGTGAAACAGGAAACATAGCCTGAAGTGAAAGAGAAGAATCCATCCAATATACATGGATAATAATGGGTTTGGGTGGTACAGAGGTGGAGGGATTTCTTTAGTTTGCTGAGCCCCACTTAAGGGGCTTATAATGTCCAGTTGCCTTAGATATATTTTGGGCTCAACTCTCTTATTGTAAACTCCAGTGATACCTATCTACTATGCCTTATATCCCAAGATGCTTAACAATGAGTCCTTCCAACCACACATCCTGTTTTCTGGAACTCCTCCCCTTGCTTTACCTGGCATTCTACCCTGTGCAACCTTACACTACAGCAGTTTATATGCACATATTTCCTATTCAATTTGTCTTGAAGGCATACTGCTAATTTGTAGAACTCTTTTACTGACATTGGTGGATCAAAGTCAAATGTAGAAAAATACAATTTATAGATATTTAAGATAAATTTAGTGTACTAACTCTTTTCTAGCCCCAGAAAGGCTAAGAACCTGAGGAACATTCCTGAGGAATGAAGGAAGCCTCTCCACTTCTGGTGGAGGAAAGATACAGCCACATATGGTTACAGTGTTGATCTGAGTGACTCCCCAGAGGGACACATAGAATCTTCTGGTTCCACTTAGGGATAAGTTTCTTATTGTTCACAGTGGACCAGGTAATGGTCTGAACCTTCAGAAAACAACACTGATTCAATTCTTGTGACAATATGATGAGACACATGCTACAAGTCAATGTTTCCATATCCAAAACAGTGCAAATGTTTGGGTTTGTTGGGCCTTTAAAATTATTATGGACAATCTCTCTCTCTCTCTCTCTCTCTCTCTCTCTCTCTCTCTCTCTCCTTCCCTCCCTCCTTCCTTCTCTACCTCTTTTGCTGGGATGATAGTTTTGTGCACTATGTAAAGATTGTCTTTGTATTATTCAAATACTGATTTCTGTACCAGCAGAGATCTGATTACTGGCCAGACTCTGGTATTGTTAAGCATCACCTGTCTCAATCTTTTGTAAACATATGCTTCCCTTACCTTCTGATTGGTTTAATAAAGAGCTGAAAAGCCTGTAGTAAAGGCAGAGAGAGGAACTCTGGGAAAGAATCATGCACAGGGGATTTGCCAGCCTGAAGTAGAGGGAGAAACAGGTGCCTGTACTGAGGAGAGGTAATGAGCCATGGGGAAGAACGTGGATTAGTATACATGGGTTAATTTATACAAGCTAGTTGGGAACAAGCCTAAGCTAAGGCCAAGCATCCATATTAATGCAAAGTCTCTGTGTCATTACTTGGGTGGCTGGAGACAGTCTGGCGATACTCCAACCTTCCTTCTCTCTGTCCCTCCCTCCCTCTCCTTCCCTCTCTCTGACCCCTTATTATATATATGTGATAATATCTTTGGAATGTGATGGTCAATATTGATTGTCACCTTGACAAGCTCTAGAATCCCATGGGAATGCCTGTGAGGGATTTGTTTAAATTGGGTTAATTGAAGTGGAAAGATCCACCTTAACACAGGCAGTAACATAACAGGGGCTCCTTGACTGAAGGAGAAGGAGAAAGTGAGCTAACAGTAGCATTCATCTCTCTGCCTTCTGCCTGCAGGTGTACTAGCACCTGCCATTTCACTTCCTCCTGTCATGCCGTCTCCACCCCACCATGATGGCAGTCCCCATGAACTGTGAGTCTCAATAGGATCCTTCCCACTGTGGTCGCTGCTGTCAGGGGCTCCCATCAGAGTAACAAGAAAAATAGGTAGGACAAGACCCAAGGCAAATGTGAAATCCTCCATTTATGTTTAATATACACAGTGCAGTTGTTTGAATAAAAACTGTCTCCATAGTCTCTTGTATTGGAACATTTGATACCCAGCTGTTGTGTAAAAGTTTCCTCTGAGATTGAAACTGAAAGAGAATACGCAGGAAGGAACTAACAGGTGCGGCGGAGCAGGCTTTTGTTAAATCCACCAGGCAGCACTCAGGGTGGGAAGAGAATGCAGCCCCAGGGAGAGATACTGAAGTGAGGTTACAGAGGGTAGGATAGGGGCAAGCTTGACATTAACTAGTCAGGCCTTGATTGGAGGAGGACTAAATGTTTCCAAATAAGGGCCCAGGAGCATGCTATTTAATGGGACCTTGTACAAAATTACTAATACAGAAGATGATGCTCTTGTCTTCTCAGGATTACTGTGTCTATGGAAGGAATCAAAACCCAATACCATCTTGTAAGCAACTCCTCAGGGTACTGAGACAAAACAGCATCACTGATATTAAGCCCTATCAGAAGCACCGCACTCTGAAGGCAAGTTCTTTAAGACAAGCAGTCCCTGAAATCAACCAAATTTTTGGGTTCCTCCCTCCCCAAAAGTGTTAGCAGAAAAGACTGCTGAGAGTCGCTCTCAGAAAGCCAGCCAAGCTGCAAAGAAGACTCTCACAGGCCAAGCTGCAAAAATGTTCAGACTAGTTGAACTGCTTGGACAAAGCAGAGACCAGCTCGTTTCCTGGAAGAGGTTTATATCAGAGTCAATTGGAAAAGACACTCTCCAACCTATAGAACTGCCTGCAGGCTGTGCAGTGTGCCCCAGGATTCCAGTTTTGGTGAATTGTCACCCCATTCTGGGGTGGCCCTTTGGTGATATAGCTGTCTTTGAGTCATTTCTGTGCCTGTAAGTAACTCCTCACCCATATTCTTGTAGATAATGCCAATAAAACTCATTGGTTCACCTCATCAGTTCCCCATCTGGGGCTTGTTTAAGTCTCTCCAGGAACAGTATCACATCCCCAGTTGGTGGTGCTGTTTGGGGAGGATATAAGGCCTTTAGGAGATAAGGCCTTGCTGCAGGAAGTCTGAGCTTTGATGGTTTATAGCTTCAGTCCATTTCCTGTGCTCTCTGTTTCCTGTGTGGTTGAGATGTGAGCTCTCCATTTCTGTCTCCTACTGGCTGTCATATCTTCTCCACCATGACAGGCTCTCACCCTCTGGAAGTATAAGCCATAATAGTCCCATCCTTCTATAAGCTGCTTTTGGTCAGAATATTTTATCACCCCAACAGAAGAAGTAACTAAAACACACAGTCTTAGGGGAGGTAGATGCAACATTTGTAACAATTCTTTGACATAAACATTGCCATGGTGTGGAGTTTCCCATTATGCCAGAGGTTACAGAGTTTCAGATTTTGAAACATTTTGGATTTCAGATTCCAGGTGTCCCACCTGAATTGCTATCAACTGTTTGAAAGAAACTAAAGGGCTACATAGTGGAGTTTCCCATTATGCCAGAGGTTATAGAGTTTCAGATTTTGAAACATTTTGGATTTCAGATTCCAGGTGTCCCACCTGAATTGCTAACAACTGTTTGAAAGAAACTAAAGGGCTACACAGCCTTCCTGACCATGCTGGAATGACAGAGTATGTGGGTGGTCTTACACATTGTGGAGTGTGAATTTCTACACTTCCCACCATACAACAGGTAAAGAATAACAGTGGAGGGACTAGGCTGTTTGAAGACTGACTCAATGAAATTACCTGGTACAATCATGCAGATCAAGTTCATAAAGTGGTCCATCAAATCACGTAAGAACTGCCTTCAACACTGTCACAGCCTTCACAGGACCAAACCTAGAAAAGGCAAACTTACAATATTTTTCTGACCTATTTTAATGGCATTGTTTACATATAATAAATATCTAGATAAATTTTAGATACCATCAATTATCACAGAGAGCCAAACACTTATTTCCAAGAAAACACACACACACACACACACACACACACACACACACACACACACACA
>CAJQZJ010031998.1:2258791-2286796 GCA_907164525.1 Lophiomys imhausi | reverse complement strand
AGCCAATCAAGTAAAGCCACATGGTGCTATCTTAGAGGCCCACGTATGCGGAAGCAAGCCAGATCAGCGGTCTTAGCCAAATATGGACTTGTTTATCATTGAGAGCGCTCACCGTCGGGCTGGTGGAAGGCGGAGACCAGCGCCATTTTTAAGGCGCGGCACGTCGCAGCTCTCTACACTTCTTCTTTGAGGCTTCTTCTTCCCATCAATCTCTCTGCTTCAGAAGCCCACGCACCTTAGTCCTGCCTACCTCTGTCTTTGCCGAATCTCAGGCCTCAGCATTTATTTAACCAATTAGAGACAAGCAAGGTAACACAGTATTACTGGAAGTACAGCAAGCGAGCTTCTGGGAGTGGGTTAATTAACATTTAGAATGCATAACATCATCCCATCAACAGTGAGTGGTCACTTTCAAGAGAAGACCTGTCACACTCTTGTAAATAACACTGGGAAAAGATTCTAGGGTGTGTTTTCAGACTCCTTAACCTTTTGATTCTTGTGATACAAAGTTTATATAACAGAGTGGAGAATATGGCTCTAGGTGCCTCACTTGGCCGCGCAATGCTGGGCATGATGAAACGCATTGAATAGATGTATTGGGAAAAGGTTTAAGCAGAAAGAGTGTAGCTGGGCTCAAAGTCCTGCCAAGGTAGCTGTGTACCCACTAAGAAAGATCTGGGTGGTGATGGAGCAACCCAGACCCAAGAGGACACTCAGACAGGAGCAGTTAGATAGAGGACTGCCCACATCCTTTCCTCATGCCACAATAGCTGATCCTGAAAGCCTGGCCCCTGTGCCAACTTTGGAAGAGCCTGGTGTATGTGTGTCCTTGTAATTAAAAAAATATTTTAAGCCAGGCGGTGGTGGCGCACGCCTTTAATCCCAGCACTTGGGAGGCAGAGGCAGGCGGATCTTTGTGAGTTCGAGGCCAGCCTGGTCTACAAAGTGAGTCCAGGACAGCCAAGGATACACAGAGAAACCCTGTCTCGAAAAACCAAAAAAAAAAAAAATTTTAAACTTGAATTTAAAAAGTTGAAAATTGAGTCTTAAGATGGTGCCATTTATAGAGCATGGTATATGAGTAATGGGTAAATGAGCTTAGTCACTGTGGAGTAAACATGAGGCCCTGCAGCTAACCGTGAAACAGAGATGGTGTATGAATTTCTACAGCAAACACTGAGACTGGTCACCATGTGAAAAAGCACACGCAGGCCCCAGGAACACCACCCTAAGATCAGACTGCTCAGTCACCCATTTGGAGAAGAGCACCAGCTCGAGCTGATCTAACCCATGGCTCCAGCCACAGGTCAGTGGCCTTGCCTATCTCTCTGAGATCCAATCTCCATTCGGACCTATCCATCTACCTGAGAAGAACACCTGGAACACAAGGGAAAAAGGCAAGTAAGGCTTTCATTCTGGATTTCCCAATGTGACCACACAGACTGTGCACATTAGCTGAGTGGCAGGGGGCAATCCCAGCTGCAGCAAAGCAGTCAGGAGCTGAGACTGACTGCAAACTCACCTAGCGACAGTGTTTCCCTGAGAAACACTGGGGCTGGTCACTGGTCACCTGACCACCTGAGCTTTTGAGGCAATCAGCAGTAAGTCCTCTGATGCTGGCACCTGTCTTGAGTAGATCTCCCTGCCTGTACAACCAGCCTAGCTGCTGAACCCAGAATAACTGTGTTGGTGAGAACCCAGATCCAAGTGGTGCACAGGTTCAACCTTTTATCCACAGCTCAACCTGCCTTCCTGAGAAGACCTACCAGCTCTCAGGACCTCACAGGGTAGCCCCTCCCCCACTCCAATTCCCTGCATATAGCTCCAATTGGGTCACAACTGTGGAGAAGAGTGGCAGCCACTCTCCAAGATCCAGTCTCTATTACAAGAACCTACTCATCATTCAGATGTGGACACCCGGATCACAGGATCAACCAGCCTCCAGAACAAGGGGGTTCTCCTGAGCACCAAGGCTGATTGGCATCAGAAACAACCAGACAACACCAGGATAAACCAGATGACAAAAGGCCAGTGCAAGAACACAATAAAACAAACAAACAACAAAAAAAGCAATATGGCATCTCCTGAACCTAGTTATAATGCTACAAAAAGCTCTGGAAATCCTAACACAACTGCAACAGAGGAACATGACCTTAATTCTACACTAATGAAAATAATAGAAGTATTAAGAGAGGAAAACAAACCCATCAGAGAACAACAACAGAATACAGCAAAACACATGATGGAAATGAATAAAACCTTTACAGAAATGCAAGACATAGTTGAACAAGAGAGGGAATGGAATAAAATGTTTCAAGACCTGAAAAGAGAAGTTGAAGAAATAAAGAAAGCATAAGCTGAGACATCCCTGGAACTGGAAAACCTTGGAAAAAGAAAAGGAACTAGAGACATAAGCATCATCACCAGAATACAAGAGACGGAAGAGAGAATCTCAAGCACAGAGGACAAATGTGAAGAAATTGATACATCTGTCAAAATGTAAAATCCAAAAAAGTTCTTATACAAAACCTTCAGGAAATCAAGGACACTACGAAAAGACAAAACCTCAGAATAATGAATAGAAGAAAGAGAAGATCCCAGCTTCAAGGACCAGAAAACATCTTCAACAAAATCATAGAAGAAAGTTTCCCCAACCTAAAGAAAGAGATGCCTATAACCATACAAGAAGCCTACAGAACTCCAAATACATTAGACCAGAAAAGAAAATTCTCCCGCCACATAATAATCAAAACACTAACTGTACAGAACAAAGAAAGACTATTAAAAGCTGCTAGGGAAAAGGGCCAAATAACATATAATGGCAGACCTATCAGAATCACACCTGACTTCTCATCAGAGATTCTAAAAGCCAGAAGGGCTTGGACCGTCATCTTGCAGACCCTAAAAAACCACAAATGCCAGGCCACATTACTATTTCCAGCAAAATTGGCAATCAACATAGATGGAGAAAACAAGATATTCCATGACAAAACTAAGTTCAAACAATATCTATGCACAAATCTAGCTCTACAGAAGATGCTAGAAAGGAAACTCCAACCCAAAGAGGTTAACTACAGCCAAGAAAACACAGGAATCAAATAACCCCATGGTAGCAAAACCAAAAGAAGAGAAGCTCAATCACACACTACCACCACCAACATCAAGATGACAGGAAGTAACAATCACTGGTCATTAATATCGCTCAACATCAATGGAACCAATTCCCCAATAAAAAGACATAGGCTAGCAGAATGGACATGAAAACAGAGTCCAGCATTCTGCTTCTTACAAGAAACACACCTCAGCAAAAAAGATAGGCATTATCTCAAAGTAAAGCACTGGAAAAAGTTGTACCAAGCAAATGGACCCAAGTAGCCATTTTAATATCCAATAAAATAGAATTTCAGCAAGCATTAATCAAAAGAGACAGGAAGGACACTTCATACTCATAAAAGGAAAAAATCTATCAAGATGACATCTCAATACTGAACATTTATGCCCCAAATGTAAGGACACCCACATTTGTAAGAGAAACACTACTAAAGCTCAAATCCCACATCAAACCCCACACATTAATAGTGGGAGACTTCAACACATCACTCTCACCCCTGGACAGATCAACGATGCAAAAACTAAAAAGAGAAATAATGAAACTCACAGACGCCATGAACCAAATGGACCTAACTGATATCTACAGAACATTTCACCCAAACGCAAAAGAATATACTTTATTTTCTTTTTTTACTTTTGTTTATTTATTACCTCATCGAATCTTCTCCAAAATCGACCATATACCCGGTCACAAAGCAAGCCTCAACAAACACAAAAAATTTGAAATTACCCCTTGTAATTTATCAGACCATCATGGAATAAAACTAGATTTCAACAATCACAGAAACAACAGAAAGCCTGCAAACTCATGGAAACTGAACAACTCTCTACTCAATGACCTCTAGGTTAGGGAAGAAATAAAAAAAGAAATTAAAGTCTTCCTATAATTCAATGAAAATGAAGGTACAACATACCCAGACTTATGGGACACATTGAAAGCAGTGCTAAGAGGAAAGTTCATAGCACTAAGTGCCTTCAAAAAGAAACTGGAGAGTTCCCATACCAGGGACCTAAAAGCACACCTGAAAGAGCTAGAACAAAAAGAAATGAACACACCCAAGAGGCATAGATAGCAGGAAATTATCAAACTCAGGGCTGAAGTCAGTATAATAGAAACAAAGGTAACAGTAGAAAAGATCAATGAAACCAACAGATGGTTGGTTGGGAAAATAAAAAAAATAGACAAGCCCTTAGCCAAACTAACTAAAAGGCAGAAGGAATATATCCAAATCAACAAAATCATAAATTAAAAAGGAGAAATAACTACACACAGTGAAGAAACCCAAAGAGTCATTAGGTCTTACTTCAAAAACCTATATCCCACAAAATTGGAAAATCTAAATGAAATAGACAACTGTCATGATAGATTCCATGTACCAAGGTTAAACCAAGAACAGGTAATCAAATTAAACAGACCTAAAATCTTTAATGAAATAGAAGCAGTCATTAGAAGTCTTCCAACCAAAACGGGCCAGGCCTAGATGGTTTCAGCACAGAATTCTACAAGAACTTCAAAGTAGAGCTAACACCAATACTCTTCAAACTCTCCCACAATGTAGAAATAGAAGGAAAACTGTCAATCTCATTCTATGAGGCCACAGTCACCCTGATACCTAAAGTACACAAAGACCCAACAGAGGAGGAGAATTTCAGACCAATTTCCCTTATGAACACGGATGCACACATATCCAATAAAATACTTGAAAACTGAATCCAAGAACACATCAAAAGTATCATACACCATGACAAAGTAGGCTTCATCCCATGGATGCAGGGGTGGTTCAGCATATGAAAATCCATGAACATAATCCACCACATAATAAAGCTGAAAGAAAAAAACCACATGATCATCTTGCTAGATCCCGAAAAAGCATTTGATAAAATCCAACACCCCTTCATGTTAAAAGTCTTGAAGAGATTAGGCATACAAAGACTATACTTAAACATAATAAAGATAATTTACAGCACACCAATAGACAAGATCAAACTAAATAGAGAAAATTTTAAAGCATTTCCTTAAAATCAGGGACAAGGCACTCTCTCTATATCTCTTCAACATAGTACTTGAAGTTTTTTGTTTATTTATTACTTCAAGTTATATCTTCATCTGAGTGCCCTCCTTCCACCCCTCCGGGTTCTACCCACCCACCCTATTTTCCCTCTCCCACCCATCCCACTCCTCCAATGTGGAGTGTCCCTACATATCAGCCCCTCTCAGTTCAACAGTCCTATGAGGGCTTACATGGTAGCACACCTAGGGCAAATTGTCCCAGTAATAGGTAACCAAGTCTATGGTCTGTGTTCCTGATCCTTTTGATGTATTGGTTGTAGGATAGTTACCCTGTACTATATGGCTAAAATCCAATTATAAGTGAGTAGATGCCATGTGCATCTTTCTGGGTCTGGGTTAGCTCACTCAGGATGAGCTTTTCTAGTTCCATCCATTTGGCTGCAAATTGCATGATTTCCTTGAGTTAACTCTTAAGGGAAAAAAAAATAGCCCAAGTTCACCTTGGCCAATTGCATTCTGCAAAGGGACCACAAAACTATGGCTACAGCCCCACACATACATCCCTTTGACCTCTCTCGGTGCCTTCACATGCATGAATAGAAATACATTGCAATCTTTCTTTCAGTTTGTTAATAAATGAATCCACATTGTATGCAAGAATATGTACTCTCACTTCAATGTTAAAATAGCTTGTTATTGAACTAAAATACTTGTCATATCGTCTGCAAATAGGGATCATTTGACTTCTTTGTTTCCAATTTGTATCTCCTTCATCTCCTTTAGTTGTCTTATTTCTCTAGCTAGAACTTCAAGTACTATGTTGAAGAGATATGGTGACAATGGGCATCCTTGCCTTGTTCCTGATTTTAGAGAAATGCTTTACATTTCTCTCCATTTAAGATGATGCTGGCTACCAGCTTGCTGTATAGTGCCTTTATTATTTCTAAATATGGTCCTTGTATGCCAGCTCTCTCAGCATGAAGGGGTGTTAGATTTTGTTAAATACTTTTTCAGCATCTAGCGAGATGATCGTGTGGTTTTTTTTTTTCCAGCTTGTTTATATGGTGAATTACGTTGATGAATTTTCATATGTTGAACCACACCTGCATTCCTGGGATGAAACCTACTTGATACTTTTGGTGTATGATACTTTTGATGTGTTCTTGGATTCGGTTTGCCAGTATTTTATTAAGTATTTTTGCATCTATGTTCATGAGGGAAATTGGTTTGAAGTTCTCTTTCTTTGTTGGGTCTTTGTGTGGTTTAGGAATCAGGGTGACTGTGGCCTCATAGAATGAGTTTGGCAGTGTTCCTTCTGATACTATCTTGTGGAAGAGTTTGAAGAGTATTGGTATTAGCTCTTCTTTGAAGGTTGGTAGAGTTCTGTGCTGAAACCATTTGGCCCTGGACTTTGTTTGGTTGGGAGATTTTTTTTTTTAATACTTTATTTTTTTTTCTTCAAGTTACATCTCAGTAACAAACCCCTCCCTATTCCCCCTTCCTATCCCACCCTTCCACCCTCTTCCCCCCAGAAGTTTCCCCTTTCAGTCCAACAGATGGTTCCTTCTCTTATAACAGTAAGTATTATACAAAACAATAGATATAAATATGCTAAATTTATGAGAGTTAAATGGCCCAGTATACCTTCCTAATGTCCAGTTTATACATATTTGGCCCCTGACTTTAACATTCTACTATCTAACCAACTCCATGAGTTTAAAGGTCTATATGTGGCTCAACATTCATACTATCTTGCGACACACTTTTAAGAGTATCTTCTTAGATCTATAACACCCTCTTGATTCCTAAATAATTCAAAATTTAACTATGAGACTCTAGCTGTCTATTCTTCAACCACCTCAGAGACCTGAGAGGGATAAATATATTTGCTTATATAGGAAGTGCAGGGCCTGCAGCTTCCAAAACTAAGAAACAACATACCAATGACTGCCTGGACAGTTCCCATTTTCTCTCCATACATTCCAGCATCAATCTTCAGCCTTTGGGTCCTGTTTCTCTGACAGACATTTGTTGTAGAGCAGGGATTATGAAGGACTTACCTACCCTGTCCTGGCAGAGTTAGGCTGTCGACTTCCCTGCTACCAAATTTTGTCCTTTTTGGACAGCAGTCTGTCTGCAGTTGGTGCAAGGGGTTTTTTCATGCCAAAAGATAGGCTTGCCACTAATTCAACCATCTTACAGTGGAGGTTCTTCGATGCTTATCTTCTACTTGGAGTAGAATAGGGGGTGCTGTCAGGCGCTGATATGTCTCGATGTCAAAAAAAATAATCTTGATTTAAGATAACATCTTTGAATGCCATATTCTGCAGATCTCTTGGGATTTTTTGAAGATGCCCTATCCATCTCTTGTATTTAGATAAGCAAATGTTGCTTGTCTCTTAGCAACTTGATTACTGGGTAGTTTAGAGAATATCTGTGATAGACTGTCATAGTAGCTAACAAAGTGACATGTTTGCATGACTAGGAGTTTGTTTTAACTATCCTAGACCATTTTAGATGGTTGGTATCAAGAGGTCAGAGCTTCACATTTTATTTTTAAGTATCTCTAGGTATGATACCATTAGGAAGCGTTACCTTTAATTTTGTATCAATATACAAAGATCTATTCAATTGTGGTTAAATATACTCTTAATTATGTATCAATATACCAAGATCAATGCCTATGTAGCCCAATATAATCTTAATATTATGTCCATATGCAAGGGTCAATACCATTGTGGCCAACTATAATCTTAATTTTGTATCACTATACAAAGATCAATACCGATGTAATCCAATACAATCTTATTTTTGCACAATAAACAATGGTCAATACCACTTTAGCCAAATAAACTACTAATTTTGTATCAATATACAAAGGTATAAGGGCATATTCAATAATCTGCCCCTTCTTCTTGGACCTTCCTGTGCTATGTCTATATCTCATTTTTCTCAAGCCCATGCACTCCTACATAAGAGAGGAAGAAGGATACAGAAAAGGAAAAGTAGGAATTCCCTGGGGCTAACCTCCAAAACCCATTAAGACAGGACCATTTATCAGCTTGTAGTCTCTTCCCCTACATATCAGAGTTTTCAGTTATCCTTCAAATAACCTAAAAGAAGGGCGGAGAAACACCTTCCCCATCCACTGGGCATGGGACGTCGCTCTCTTAAAGTGACTTCCTGCTGATTTGGGTCGTAGTAGACCTGTTTGGGGCCTGAACCCAAATGGAAAAAATGATTAAAAATGTTAGTACACTCCTTTTATGTTCAGTCCTTCTGTTCTCAGCTGTTTAGATGACCTAAGGGGTTTATAGGCAGAAGCTGATCTTGCAGGCTTCACTGAGGTTCCTGCTGGGGTATTGTGTAGAGCTGAGCGGTCCCAGTGACATTGGATTGCTGTGGTGGTTGCAGGCCCCCGATGGAGACAGCTATTGAGGAAGTCTGCCAGGCAGAATCAACTGGGTCACTCGTCCTCCTTGGTGCCTGATTCTGCTCTCTGCTGAGGTTTCCGCTGTCCAGCTGTCCCCGGGCTCCCCTAATGGACGCTTCGATTCTCCTGGAATGATAAGAACAGAGCCCTGCCCCAATCCCAACCCTAGGACAATTGCCCTCAGGCGCCTCTCCAAATGGGAGTTCCCGAATCCCGGGTTTAGTGGCTTCCATGTCTGTGAGAGATGGGTGAGAGCCTTGCCCTGGGACTTTTAACAGTCCCTTGGGATCTGTGAGTGTTGGGGGGGGGGGGGGGGGGTCTAGCCCCTCCGGTTTTTGCACAGTGCCCAATAACTCTGTGTTTTTTATGGCTCTTTTTTTCCCCTGCATTCAAAATGCGTCAGTGTAGGTCGCCGCCATCTTGGCCCCTGGTTGGGAGATTTTTAATGACTGTTTCTATTTCCTTAGGGGTTATAATACTGTTTAATCTGTTAAACTGATCTTGATTTAACTTTGGTAGGTGGAATCTATCAAGAAAAATTTCCACTTCACTTAGATTTTCAAATTTGGTGGAGTACAGATTTTTTTAAGTAGGACCTAAAGAGTCTCTGATTTCCTCAATGACTATTGTTATTTCTGCCTTTTTTATTTCTGATTTTGTTGATTTGGGTTTATTCCCTCTGCCTTTTAGTTAATTTGGCTAAGGGTTTGTCTATTTTGTTGATTTTCTCAAAGAACTCTTGGTTTCATTGGTTCTTTTATTGTTCTTTTTGTTTCTAAGTTGTTAATTTCAGCCCTAAGTTTGATGATTTCCTGCCTTCTGTTCCTCTTGGGAGTGTTTGCTTCTTTTTTGTTTCCAGTTCTTTCAGTTCTGCTGTTAATTTGCTAATATGAGATGTCACAGTTTTCTTTTTGAAGGCACTTAGTACTATGAACTTTCCTTGTAGCACTGCTTTCATTGTGTCCCATAGCTTTGGGTATGTTGTGTTTTCATTTTTGTTGGATTTTAAGAAGTCTTTGATTTCCTTCTTTATATCTTACCTGACCCAGTAGTCATTCAGTAGAGAGTTGTTTACTTTGCATGAATGTGTAGGCTTTCTGTTATGTTTGTTGTTGTTGAAGTCCAGCTTTAGTCCATGGTGATCTGATAAGATACAAGGGGTTATTTCAATTTTCTTGTATCTGTTGAAGCATGCTCTGTGTCTGACTATATGATCAATTTTGGAGAAGGTTCTATGCGGTGCTGAGAAGAAGGTGTATTCTTTTGTGTTTGGGTGAAACGTTCTGTAGATATCTGTTAGGTCCATTTGTTTCATGATCTCTGTTAGACTCATTATTTCTCTGTTTGTTTTCTGTCTTGATGACCT
Organism: Lophiomys imhausi; assembly: GCA_907164525.1. NCBI lineage: Eukaryota > Metazoa > Chordata > Mammalia > Rodentia > Muridae > Lophiomys > Lophiomys imhausi. Next base: position 2,276,875 of record CAJQZJ010031998.1, on the reverse strand, counting down.
GCCCATTGTTGTGAGTGGGGTGTTGAAGTCTCCCACTACTAATGTGTGGGGATCAATATGTGGGTTAAGATTTAGAAAAATATCTTTTACACATGTGGGTGCTCTTTTATTTGGGGCATAGATATTCAGTATTGAGATATCATTTTGATGAATTTTTCCTTTAATGTGTATATAGTGTCCTTCCCTATCTTTTTTGATTAACTTCAGTTGAAAGTCTATTTTATTTGATATTAGGATGGCTACTCCAGCTTGCTTTCTGGGTACATTTGCTTGGAAAACCTTTTCCCAGCCCTTTACTCTGAGGTAGTGTCTATCTTTGTTAGTGAGATGCATTTCTTGTATGCAGCAAAATAATAGGTCTTTTTATGGATCCATAAGCCTGTGTCTTTTTATTGGGCAGTTGAGTCCATTGATGTTGATGGATATTAATGACCAATGTTGTTATTTCTTGTTATTTTCATGTGGGTGTTGGTTGTGTGTTTCTTTTGGTTTAGCAGCAGTAGAGTTTTTTGCTTCCTCTGTTTTCTTGGGAGTAGTTATCTTCTCTGGGTTGGAATTTTTCTTCTAGGATCTTCTGTGGGGCTGCATTTGTGGGTAGATACTGTTTAAATTTGGTTTTGTCATGGAATATCTTGTTTTTTCCATCTATGTTGATAGAGAGTTTTGCTGCATATAGTAGTCTGGCCTGGCACCTATGTTCTCTTAGGACTTGTAGGACGTCTGCCCAGGCCCTTCTGGCTTTTAACATTTCTGAGGAGAAATCAGGTATAATTCTGATGGGTCTGCCATTATATGCGACTTGACCCTTTTCTCTTACAGCTTTTAATATTTTTTTCTTTGTTCTCTACATTTGGAGTTTCAATTATGTGGTGAGAGGAATTTCTTTTCTGGTCTAATCTGTTTGGTGTTCTGTAAGCCTCTTGGAATTTTACTGGCATCTCTTTCTTTAGGTTTGGGAAGTTTTCTTCTGTGATTTTCTTGAAGATGTTTCCTGGACCTTGGAGTCAGGAGTCTTGTCTTTCCTCTATTCCTGTAATTCTCCCAGGGAGAATCACCCTTCATCTTTCTGTAGTGGCTCTGCTGGTATTCTCCTGGGTGTCCGAACATCTGCACAGATGCGGGTACAGGAAACTCAGGAAGTCTTCTCCTTGGAGGTTGAAGCCACCAGCTGATATCCTGAAAAGATCTGATATGCCATCTCTTTCACTGTGGCAGGGAGTTCAGTCTCCCGTCAGTAAGTGCTCCGTGTCCCATGTCCACAACTCCGATCCTCTAGTGTCTATATTTCCAGTACCGAGTTCTTTATTGTCCCTATCTTTGCTGGGCAAGCCCAGAAAGGCTTGCGCCTAACAAACTACCATTCAGCAGGAGTATATCTCTGCAGTTGTCCAGTTGGTTTTCTTGACAATCAGAATGTGTCTGACTTGATCCTCACCATCTTGCCCTGCAGTACTTGAAGTTTTAGCTAGAGCAATAAGACACCTAAAGGAGATCAAGGGGATAAAAACTAGAAAGGAAGAAGTCAAAGTATCTCTATTTGCAGATGACATGATAGTATACATAAATGACTTCAAAAATTACACCATAGAACTCCTACAGCTGATAAACTCCTTCAGCAGTGTGGCTGGATACAAAATTAATTTTAAAAAATTATCTTCTTTACACAAAGGATAAATGGGCTAAGAAAGAAACTAGGGGAACAACACCCTTCACAAACAACCACAAATAATATAAAATACTTGGAGGTAACTCCATCCAAGCAAGTGAAAGACCTGAATGACGTTTCTAAAGACAGAAATTGAAGACAATATCAGAAGATGGAAAGATCTCCCATGCTCATGAATATGTAGGTTTAACATAATAAAAATGGCTATCTTACCAAAAGCAATATACAGATTCAATGCAATTCCTATCTGAATACCAAAACAATTCTTTACAGACATTGAGAGAACAATTCTCATCTTCTTATGGAAAAGCAAAAACAAAACAAAACAAAACAAAACAAAACAAAACAAAACAAAAAAACCCAAAACAAAACAAAAACCAGAATAGCTAAATCAATCCTGTACAAGAAAGGAACATCTGGAGGTATCACCATCCCTGATTTCAAACTATACTACAGAGCAATAGTAATAAAAACAGCATGGTACTGGCATAGAAACATACCAGTTGATCAATGGAGTTAAATAAAATACCCAGAAATGAATCCACACACATATGGTTACCTAATTTTTGACAAAGAAGCCAAACCCATACAATGGAAAAAGGAAAACATCTTCAACAAGTGGTGCTAGTCTAAATGGATCTTAACATGTAGAAAAATGTAAATAGACCTATACTTATCACCCTGCACAAAACTAAGTGGATCAAAGACCTAAACATAAAACTGGAATGATATAGAAAAAGGGGTAGATTATATCTTTGTATATTGAATCAAAATTGAGGATAACTCTTTTTAAGGTATTGTACCTATGTAATTCTTAAAAATGCTATGTGAAGTTCTAGGCTTTTTGATAGCAACTGTCACAAACTGTTTAGGATAATTAAACACAAACTAATAGTCATTCAAACTTGTCATTTATCATAGATGTTTTCTAAGTTAACCAGATATTAAGTTGCTAAGAGACAAGCAAAATTTGCTTATTCAAATATAGAAAGATAGATGGTTTTCAAAAACTTCAATAGATCTGTAGAATATGGCATTTAAAGATGTTTTCTTAACTTAAGATTTTTTTTTTTTTATTGAGACATGTCAGCTCCTGACAGCACCCCTTATTCTACTCTTAGAAGATGATGAGCAATGAAGAATCTCCTTTTGGAGATGGCTATATCGGTGGCAAGCTAGCCACTGGGCAAGAAAAAGCCCTTGCTTCAATTGTAGACAGAGTCTCTCTATGTAATCCTGGCTGTCCTACAACTTGCTATTCAGATTAGGCTTGGTTCAAACTCCCTGAGTACTGGAATTTTAACCATGTTCCACCAGTATTTTATTAGGGTTTCATTGCTGTGAAGAGACACCATGACCAAGGAAACTCTTATAAAAGCAAACATTTAATTGGGACTGGCTTACAGTTCAGAGGTTTAGTCCATTATTGTCATGGCAGGAAGCACAGCAATGTGCAGGCAGACATGGTGCTGGAGAAGGAGCTGAGAATTCTACATCTTGACCTGCAGGCAGCAGAAGGGGACTGTGTGTCACACTGGGCATAGCTTGAGCATAGGAGACCTCAAAGCCCTCACTCACAGAGAGAGACATACTTCCTTCAACAAGGCCACACCTACTCCGACAAGGTCACACCTCCTAATAGTGTCACTTCCTATGACCATGCATTCAAATGCATGAGTATATGGTGGTCATAGCTTTTTAAACCACTACATTCCTGACCCCTATAGGTTTGTAGCCATAACATAATGCAAACTGCATTTATTTCAACTTCAAAAGTCCCCATAGTCTCAACAATGTTTAAAAATTCAAAGTCTCTTCTGAGATTTATACAATCTATTTAACTGTAATCCCCTAAAAAATCAAAATAAAAAAGCAATTCACATACTTCCAACATACAATTGCACAGGATATATATTACTATTTTAAAATATATGTAAAGGGGAACAGCAAGGAAATACTGGACCAAACCAAGACTGAAACACATCTGGGCAAACTCCAAACTCTGCATCTCTCTGATGTCAAAGTGCTCTTCAGATCTCCAACTCCTTTCAACTTTGTTGACTCAGTACACATCTTCCTCCCTGTTAGCTGCTTTCCTTGGCAGGTATGCCATGGCTCTATTATCTCTAACCTCTTGGAGTCTCCCAGGCAATCCAGGCTTCACCTTCACAGCTTCACACAATGGCCTTTCTAGGCCTCCATGCAGGGACACCCTACCATACACCTGTGGCCTCAGGAGTATGCTATACACATGGCCATACTCCTTAACCATGGAGCGAGAGTCTATAACCTCTTTCTTTTATCCTTGACTCTCAAGCCAAAACTACATGGCCAAAGCTGCCAAGTTCTGTTGCTTCCTGGTGTTGGAACATGGGCCCGTAATTCAATTACATCTTCACCAGCTCTCTGTTTTCTATGGTTTCCTTCAGTGCCTAACGTTGGCTGTTCTGGAACTCACTCTGTAGACCAGACTGACCCTGATCTCAGAGATCTGCCTGCCTCTGTCTCCTGAGTACTTGGATTAAAGGTGTGTACCATGGCATCTGGACCTAAACTTCTCTTTAATTCTGTTTTACAAGATGGAAGCTTAGCTAGGTGGGATCTTCCCCTGAGGTCACCACTCCTTTTATTCTATTTCTTAATATATGTTTATCTCCTTGAATAGGACTTAGCTCCATTCCACTTTTTGGTGCCTCTTTCTCCACAATCTGTACATTTTGTATTTTTCCTTGCTTAGTTTTTTCCTTTTCATCAAAATGTTCTTCATGAGAGTAAACCACATGACAGAGTCTAAGTTAGGCTGTTTTGAGATTTTTCTGTGCCAATGCAATTAATCTAAATTTCCTCACTTTAGCCTCAGGCAGACTCTTCAGATAAGGGCAAAAAGCAGATACATTCTTCACCAAAATATAACAAGAATGATTTCTGCACAACATACTAAAATTCTTCTCCTCTGAAACTGCTTGGACCAGACCTTCACAATTCAAATCACCCTCAGCACTATTGTTTTCCATGTTCCTACTAGTATGGCACATTAAGCCCCACTTAAAGCATTACAATGCTTTCCTAGTCCTAGGCCCAATATCCACATTCATCCTCCAAAAGAAGTGTCAGGTCTATCACAGCAATAACCCAGTCCTTGGTACCAACTTCTGTCTTATAGTTTCCATTGCTGTGAAGATACACCATGACCAAGGCAACTATTTTATAAAGGCAAACATTTCATTGGGGCTGGTGTACAGTATTATAGGTTTAACCCATTATCATCATGGTGGAAGCATGGCAGTGTGCGGGCAGACATGGTGCTAGAGGAGCCAAGAATTCTCCAACTTGATTCACAGGCAGCACAAGGAGACTGTGTACCATACTGAGCACAGCTTGGGCATAGGAGACCTTAAAGCCTGCATCCACAATGACATGCTTCTTCCAACAAGGCCACATTTCCTAATAACCTCACTCTCTAAGGGTCAAGCATTCAAACACATGAGTCTAGGAGGGACCATACCTATTCAAACCACCACAACCAGCCCAGCCGTATATCCCCTTTCATAACTCATGTCCATCACTTCTTTTCATCCTTCCTATCCTCTAATATTTAGCCATTTGTGTTTTCTTTTTACATGTAATCCTGTACCCACATCTACAATTGTTTACATATGTTGTTGTTTAGATTCTGTATACAAGGGAGAACATGCAAGTTATTTTATTTTATTGAGATTGAGCATTAAAGTGAGATTTTGGCCCAAATGTTGCGTCTAGATAGAGCCATGACTGTTTTAAAAAGGTAAAAAGTAAGAAGGGAACCAAGGCTTGCCTTCCTCTTCTTCTCCTCCTCTTCCTTCTCTTCTTTGTTTGAGAGAGGAACTGTATCCTTGGATGGTCTGGAACTTACTATGTAGACTAGGCTGGCCTTAAACACACAGAGATCTGCCTGCCTCTACCTCCCAAGCACTGCCATTAAAGGTACACACCATCACTTTGTTCAAAGGCTTTCTAGATCCTAGGAGACACTGCTCAGAAATGGGAAGTTTGAACAAAGGAGAAAACATGAAGTTGTCTATGCTTGAGAAGGCTCTTCCAGCAAGGGCCACTGTGGTGCAAGTTTGGATTTCTTTCAAACACAGTTATGTTGAGTTAATATGTAACAGTTGTGGGAATGCTTCTGAAAAAGTCTCATAAAAAGGGCATACAAAATCAGCCTAAATGACTTGTACCTGTGAGGTACACCCAGAGAGCACGTGTCCTTGGAACAGGTGTATCTCGGGAGGATGGGATAAGGCTGGCCAATGAAAAAACTTCCTGATGCATAATTAGAGAGAGAGAGAGAGTATAAAAAGGAAGGCCTGGGAAACTCAAGAGGGCTTTTTGCTTGGCATTGCTTTACATCAATGGTCATCATTGCTTCACTTTGAAAGACTCCAGACAGCACCCTGCCAAAGGATGTGGCTGCCGAAGCCGAGACCCACCATAGACCATGGTGAGAGGTTGGCAATTACCAGAATCTAGGAGGAATAGACAGAAAAGGCCCAACCCCAAGTGGAAATGCACCAACAGCCTGCACCTAGGTCAATGGATGGTGAAGAGACTGCAGCCTCAAGTGAGAGATGGCAACGGCTAGTTCCTAGGCTGCATGAGTATAGTACTGCCCCCAAAGTGGCAAGCTCGGGCTGCCAGTGCCTGGGCCATTAGTGGAGTGCAGCAAGGCCAAGGTCGCATGCAGCACTGGACCTGCCAAGAGGAGGTTCAGAAAAACTGCATGGACTTAAGAAACAAGTGGGAGTGCAGCCCCTGCCTGTGTAAGTTTGGCAGTCTCTACTGGAGAGAGGAGGTCTAGACCCTAGGTAGAAGTGAGGGCGTGGCCATCGCAATTACCAGAGCTGGGTGACCACTGCAGGGCTGCTGATTGTTCTCTTCCCTGTGTATGCTGATTGATGGACTGCTGACCAGTTGCCCTCAAGGACCTGTGCCTGAGACTTGGTAAAGTGCCTAAGGTTGGTTGATTGGAAGGTGGTTAGAGATATTAATAAATAGGTTATAAGTTACATCTACAGACCACACTTCCTTTGTGGCTCCAGTTCCCCAAGGAAGTCTTTGCCTCTGAGTTTCAACACTCTCATGCTGGGTGATGACCCCTTCTGGGTGACCTGGCTCCTGTGTCTACTAAGCATGCACCTTTCACCTCCCCAGACTTCACTTTCTGTCCCCTGAACCACCTGTGTACACACTTCTTTGTTTAAAAGGTTCCTGTTCAAAATGTCTTGTATCTGTGTTTTCCTGATTAAACTCTGACTTTTTCAGGATCTAGGAAGAAATTCCCTAATGAGAAGAAGGAGGAGGGAGGAGAAGAGAAGGAGGAGAATAAAACTCAATAGCTAACATTCAAAACACACAGAGAAAACACTTGTAAAGGATCTAGTGCTCAAAAAGGCAGTCAGTCAGCTGTGGCCAGGCAGCATCTGCTGTAGACTCCTCGTTAAAGCTAAGAAAAGCTGACACTGTTAAATATTATAGAAGAGAATTTTTTAAAAACAGAAGTAAAATAATGAAGAAATACTATGAAGTACATGGTAGGATAAAAGATTTGAACTGATGCTCATATGGAAAACAGGCTTGAGAGGAAGCCCAGGGAGATTGTGGCAAACATATGGACTAGAGTTCAGAAACCATGTGAATATCTGGGTAAGTAGAGCAGCCACATATGATCTTGGCACTTGGAGTCAGACCCAGGGTCCCTCTGGAAAACCGGCTGTCTAGACGAGCTGAATTGGAGAGCTCTCAGTTCAATGAGTAACTCCAGTTCCAGGAAATGAAGAGGGATTGAGGAACACACCAGATATTAACTTCAGGCTTCCACATGTGTGTACACATATGTGCACCTACTCACATGCAAGCACACATACATATATGAACATATACCATATACCAGTGATTCTCAACCTGTGGGTCACAACCCCTTTGTGGGGGATTGAATGACCCTTTTATAGGGATCACCTAAGGCCATCTGAATATCAGATATTTACATTATGATTCATAACTAGCAAAATTACAGTTATAGGGTAGGATTGAAAATAAATTTATGATTGGGGGTCACTACAATATGAGGAACTATATTAACAGGTCACAGCATTAAGAAGGTTGAGGACCACTGCTGTATACGAATATACAAACATTTCCAGAATAGAGAGAAGCAGAAAAGGTATTCTGAGAGAAGATCATTCTTGAGCTCATCTTCATAAACTTAGAAAAGTGCTACATTTTGGTAAATACACGTTGGGAAAATTATTACGGAGACAAAGTTGCCTTGTTTGAAGAAATTGTTGAAAATTTTTTTCTTTAAAAAATATTTTTAAAATCATTTTTATTAGATGTTCATCATCTACTTGGTGTTAAATGGGGGTTGCTGTCACAAGATGACATGTTTCAATATCAAAAAAACCTTAAGTTAAGAAAACACCTTTGAATGCCATATGCTACACATCTCTTGAGGTTTTCGAAGAAGACCTATCTATCTCCTTATATTTGGATAAGCAAATGTTGCTTGTCTCTTAGCAACTTGATTTCTGATTGACTTAGAAAACATCTGTGATACACTACACCAGTCCCTAACATAATGACAAGTTTGAATGACTGTTAGTTTGCATTTCTTAATTATCCTAAACAGTTTGTGACAGTTGCTATCAAAAGGCCAAAACTTCACATTGCATTTTTAAGCATTACATAGGGACAATACCTACATTAGTGACAAGCTTGTCGCTGGGCAAGAGAAAGCCCTTGCTTCAACTGTAGACAGAAGGCTGTCCCAAAAGGACGAAACTTGGAAGCAGGTAAATCACCACCTTGCTCTGCCAAGACAGGGTAGGCAAGTTCTTCATAATTCCTGCTTTACAATTAATGTCTCTCAGAGATACTGGGCCAAAAGGCTGAAGATAGATGCTGCAATGTATTGAGAGAAATAGGGGACTGTCCAGGCAGCCAGCTGTCTGTAATTTCTTAGTTTTGGAAGCTGCTGGCTCTGCACTTCCTGTTTATTCAGATATATTTATCCTTCTCAGGTCTCTGATGTGGTTGATGGCTAGATAGTTATAGTCTTACAGTTAAATTTTAAGTTGTGTAGGAATTAAAAGGATATTCTAGGTCTAAGAAGATGTTTTTTACATTGGTAATGCAAGTTAGGATGGAAACTGAGTTAGGAATAGAACTTTAAACTCATCAAGATAGATAATAGAATATTAATATCGGTTGCCAAATATGTATGGACATTGGGAATGCATGTTATACCTTATAATTTTCATAATTGTGGCCTAATTACTCTTATTGTTTTGTATTGTATTAACTGTTACAAGAAAAAGAGCTTTTTATTGGATAAAAGGGGGGAGATGTTGGGGGGAAGATGCACCTTAAATTAAAAAAAAAAGTAGATAGGAGGGTGAGGGGGAAGAGGGTGGAACTAGGAAGGTAAAGAGGGAGGGAACTATGATTGTGATGTAGCTTGAAGAAATAAATAAATGTTAAAAAACATTTTTATTATTTTTTGAGAATTTCATACAATGTATTTTGATCATATTCACCAACTCCTCCCCATAACACCTTCTAGATTTGCCCCCCACCTCCCTATCCCTGAATTCTTGTACTCTTTATAAAAAATTAATAGACCATCACCTTCAATTTGTTCTGTCCAAATACTTCTGGGGATGAGACCATCCACTGGAGTATGGCTGACCTACCAGGATCCACACCTTTTAAAAACCTGACTCTCCCTCCCAAAAATCCATGAACTGTCCCTAACCCCTCCTCCCATTCCATGCTAGAATATTTCCTGGCTTGATTCTGTACAGATCTGTGTAAATAATCACAGTGCTGTGAGTTTGTGAGCACAGTGGCCCTGTTATATGCAGAAGACAGCCAGGTCCTCTCTGACCTTTCACCATTTCCTCCCCTACAGTGGTCCCCGAGCTGTGGGAAAGAGCATGACAAAGATGTCCCCTTTGTAGCAGAGCATGCCAGTCACTTATTTTCTGCTCTTTGACCAGTTGTGAGTTTCTGTGTTAACCATCATCCACTTCTCTGGTGAGATGAGATCTGAGAGTCGCATTAGTCTATAGGTAGAGAAATATGAATTTAGAGGTTACTTCATAATATGTTCACTTAGCAAATTAATAGTAGTAGGATCAACCCCAGGGCAGGTGATCTTTCCAACGATGGGTTCTGGGCCAGATTTGCAGCATCATATGTGTTTCCTCCTTTGTAGTTGGCCTTAAATCCAATTAGAATGCGGTTGGCTGTTCCCACAACATTTGTGCCATTATTGCACTCATGGGCTCATCTTGGCACACCAGTCATCATTGCAGTGCACGGTACTCACAGCTATGGAAGACTGCTGATGACCCCCCACCCTCACCCTGAGTACCTTTCATAATACTTGAAGTATTATGACAGATAGGTGGCAAGGAGGAAATGTGGGTTGAGGGAGGGATAACTAATTCTTAAGATGTTTGGAAAAGTCATATGGGAACTCGCTTTCTCTCTCTCTCTCTCTCTCTCTCTGTGTGTGTGTGTGTGTGTTCATATAAAAGAGTTTAATTGGAGTTATCCTACATAGAGGATGATGTTTCTTCCAGAAGCCATAGGTTACCAAATAAAATTCCTGGAGCTAGGTGCAGGATACACCCTTTGAGTTACTGGACAGAGATATCCCAGAGACCCCCTAAAGGACATAAGCTATTGTCATTGCTCTTAGTTGCCCATGAAAACTTAATGATAAGACCCTATTGCTGAAGACACACACACACACACACACACACACACACACACACACACATTGGTCACAGGACATGGAGCAATCAAGCCAGTACTGACTAGACACAGTTGCAAGTTTAGCAACATCTAAATATGTGTTTATACTAGAATGTTGATGGCCAGATGTGACTCACACTTACCTGGAAGCTATTAAACAAACATTCTATGAATCCAGTCCTCAGAGAACTTATTGAGTAAGTCTGGGAAAGAGGCCAAGAATCACATTTGAAAAAATGACCTCAGGTTATTTTGACATAATTGGTCAGGGCTAGGTTTGTAAACTACTAGTTTTAACCTCAGAGTTGAAGGACTGCACCACCTGGTGGTAGTGCCCCCTACTTGCTGCTGTGTGCGTATGGGTGTAGGGGGAGTTGCTGTCTAGATAGGTACCTGATTTCTTTCTTACTAAGTTCATTCGATTGAGCAAAAATTAATAATTGATTACATGTGTTTGGGTAAGGAAGAACAAGGCCAGGAAATGAATTAGGGGGGAAAAAGCAAAAGAAATTCCTACTTCCCAAGTGAAAGGTGCCTAGTACCTCCTAAAATTAGCATGAGAACAGGCTTCTCCAGACCAGAGCATCCCTGATTTTGTGTTTCCCAGAATTCCTAAACAGGCCCTGCTAGCCTCAGAGACTCAGTGTAAACTTACATAATAAACAGATTGATTTTAAAAAAGGTTCTTTATTTGACTCTGTGAGAAAAAAATTCTTTATAACTAAATGGTCTGGAGATATGTGCAGAAAATTGAGGCCACCTGCAAAGTAATTTGTGACCCAAAGGTTACACACAGCCCTGTGTGGCACTCTGGTATCCAATTTAGCCTTGAGTTGAGATGTTTCATGACTCATAGGCACCATTAAGGAGTGACCCCAGAGTGGTGTCCTCCATATTAGGCTCTAAGATGTTTAGGCCAAGAAAAGTATAACTTCCTCTCAATTTTATCATAAAAGTGAATTTTGATTGTCTATTTTGTTAGATTGAGAGACATCTGCCTCTGGGATTAGGAGAACACATCTCTTCATGTATCTGTGTGACCATTTCCAGAGACAATTTGATTATGAGGGCTACATCCAATTTGATGATTTAATTCACTGGTGGGTCAGATTTGAGTAGACTTGTGGATATGATAGGACCATGGATGATAGTGTCCCATTGGAGGAAATGGATCATAGAGAGTGGCTTTAAAAACAGTCCTGGGTCCCTTCCTATTTTTTTTTTCTGTTTCCTTGCCACCATGAGGTTGAGTGGCTGTCTTCTGCCATGCTTCTACTGACATGATATCCTGTCTCACCTCAAGTTCAGAGCCAGGGAGCTAGTCAATTATGGGCTGAAATTGTGAACCCAAATCAATATTTAGTGCTCGTGTGTGGAGGGTGTTGGTGGTATGGGTGTGCCACAACACACGTGTGGAGGCCAGAAGACAACTTGGGGGAGTTGGTTCTTCCTTTCACTGGGTGAGTTCCAGGGATCAAAATCAGGTCATTGGGCTTGACAGCTGGTTCCAACTGAGTTACATGGGTGGTCCTATTTCTTCTTTTGAAATTGTTACTCTTAGATATTTGTTAAAAGATATATGTACATACATTAAAGTAAGCTTATAAGTTTCCCTGTGGTTTTTTTAAGCATCTTTTGTGTAATGTATCCTCCCTCCCCTTTCCCTTGTATTACCTCCCTCTCCTTCCCATGTTAGCCCCCCCCATTTCCCCCTCTCTCCCTTCATAGCATCTGTGTCCTACTATTCCCATCTCTAGAACTTCCCCTGTCCTCCATTATCCTTTTCTATCTTTTCTGGCTTTCTCAGTTACTTCAGGTTATATACTTGTCTTAGTCAGGGTTTCTATTGCTGTGATGAAACACCATGACCAAAAGAAACTTAGGGGGAGTTTGTTTCACTCACACTTCCATAAAATGGCTCATCATCAGAGGAAGTCAGGACAGGAACCTAAAAGCAGGAGCTGATGCAAAGCCATGGAAGGGTGCTGCTTACTGGTTTATTCCTCATGGCTTGCTCAGCCTACTTTCTTACAGGACCTAGGACCACAAGTCCTGGTGCTATCACCCACAATGGGCTGGGCCTTTCCACATCAATCACTAAATTTTCTAAAGACTTACCTATAACTTGGTCTTATGGAGACATTTTCTCAGTTGAGGTTCCGTCCTCTCAAATGACTCTAGCTTGTGTCAAGTTGACATAAAAGTAGCCAATACAATACCCAAATCTAGGACCCACAAATAAGAGAGAGCATGTGACATTTATCTGTCTGGGTTGCTTCACTCTGTAAATTATTTCCCAGAAAAATCTCATTATTTCACTTTTCTTTGCAGTTGATTAGAATTCCAAAGTTCAAATGTATACTCTCCTTATTCATTTAACAGATGATGCTTCATTTCCTGGGTATTGTGAATAGTACAGCAATGAACATGAGAAAGTAAGTATCTCTGTATTAGGATATTGAGTCCTTTGGGCGTATGTCAAGGAATGATATAGCTGGCTCATGCATTAGATCTATTTTCAGTATCTTGAGTGTTCTCTACACTGATCTCCATAGTGGACTCAGCAGCTTACAATCTTACCAACAGCCAATGATGATTCCTTATTTCCCTGCATGTTTGTTGTCAGTTATTTCCTCAATCTTAGCCATTGGGATAAGGTGAAATTGCAAAGTAGTTTTAATTGAAATTTCTCTAATTACTAAGGAGTGCTTTTTGAGATATTTCTTAGCTATTTTTATTTCTTCTGAGGATTCTCTTCAGATCCATAGCCTGTTTAAAAAATTGTGAGGGTTTTTCTTTTTTGAGTTCTTTGTATATTCTGAACATCAACCTATCAGATGTATAGCTGGCAAAGATTCTCTCCCACTCTGAGCTTCCTTCCTACTAGAAGACTGACTACTTCCTTTGATGTACAGAAGCTCTTTCAGTTAATAAAATTCCATATGTTAATTGTTGACTTTAATGCCCGAGGAAGGAGTCCTACTCAGAAAGTTTTTTGGGCACTTATATCTTGTAGATATTGCCCACATTTTCTTCCAGAAACTTTAGGTTTCATCTTGAAGTTTTTGATCCGTTTGGAGCTGACATTTGTACAGGGTGATAGACATGGGTCTAATTTAATTCTTCTACATGTAGACCTCCATTCTTCCCAGTACCATTTGTTGAAGATGTCTTTCCTCCAATGTGTATTTTTGGCATCTCTATCCAATATCAGGTGACTGTAATTATGTGAGGTTCAGTATGAGTCTTCTATTCTGTTCCATTGATCTACATGTGTGTTTTTTGAGTTGGTACCTTGCTGTTTTTATTAATATAGATCTACAATATTTCTTGGTATGGTGATCTCTCCAGCATTGTTATGTTTGCTCAGGATTGCTTTGGCTATCTGAGGTCTGTTGTGCTTCTGTATAAGTTTAGGATTTTCCTGTAGGGGTTAGATAAATTAGATTTAGAAAATATATAGGGGTTTCTGATACTGTCTCTTAATTCGGGGCATGAAGAGCATTATCAGCATGTGGACTAAAAACAGGAAACAAACAGGAGACTTAATAGACTGAAAAACAAGGTTGAAGTCAGGAAAAACAGGAAAGACTCAATAGACTGAAAAACAAGGTTGAAGTCAGGAAAACAGGAAAGACTTAATGGACTTGAAGAAACAAAGTATCTGGCCTGACATTATTTTCAGCTGCTAAGTGGGCGGAGCCCAAATTAAGCTGAAACAGAGTTCCTCCTATTTAAGGACAGTGCATGGAGCCCAGAAAGAGAAGAGGCTCCTGATGCTAGAGAGCTCCAAGAGTCCTGCTGAAAAAAGGGCTGGCCATTGATGGCCAGCTCTCTCCCTGAAGCAGAAAGAAGCTGGTGAGCAAAGAAAGCCTGAGCAAGACACCAAAAGGCCAAGGACTGGACCCTGTGGCTCAGCTTTTGCCTGGAGGGGTTTGATCTGTCTGATCAGTGGCCTAGGGGAAACTGTGCCTGGCTTTAAGGACTGAGGCAAAGCAGCTGAGTTCCTGATTCAAAAGAAGTTGGCCTGCAGACAGCTGGGGTCTCCCACAGAGAAGAGAGCATGAAGCCTTATTTAAGGTGAGACTGCAATAACCAACTTACCCTGACGAACCTGCATCTGAGAGATCCAGAAGAAGGACTGCTAAGTGCATTAAAGAATCTACAACAAAGACTGTGTTCCTGACAACTGAGGACCTGCCCCAGAGACTGTATCATTCTAAAAGGTTATGAAAGTAGTTGTTATAATTATCAATAGGTTTAGTGGATAGGTTAAAGGGGTTGTAAGAGTTTATAGGATTAATAGTTAAGAAATTGTTGGTGTTTGTTATAAGTGAATTTAGTAATAAATAAATAAGTGTTAAATAATAATTTAAAAGTTTGGTTACATTTTCCCCTCTATTTTTATGAAGAATGTTTTGGGGATTTTGATTAGGATTTCATTGACTGTAACTTACTTTGGGTAGAATTGTATATTAATTCTGCTAAGCCATGAAAATGGGAGGTCACTGCACCTTCTCATGTCTTCCTTAATCTCTTTCTTCAGAGATTTGAAGTTTTCATGGTAGATGTCTTTAATCTCCTTGATTAGGTTTATTTTTAGATTTGTTTTTTGAGGCTGTTATGAATGGGAGTATTCCCACCATCTCTTTCTCAGAACATTTGTTATTGGTATATTTAAAGACTACAGATTTTTGTAAGTTGATTTTTCTTTTATTCTGCCACTTTGATGAACATACCCACAGTTTCTAGGAGCTTTCTGGGGATCTAGAAAGCTTTGGGATCTCTTCTATATAAGGGCATGTCATCTATCTGCAAAGGAATCATTTGACTTCTGCTTTTCCTGTTTGTCAGGATGCTTCATCTCAGCAACAGAAAGTAGAAAGTGGTAAATAAAAGTATCCCCTGTCCTTGGCCCACAGAGTACTTACCCAAGGGCCAGGTTTCAGAAGCCGTATTTCCTTCGTAGTGATGTTTTATGTTTTCTTTTCTTTTTACTTAAATGTAATTTTTAAAACTTATCTGTGTTTGGCATTTACACATCGGTACAGGTGTCCGAAGAGGCCAGAAGGAGGTTTCAGATCCTCTGGAGCTGGTGTTATAGGTGGCTGTTAGACACTCATAAGAGTGCTGCAAAAAGGAACTCAGGTGCTCTTAACTGCAGAGCCTTTCTCCAGGCCCTAACAATGAGGCCAGTTGCTGCTTCACCCAGTGTAATTGGGCCCTGCCTGTCACAAGCAGCTTCACCCACTCCTAAGAGAGTCCCCCCACGAGCCTTCACACCTCTCAGCAGATAAATATTCTACATCTGCAGGAGTCCTGCAGAACAACTCTGGGTTATGTCGTACATATTTTTTTTTAAAAATCACAACTAGGTAAAATAATGTCACACATATCATCACATGAGGGTTTTCCTCTTCCATCTTGCTCGATGACACTTGCTACATTCTGAGAAGTCCAAAAATAAGCTGGTGAACTGACATAGGTTCCATAGACTGTTGAGTTGCCTCAAACCGTTTCCCTGAAAGCATTTTTCCACAAATCAGTCATGATGACCAGCTTCCTGGATGACTGGGGCACTCCTCTACTTTGCACCTCTCTTTTAGAAGCAGCCCAAGCCTGCCTACTGCCTTTGCTACCCTGGCTGACTTCATTCCTGCCCTGACATTTGCTTTTTCAGTCATCCATGTCTCTGCATGTATAGTGTTTTAGAAAAAAACAGTTGGGAAGACTGGGCTATCCCAGTCCTACTGTATGCCCAGCATTTCTGACCCAGCCCAGCCCTCACAGCATCCAATTCCTGTGTCTACCTGTGGCAATGGGGCAAGGATAAACTCTTTACCTTGCTTTAAGGATTTGGGGCTAGGTTGGAGATCTGAAGTCACCAGCTGGTGACTTAGCATGCCTGTACCAGTGATGTGGCCTGGTTCCCAAGCAGGTGTGGGGCCTTGGCTGTGACTCTTCAAGGCCAAGGTCAGGCAGAAAGCTGACTGCTGCCCTGTTTCCATGAGGGCTGAGAGGTGCTGTGGTCTGTCAGAAGGACTGTACAGGAGCCATCAGGCAGTGAGTCTGATAAGTCTCAGCAGGGGTAGCTGTATTGACACACTCATACTCTGTCACTGTCTTTCATAAAGGAAGCAGGCCCTGAGAACAGTGGAGACCTCCCGTTGTCCAGCTCACCCACAAGGAGAGCTGTAACTACCCAACCCCAGGGTCTTCGAGAAAGCCGTTGGTACATGTATAGCTTTGTGTAACTCATTATCCAGTCTGGGTTTTTTCAAAGATATTCAAAGTGGGAATATTAAGTTGCTGAGGGCTAAAAAAGCAATGTTGGGTATTAGGTTGGACTACAAAAGAAAAAAAAATTCCAACACATAGGACACCAAGAATGAAACTTGGAGAGTCTGGAGATGGCTTAATGCTTAAGAGTGCTTGCTCACACTTCCTATCTTGTTTTATATTTCCCAGGGTTATGAAAGGACTGAACCCCAGTTACCCGCACCCATTTGAGCAGCTCATAACTGTCCACAACTCCAGCTCCAGAAGATCCAAAGACCTCTTCTTTAGGCTTTCTTTTCTAGAAATCCTGCACCCTCTTGAGAGCTGACCTTGTTTTACCTGATTGGCTTGGGCAAACTTGGAAGAATGAGCAGGCAATGAGCTAGCTAACTACGTGGAGAAAGATGACATAATATTCTTTACCCATACTTTAAAGAAAAAATATATATTTCTGATTCATGGTTATTTACAGCACTAGCAATCAAGCAAATGTCACGAAATGCCAATAATATTTAAAATCAATGTTAAATAGCCGAACTCCCAACAGTGGCTCATAAAGTCTGGCTTGGCAGTTGTTAGGTAGTTATGGTTAAACTGAGAATCCTTTGGGGAGTCAGGATATCCGAAAGGCAGAGGTCGCTAAGGCCTCAGTGATTAACGATCGGGTTTGTTGGCTGAAGAGATTTTATGGTGCACATTTAAGCTTAACTGCCTGTGAGAAGGTGAACATGAAATAGAGGTTATCAGTTCTCCACGGTTACTCCATCTTTATTGACCTGGGAGTATCTGGCTCTCTAGAAGTCAAGCCTGAAGCTCTGTGAAGGAGGAGGTCATTACTAAAGACCACGATACTGTCAGGATACATAAACCTAAAACTAGACAGATCATTAGAGAGTAGTACAAATCAACCAAAGATACAAAAAAAGAATGGAAGACCGAGAAGGAACTATTGAACATAAAATGAGGGGACAATAAAGAAAATTAATAACTTTTTCTGAGACTTCTGTAGAAGATGGAAATTCATAGTTATTATCTCTGCTTGGTATATCCACAGGTTCTATGCTGCTTAGTTTCTGTCAACTTGACACAAGTTAGGGTCATTTAGGAAGAGGAGACTTCAGTTGAGAAAATGACTCCATCAGATTGGCCTGTAGGCAAGTGTGTGGGTCATTTTCTAGACTGATCCTTAATGTGGGAGGGGAGAGCCTACTGTGGGCATTCCCACTCCTGAGAAGGTAGTTCTGGGAGGCAAAAGAAAGGTAGCCGAATGTGGACCTGAGACCAAGGACTGATAAGTAGTGAAGGTAATGAAAATTATTAAAAGACCCCCTAAGTCGGCAGTAGAG
>CAJQZJ010031998.1:2245918-2258781 GCA_907164525.1 Lophiomys imhausi | reverse complement strand
TACCCCTGCGTGGGATACGAGTGGCGCCCCTCAGTGCACTGAGCCCCTCCCCCTTTTCTTCTTTTTCCCTCTGAAATAAACCTCTTGTGATTGCATCAAGATGGTCTCTTGCGAGTTTTGGGGCGGCCGTGATATCCTGAGTGTTGGGTGAGGAACTTCCCTCCCCCGGGTCTTTCATTAGCACACTAAAATTGAAACAAGAATCCTGAAATAGCCAACAGGTAATCCCTTCCTTACAAAGACAAGGACTTGAGTCACAGCATGCCACAGAAAGGAATTAGTTTCCAGGGGAGGTTAGTTTCATAGCATAAAACCAAAAGGGAAACCAGGAGGAAGAATTATTTTTCTCCTACCATGGCCCAGAAGTGAAACAGGTCTGAAAAGGAGAAAATAGCAAGCTGCTTGCAGGTGTTGATGTGAGTCAGCCACACAGAGAGACCACCTGAGAGGATGAACGCTTGAGGCCTTCATTTGAGTCCCAACGTATTGCCTGGGAGACCTGCGTGGTGTGGAGGGGGAGTTCCACTTTCACAGAGAGGGCCCTGTGAACTATTGACAACTGGCACATTCCAGCCAGGGAGGGGCAGTCAGTGTCTTTAGTTACGCCCCCCTTCCCCCCCACTGGTTAAACTCATCTTGCTCCAATGGATAGCTTCAAAAACATAGTCAGACACATGGCCCTGGTTATTTATTGACCCTCAGCAAGTTCCAAAGCAAAATAAAGTTAAGTCCTGAATGCCAAGGTTCCACAACCCTGGAACAGTGTGACAAACTAGGACCAAGAGCTTAAATATGTGAGCCTGTGGGGACATTTTTCATCCAAACCATCACATGTTGCCTAATGCTCCATAGTGAGAAGAAACAGCTCCTGCTGTGGCCTGTATGTCACATATGGGTGCACACAGGCAACATGGCTGTCAAGTCCAAGGTTGTAGTGCCAGTGAGCAGGCTAGGGCAGTCCAGGTACTTAGCAGGAGCCCCTTTGTGCTCTGAACACCAGGGGCAGAGTTGTGTGGTGCCAGTCCATACAAACTGGACGTATATATGGATGCTATTTGAAGTTTAAAAATAAAAATAACAGAAAAAGACATGCCCATCTCATTTCAGACAAGGTACTGAGACACACACACAGACATTGACAAATGAACAAAGGAAAAATAAGAAAAACTATGAACAGTTCCTAGAAAAGAAATACCAATAACCTTATCTAGTGCCACCCATCTTCAAAAGTAGAAACAAAGGCACTGTCAACTCTGGAACATTTATTCCCTTCAGTGTTCTGACTGGATAGAGGAAAATCAGGGACACCTTATGGTTGGAAATGTAAATTGGTAGAATTTTAAAATGATAATTTGTCACAGACTCTCAAGAAACTGAATATCCACTACAGAGGCTGCTAACTGCTTGGAGGCACAGAAGCGCAAGGCTGTCCGTGCAGCCAGTGTTATGACAGCCTTGTTCAGTGTAAACAAGAGATCTCAAGGGCACTCAGTTTTCCTGACCTTCCCCCCCACCCCATAGGAAGGTTTTCTTGATGGAGAAAACAGCATGTGCATTTATCTTCTGGGGCAAGCTCCTTATCTTAATGTTGAATAAAACTTTGAGTATCAATAACCCAAAAGTCCACAAATGGGCATTTGGTAAACAGACCCAAAAATAAAATCTTATCCACTTATTTTTAAAATGAAATCTACACATACTGATTAAATATAAACACAGACTTGGGAAAATGGGGTGAAATAGCACACACACACTAAACAGCAGGAGGCAAACAGAAGTCTGTGTGTTCACTGAGCTTCTGGATGCACAGGAAAGATCCTGTTGGTCATGGTCACCTTGAGATGTGGGAAAATGATCCAGGAGAGTGGGAGGTGGGACTTTTTAAGTCCTAGCTCTGAAAGTATATAGAGTCCTCTACAGTGGTATAAACAGTTAGACTTTTTACCCAAAGCCAGCAAGTCAGTCACTGAATCTCTGACAGTATATAAAACAATTTAAAAAACTGAGCATAAGACCTCAAGCCATGGAAACTTGTACTCAAAGCCAGCAAGTCAGTCACTGAATCTCTGACAGTATATAAAACAAACTAAAACAATTTAAAAAACTGAGCATAAGACCTCAAGCCATGGAACTAGTGGAAGGAACACCTCATGTCACTGGGCTAGGTAGGCAGGACCCCCTCAAATCAGGCTATAAAAATCATAGAACAACTAGATCACATCAAGCTAAGAAGCCATCCCTACAGCAACTGATCAACAGGAGGAAGAAATCATTTATAGACTTGGTTCTCAAGGTGAATAGCGGTAGAACTGTACTTTGGTTTGTTGTTGGGGAATTAGAAAGAGGGAGTTGATGCTCCTATCTTCTCAGGGAAGGAATCTACGTGACATTATTAATTACTAGGTGGTCCCACGGGAGACATCAGTTCAGTCAGGTAGAGACTGATATTGTAGAAACCATAAGGTAGCTAATGCTGGCAAGCATATGAAGGAAAGGGAATCCAGCCATACTGCTGGAGGTGTGAGGAGAGTCATAAAAGTTAGTATGGCCTCCCCTCAAACAATAGATTAAAACAAATAATACATACTCCAGAAAACCTATCCAATATGATGTAAACATGACACCTGGATATACATCCAAATGAAATGAAATTGGTGTGTTGAAGACATAAGTGTTCCCATGTTTGTTTTATAATTATTATTGTGGTATTAGGGGTGTGGAGGGAGCAGAGAGATAATAGAGGCATGGTTGAAAGATACAATAGACAGGAAGAATACGTCCTAGAGGCCCTCACTATTTGCTAATGATGTACTTACTGTAAACTTCAAGATACTTAAATATCTTAAAATATCTAGATGAGAGGACTTTTTGCCACCAAAAAAAACACCACCAAATCTTTAAAGGTATTTGCTAATTTCCCTGACTTTATTATTTTACAACACATTAATATAATCTAGAGGATAATCTGTATAAGTATTATATATCAATTAAAATTAAAGCCCAAACTGAATAACTATATTACATGTACCACAAGCAAAATTTGCAGAAACTGACTGTGGAGTAACATTTGTTTTTAAAGTTCTATACTCTTTACACAGGATGAATTACTTACAGAGTACTTTCCATGGGATGGATTTCTATAGGTTCCTGTGAGAACATATTGTTTTTGTTTGTTTTTTTTCCAATTCTCACAATCTTTTCACCTTAGAAAATATAGGATTTTGCTGTTGTTTGTTTTCCCAAACTAAGCTGGGTCTTAGCATCTCCATGAAATAACAAGCACCTGTCACTTGGTCCTGTCACAAAGAATTCCTGAGCCAAGAAACACTTTGTGGTCAGGAGGACCTAAATGGTACCGTAACATGTCTAATAAAGCAAGGGACTCAGTGTTCCACGGAAACCACAACCTAGGCTGCCTGAAAGAATGGTTATTATGCCCACGGCGGACCTGTGGCACACACTTGTAATCGCAGCTCTGTGAATACATGTTTGCGGCTTGCAAAGCATTTCACCTGCTGTCTCATCAACAGCAGAGACTTGATTTCACTGATGAAAATCCAGGCTAGGCTTGGCAGGTGATAATTCTTCTCCAGTTACTAGTTCTTGTATCCCTCCCCACGATGCCTCCCAGGGCACAGGTAACCTCTTTCACCCTCAGGGGAGTCTGCTTGGTTCATTCTTACTATCTGTTTATTAGTCTTTGCTTGCTGTGCCATCGAGCTAGATGAGTTTAAAAGAAGACTGTGGCCAGTGGCACTGTGAGCTAAACATTGCTATTTAGAGCATGAAGGGAACACAGGGAACAGGCCAAGTTTAGTCACCTTGAGCAGTGTGAAAAAGGACAGAAGGAAAAGCAATCCTTGTCGTGAGTGAAGGACATCACTAAGCACACCGTGTCGTTGGTGTGTTTGCTTTTCCTCACCTTGCTCTACTTCATACTTTGGTGTAGAAGTTCAAAGTGATGGCAATGAATGTATCACGCTGGAAGCTCTAACTCTGGTACTAACTTTCCCACTGCAGTCTTCCAAGTCTGAAATCTCTCCATGCTTCCAGAGTTCTGTCGAGGTATTTGTGTCTCCTATTCCAGCTACCCTTCCACCTTCTGCACACACATCACATGGACATATTACATGCTGTGACAGTATTTTCCATTTATTGAGCACCTAATTGTCAGTCACTGTCAGAGGCATTTTAATTCTTTTTTACACTTACATATTTCACTCCATGAGTGTGGAGATCAGAGGACACCTTGTAAGGACTGATTATATCCTTCTACTACGAGGGTTCTGGAGAGCAAGTTTGTCTGGAGTGGTGGCAAATGTCCTTTTCCACTGAGCCATCTTGTTGGGTCCTGCATTTTATGTATCATCCATTACTTCAATCCCTCACAAAGCCTACAAGATCTGTCTCCTTCCTCATATACATATAAAAATCCTGAAGACTGAGGCTGGATCTTGCAGTCATGGGGGACAGAGCTAGTACTAAAATGAAGATCTGCCTGGCTTCCAAACCGAGCTTCTCTCCTGTACAGAACACACCAATGCAGGGGGAGTGTGGGGGCGGGGGACACTGTACAGCAAAATTTAAACATATATAAGTATGAAATGTTCATTACAAAACCCATTATTTTGTATGCTAATAAAAAAATTTCTTTTTAAGGCAATTAAAATCCATGGATGAGCCGGGCGGTGGTGGCGCACACCTTTAATCCCAGCACTTAGGAGGCAGAGGCAGGCGGATCTCTGTGAGTTCGAGGCCAGCCTGGTCTACAAAAGCGAGTCCAGGACAGCCAGAGCTGTTATACAGAGAAACCCTGTCTCTAAAAATAAAAAAAAAAAAATCCATGGATGAACAAATATGGAAAAAGGATGCTTATTATATTAGCTATGGAAAAAAAGAATTTAGTACAACCCAGTATTTGAACAGTCTGTGCTCCTGTCCTTGGGTCTTAACAGGTGGGTTGGTGGCCTAAAGTGATAGAATTCAAACTTGATCCAACTATAGCACACCCCGTTCCATGACCCACATGTGAGGCTGATCCTGGCTACTGCTTTCTCCCCCTGGCTAGCTTTCAAAGGCAAACAAAACCCATATGATCACTGAAGTCTAGAAACGAACTTTTATTTTAAATCTGTGAAGAACTCCTGACAGTTATTAATTTTATTAAAATACAATTGTAAAATAAAAAATGAGTTGCTTTCTCTTCAATATAAATTATGTTAGCCTCTTGGCTGATGGCTCGGCATTGCTCAAAGTGCTTTTAATGGACAAGGGGGCTCTGATTTCCAGACAATTAAAACAATAGCAATGAAAGAAAAATAATAAATCAAAGTAATTGAAATTGGAGACATTGCCCAGGACATGCTAATTATATATTTTTGATGTGTGTACAAGCTGGACTCCAAACGTTGGTACTTTAAAGAAATTACATGGATACTGTCCTCTCATTGGTTTGCATTCATAATAAAGAAGAAATTATCTGGCCTTTTCTCCCAAAAGATAGAAAAAAATTGACAATTTCAAATAAAATTCAACCAGCATTCATTTATCTAACTGCAACACATTAAAACAGGAACACTTTTATTAAAATATTTACTACCAGAATAACTTATAATAGTATGAAAAAGAGTGAAGTATTCGTCGTTGTTTTTCACTGCCATGCACAGGTCTGGGCAGGGTTGTTTGTAGTGACTCCCACTTTGCATCCCGGATCTTCAAGTATCAAGGACGCAACAGAAGAACCCAATACTTCATCCACTCATACAGTCGTCACTTCCACATCTCACCGTGGGCTTACTGCAACTGCAAACTGCACTTAAGAAAACAAAGTAAAAATATACATACAAAATATTTTCATATCAAATTATCTTCATTACACTAGAGAACCCCCACCCCACAGCGCTATGATACATGAAAAAGTGTCCTACGATGGTCGTCAAGACAGTCATGTCCACTCAGCAACCAGATAAACCTTTGGCTTTTAAAAGCATTTTCTACAATAAAGAAAAATGTCAGCATGTGCTGTGCTACTGGGTGTCATTCACACTTGAAGAAATGCTTTCCAGGCTAAAGAGATTGCAAAATATATTACATATCCAGAAAAACAAAAAAAAAAAAACCAAAAACCAAACCACCCCCCAAACAGCCCAGCCTTTTTACTTTGCTGTTGAACATTTGCTCAATTCTATTTGGCATCTCCCCATTTCTTTAGGTTTCCAGTCTTCCTAAGCTGGGTAGGATGTTATTGTTTGATGGGAAATTATTCTTCTTTCTTGATCTCACTCAGTGTTAGTGTCATTTGGAAACAAAATGTTTTTTTCAATGCATATCTCACTTAATTTTTTCTTGAACATACTACTTGGCAAAAATCAGAGACTGTTCATGTGTGCTTGCCCATATGTTTTAAATTAAAAAAATTTTTTTCTGCATGTATATGTATATCCACATACAGACATTTCTTCCTTCATTGTCTTGTTCTCTTTGCAATACAAATTGTGCATCAGAATTGTGGTTTGAAATGAACCAAATAAAAAGCTTTTAGTCACTCCATATGAAAGCCAGCTTCCATCACAAAGGACACTGAACTCTAATGCAAACAAGATTATGTTTTAAAACAATAGGTTTAGTTTTACACAGGAAAAAAAATTCAGTGATTTATATAATAAGGCTCTTTTTAAAAATTCAGTAAAACTTCAAAAAAGAAAAATCCCAATTAATTGTAAAGGGCATTGGGATGCTTTCCAACAGTACTCGGGAAAACAATTTCTGATTAGAACGTGCTCATTGCAATGTTAAACTAGTTTGAAAGCATCTCTTCTCTTTTTCTTTTTGGTTTTTCGAGACAGGGTTTCTCTGTGTAGCCCTGACTGTCCTGGACTTGCTTTGTAGACCAGGCTGGCCTCGAACTCACAGAGATCCGCCTGCCTCTGCCTCCCAAGTGCTGGGATTAAAGGCGTGAGCCACCACGCCCGGCTAAAGCATCTCTTCTTAAACGAATACATCACGTGGACCAGCTGCACAGCTCATTTGGATATGCTAACATATCAGACATGCAAACAAAACCCACACCATCACCCTGGAAAGCACAAAGAACTGTTTCCAGTCCTGTAGACATAAATAAAAAAATAAAAACTAAAGACAAAGGAAAGATCACTTCATCTGGGCTGAACAAATTTTCTGGTTTTAACGTGTGAATGACTGAATTTATTTCAAGGGCTTTCAGCAATTCTGGCTTCCATCCTGAATCAGTTTGGAAAGATGCAATCTAGCAAGTGTCGGCATTGACTGTTTGAGGCACAGCTCTCCACTGTGCCCACGTTGGAGCTTATCTCGGGAAGCAAGGCACTTACTGTAATGGTGATGCGGATGCTTTATGCATAGTTTTGGTAACATAAAATAAGTTATTATTTTTGATTAAAATGATTTTTTATAATTTATATGTCTTTTTATAGAAGCAACTGATATATTTAGGATAGCTGAATGCAGGGGGTTTAGATGGGAGTCCTCTTCACCCCTGTTTTGGCTCCTAGGATCAGGATTTAGGTAAAAACCACAGACGTGCTCAGAGCTTCCTGGCCTCGTTCTAGAAGCGCTGTACCAGGGGCAGCTTGACTGTCTTTACTTCTGCTATGTGGGAAGATTTCTGGATGATGCAGCTGGCGGTCCCCTGCACTTCATCCTTTCCCTGGGCGAGGTTTGTTAAGGCCATGGCTGCATTGATCTCCTTCCAGTACGTGTCATCCTGGCTTGGCCCCCTTCGGTTAGCTGCACTGCATATGTGCAAAAGAGAAGAGAAAGGATCAAACCCACTGTCGTGTTCACTGGAGACAGCAATACAGCAAAGCACCAATGGCAAAAGAAATCCATTTTGCTCACCTGTCAGCTTTACTTGATCCAATGTCCGCAGTGTCTGTATAGAGAAGCACAAAGTCAGTCACTTGTCTCTTAGACATCTTCTTTTAAGATTTATTGTATTTTAATCTCTCTCTCTCCTCTCTCTCTCTCTCTCTCTGCGTGTGTGTGTGTGTGTGTGTGTGTGTGTGTGTGTGTGTGTGTGTGTTTACGGCACATACATGCAGTTGCCCTTGGAGGCCAGAAGTTGTGAATCACAAGGTGTGGGTGTTCTGGGAAGCAAATGCACGTCCTCTGGAAGAGCAGAAACTGCTCTTGAACACTGAGGCCTTCGAGTCCTGTTTATTCTTAGAAATTTCTTCATTAATTGAAGTGAGAAAGATTCATATGCTGTAGGAACTCGAGCATTTGTGGGGAAGGACTGGACGAGGAGGTGTAGAGACAATGTGGATCGATCAGTGTTCTTGTTCATTTCTCACCTGCTACAGCCATCAGCGCATTACCATGCCCCACAAGGAAGATTTATTTTCCACAACACCAGAACAAGGACTTTCCTAAGAAGCTGTTGAGGCTTCCTCAACCTTAATATTCTGCAATTTTTGAGACTCAAGCCTGAGGGGGGAGACTGGCAAGCCTAGATAGTCAATACATAAGTAACAGACCTAATGCTGAGCTCTGGGAACATCAGAAGAGACCAGTCTTCAGTCTCCAAAATAACTCCTCCCGGCTCCGCTGTTATGAGAAATGAGGAAGAAGGCTGGCTTATGCTCGGGCACCCTCACCTATGGTACACATTTGCTCCCTTCCTGTCAGATCACTAATCTCACTCCACACCATGAAAACATAAGGAAAGACTGAAATGGGTTCCGGGTATTGACTCGTTCCTTTGGCTAAAGGAGTATCACCTGTGCAGAACAGAAGTTGATTCACTGGGGGGATAAAAATGTGCAGGTCAGGAGTTGGGCAGGGTCTTCCCATAAGCTCAGCAGACTCTGAATCTAGATAGTGGGTTAACCCAGGTCCCCATGGTTACTGTCATCACCACCGTCACCACCATCATCACCATCACCACCGTCATCACCACCACCACCAGTAGACAATAGCCAATAACTACTCAAGGAAACCTTGATGGACAGAAAGGAAGCAGAAAACGCACACAATGTATTCAAAGTCCTCCTCTTTCTATGACTTCTGAAAAACTATCCTTTCTTGTCCTCAGTCCTTCACTTTGCCTTTTCTTCTTCCTATTCGCTATTTCTCTAGGCTTTTGGGTTTTCTCTGTTGTGCTCAAGGGAAGAACAGGGCCGTATGGTTACAATGCGGTCTAACCTGGGCAACAGTTCCCAGGGTAACGAAGATAGCCATAAGGAAATAACTGCATGGCTGTAAAAGGCGGGGAAATTCAATGTCCTCTGTGTAGACAGAGAGTCCAGAAGCCTCGTAACAGTGAAGATCTCTAGACAAGAATAGCTTGTTGTGAACTACTAAAAATCTGCAGAGCCCCGGAACTTAAAAGAAAAGAGAAAAGTAAGAAATCAAAATAAAACTACTTAGCGAAGGCATTTCAAGGTTGCTGTGAAGAATTCATGAGATGACTTGCATCTTGTCTGACACCAGAATGGCGAATGTTAGCCCCTCAGATTCCTTTCACTGAACATCCAGGTAGCATTAATAGAACTTGGGAGGGATGCTTGGGCTGCCTGGAGTGCCATCGGCCTGGGATCTTCTGACACTGCTGGGTTGGCCTGGATAGTCAGCGCCCCTCTCTGCTGTGTCAGATAATTTGGGGTTGGAAGTCACTCATGTAAATGGAGTAAACAGGAATAATTTTTAGCCCATAGAACTCCAATAATCCTGATTTATAGACGATTTTCTATGAGTCAAGTCTCTTTGGTATTGCTTTCAAATTTTTTTTTAAATCACGTTTATTTATTAATGGAGATGCATGTGTGAGCCACAGCATATGTACAGAGGTCAGAGGACAGGCATCTGTTCTTTCTTTTTGCCACTCGAGATCCAGGGTCTCAGCCAACTTGTCAGGCAAGGTGGCAAGTGCCTTTAGCCACCCCACAGTCCCCCTTCTAATTTCTTTAGCTTTAGTGACTTTGTACAGAGCTGCATGTCTCTCTGGTATCCACACAGTCTCCCCTGTCATCTGTTTTCACTCAGTAGTGACAGGTACAAGATGATACCAGAACAGAGAGGAACTCAAGGCCTTTCGGAGGGAAAGTTGGCATCATTGGGTATTTGAGAAGGGAGAGGGGAGAAGGGAAAGGACAGAGAGAGACAGAGCAACAGAAACAGAAATTTATTATTTTGGTCTTTGGTCAATTTTTCCCACAACTGTTGCCAAAAGTGAAGCAATAGGTTAGGGGGGGTGTTTAGTCAATGGAAAGGTTTATCAAAAGCAGAATGAGTTTCATGAAGTGCAAACGCTGCAGAAATAAGAGAATTGAATTTAGAGAAGACCATGTTCTGATGCTTCGGTTCACAGTTGAAGCAGCTCCCGCTGATAAAGGGACCAGAAGGTGGCTTCCTACCTGAGGTGGTGACTGTTTACAAGCAGGAAGCCTGCAGCTGTTAGACATGTGACGTGATACAGAATCTGAAATGATGTCCTGCATGTAGAGGGAGGTGGGGGTCCCCAAGATGAGGAGGAAGCCTTATATTCTGAGGCCCCAGAGTGGTTAGATGTGGCTGGCTCCTTAAAGTCAAGCCACTTGAGAAGGGAGATTCCTGCAGCAGGCTGTGAAATTATGAAATTCTGCTTTATACTGTAGTGTCCATGAAAGCATCTCTGATGTGAAAAATCCCACTCAAGTCCTTGTTTTGGGCATTCTAATTAGTTTCACAAATCTCTCTGTGCATACAATGAGTCTACACACGAGCACATTTGTGGGTGTGAATGTGTGTGCTCATGGTGCACAGAGCACAGGGAGAGGACACAGGACAACCTCAGGTGCTGGTTCTGCCTTGTTTGAAGCAATCACTTGTTCATCGTCCTGTATACCTGGTGAGTTGGTTCCTCCAGGTTCCAAGGTTTCTTCTGTCTCTGCCTTTACCTCCCCTTGGGAGCAGTAGCATTACAGGTGCTCTCACTATGGACCTGACTTTTACATGAGTCCTGAGGATTTGAACTTGGGTCTTTCTACTTGCACGACAGTGTTTTCATCCAAGGAGCCATCTCACTAACCCCTACATTTTACAAATCTTAGAATAACATCCTATGTAGGAGTCCCAAGGCTGGATTTTTACACTTCATTTCAAGGCATGTGAGTGCATTGGGTGTTGCAAGGAAGGACTGGTTTTGAAGACAACAGAGCTGCATAAGCTGTAACCGCAGGGGGAGGGGGAACAGTTTGCATTTCTATCAAGATTAAAACCAGCCCAAGGTGCACTCCAGAGGATTTCAGACCAGTTGCAAAAGCTGACTGTCATCACCTGGAAGCTCTTCTGCATCTACAGAAGTCTGAGTTTAAAACACAGACAGGAGTTGCAGGGGCATGCTTTTGTGCGGTCCCAGTGTATCTAGGATATTGCCATCTAGACTGGCCCTTGAGGATTAGTGAATCTAGTTCCCAGATGAACCACAAAAGGAAGCTCACAAACAACCTCCTTCTCAGAAATATTTGTGCATTTTCTGGAAAGCAAGCACTCTGAAGAACTGCAAGTTTTGGGACTCCTATATCCTAGGCTGAGATGGAGTCTGGGGAGATGTCCCAGCCATTTTAGAGACCGACATCACTTGAGGGGCTTGGCAAGTTTAAAACCCACAGCTCACACTGAATGCTTCTACTAGATGTTATGACTTTTTGTCTGATTTTTTTTTCCCTTCAAAGCAAACACTTGCTTTCTCTTTTCTGGTTGAACTAGTTGCCTTTGCAGTCCACAGTCAGTATTTAAGGTGCTATGTGTGGGGAGGCTATATCATCACTAGCGGTCATGATTCTTGGGTTAGTTCTGCCCACCCATGACAGCTGGTCTCATAGCCTCCCTCCTGGTGTACCAGGGGCTCCATACAGAAGGGAAGACACAGAATAAATACTGCTGAAGGTCAGAAGAAAGCAGGGGCCCATACTATAGCCGTGCTGCAGGCTCCTTGGCAGAGAATCTGAGCATGCACAGGCCAGGGTCTGGCCACCGACATTTGCTCAGCGGTATCTCACTCTGCAAGCAGCTTGGCTCAGCCTCCCCAAAGTCTGGGCTAAAATGCCTTCTTAGATTCTAAGGTTCCAAAAGTCGTCAGCTCT
The DNA here is from genome assembly GCA_907164525.1 of Lophiomys imhausi. NCBI lineage: Eukaryota > Metazoa > Chordata > Mammalia > Rodentia > Muridae > Lophiomys > Lophiomys imhausi. Next base: position 2,246,680 of record CAJQZJ010031998.1, on the reverse strand, counting down.
GCTGTCAATTGCCATAGAAGCAACTGGCTGGCAGGAGCTGTGTATTGGACCAGCCAAAAGAGCGCGTTTCAAGACCAAAAAACGAAAAGGAAAGAAGAAAGAAGGGGGCAGCTCGGAAACTCTTGGATGCTGTAAAACTCGAAGCATGCTGAAACCTAAAGTAGGGCTATCCTCAGTTTGGATGAGTGTTCCCTTAGAAAGTGAAGCCCAGACATGACCACATGAGAAACCCAGTTGTACTGAAGCTCAGGTGTTGGTCTCTCTCACTACAAGGCTCAGAAGTCAAAGGGCCCTTCAACCTCCATGAATGCCACTTAGAAGCACTCTGATTTGGAGATGGATTCCTAAAACAACATCTGTAGGCCTAGAAAGTGACAAAAGTGTGGCCAAGTCTTTCTCCTCTGGATATATTTTTCAAGTCGAATAACTAAATCCTAAAATTGGGAATGTTTTAAGTGTTTCACAAAAGAGGACTTGTGCCACTACAATGTAAATAAAACTAAGGAAAATTAAGGATGCGAGTATTTTTCAAATTAAGTAATGTGAAAATCACATAACAGACATTTTCCTAAACTAAAATGGAAAATATAAAAGGTGGGAAATTTTGGGGAGTACACAGACGAGAATGAGGGAGAAACTGAAATTGTTCTTCCCAGAGGAAAGTAAAACAGGCCATTGGACTAGGTGGGTGGGGAGAGGTACAGGCCATCAGACTAGGTGCGTGGGGAGAGGTACAGGCCATCAGACCAGGTGGGTGGGGAG
>CAJQZJ010031998.1:2196325-2243453 GCA_907164525.1 Lophiomys imhausi | reverse complement strand
ACACACACACACACACACACACACACACACACACACACACACACACGGACACACGGACACACACGGACACACATACACAAACACACAGAGATACACAGACACACACAGAGATATACACATAGGCACACAAACACATACACAGACTCACACATAGACATAGATACACACATGGACACACACACAAACACACACAGAGACACAGATACACACGGACACACACACAACCATACACAGAGACACCACTATTCCACTTTTTTCTCTTTTCTATAATTGTAGATCAAGGACACAAGGAACCAACAAAGACTTTCTTTCTCTCCCTATGTTTTGATCTGTGATCAAGGCATCTGTCCAAGTCTTAGAGAAGGAAATGTAAGCAAGCCCCTGCAGCTCACCCAGGCTTTAATTAGAGCAATGCTTTAAGAGCCATGATAGCCTTGTGACCACTTTCCTCTAGCCTGGACAGAATTGCTGCTAAATCACTGCAGGACAGCCTGGAGAAACTGTTTGTGGTTATCCTCTTTGGGGACAGTTAGAGCTTTGGCAGAGTCAAAGCAAATCATTTAAAATTATTTCTGATGGAAGGGGAAGAGAAAGAAATACCACTCCTGGAGGACTGAACTGCTTCTAACTGTCCCTCCTAAGTGAGCGTCCCTCTAAACCTGAGTGGACAAGAGGAGTGGCATTGGGTCACTAGCGAGGCGGTTGCCTCTGGAAGAGTCATGCGGTGTCTGGTTTCTGCTGGCCAGCAGTGGGGTGGAGCCCACTGGAAACCTTCTACTTAGTGAGAGTTAGAAAATGAAACCAGTCTCATCTTTATGGATGGATCTACTGCCTCCCCACTTTGCAATATTCTAGCTAAATTATTCATCTCAGGGCCACTATTAGGTAGCTTCCAAAACAATTTAAGAGTCTGAGGAAAAATCTTTCCAAAAATCGAGCCAGTGTTTCCCTTAGCATGGCTTCCACATCTGGCCCAACATTCTTTTCCTTCCTGCTACCTCTCATGCGGGCTGGCTCCAGCTAAGACTAATAATGCCCAGATGTCCTGGGTCTGTCGGATTCCCACCTCGGCTGACTTTCTGTCAATGCATCATCCTCTTTGGGTCACATCAGAATATAAAAGTTAGAAAGCCACACCCCTTTATGTGGGACCAATGGCGAAGCTCTCTTTATCTGGGTGGGAAACACTGACACTTGTAAGCTGCCAGGGTCTGTAGTACTGCCATTAACAGCAACACACTGCATCAGTCTCCTGTGACCTCCTCTAGACCATCTCTAGAGGAGCAGCCATGCCTTGGCATCCCTGCAAGTGTGCTGCCTAGCCCCTTACTCAATAGGGAGCACTAGCCTTGACGGATTTTCATGATCAGGCAGAGCACATGGGATTTTGCTGGCACATCTCCGTTCACCCCTCTGTGCTTCTGTGCTGCTGGAATGTATGACCACTCTGGCCCCATTCATTCCTGGTTGTCTTTGTTCTTCGGGGTTGCACAGCCATTCTGTTTTTAACTATCTGGGCTGGTGGGTTAGAGGTGCAGGGAATGGGACTTGGGAATTCAAAGTAACTTCTTAAAATAAACAGAGTATCACCCATTGGTGAAGTTTTGGTTCGCTCTCAGCCTTTTCCACTAAGCATTTTGAGTGTTCTTGATGTGAAGTTATTCTGCATAGTCTCCTCTTCCAAGATTGCCTCGCCCTTGCTCACTGAAAGCTTCCAGTCTGAAACTTTGCTTTGAAGATCACAGCACAGTCTTTGGGGCTGTGGAGGCAGAGGGTCTGAGATGGCGAATGCTCACTTTTCTTAGCTTCTTGTATTAACTATGAAGGTGGTCTAGAGGAGGTCACAGAGACACTGGCTAACACAGGGGCAGAGTCTGATAGCACAGCTGGATGTCCCCTTGCTCTTGTCTTGCTGTCTGAGGGATCGCCAGCTGTGTGACTCTCTGCGTCTCTACTTTTTCATTTAGAAAATGGATCACAGATTCATGGGGTGGTTATAAAAACCACATGACAATATTTTGTAAAACATCAGAAGAGAGAATTTGAACACATACACACACCAGTATTATAAGGGACCTTGTCAAAAAAAAAAAGCTAACTTCCTATCTCACTGTATTCTTTTATATCTATAAAGTGGGGTTGAATGCAGTCACTGAGAAACCTAGTACTATTTGGAGATTAATAAGTAAACTACTGTGTTAAGAGAGAATAACTCCAGGCAAAGCCTAACAACTCAGATTAATGAACTAAGTGTGTGGAATCTATCCTCTTCAAAGACAAAGATGGCGTTGCAGCTGCTTTTCTGTGCCAGAGCACCACAGCGTGCCAGGACAGACAGCCCTGGAGCCGAATTAAAGAGCTGCTGACCTCAAGTGTCCGATGGGTTTTGTTACTTCATTTTCTCAAAGGGAATATTGGAGATGTTACCCAAAAGGCTTCATGCATGAAAGCTAGGTTTCCAGCCAAGTCTCAGAAAATGACTTCCTAGCTCTGCATGAATCGCTTCTGCGTGCCTGCATAATGCAGGAGCCCTTTCTGTCTATAAAAGCATTCACTCTGCGTACAAATTGGCCAACGGGTTATGAAACTGGCACACTCTTCATTTTGTTCCCTCCGATCAACACCAGCTGATGCTCTCCCACAGCACGAACGCTGTCCCCTGCAAGAGCAAGCTTATAACTGCTGACTACAGCTCTAGAAGGGTAATGTTGTTTAACAAATACACAGCTGAATGGCATTAGGGCTACAAACTTCTAATATGGATTTCTTCAGCAAAATAAAAGCCCTTTAAATGGAAAAATATTCACTTGTAATAATCTGGAAATGGACTGGAACGTCTGGCTCCCTCCGCATATTTTCAAACTCTTCAGTATCTCTGAAAAACCATCAAAAAGTGTTTTTCCTCTGATATATGAAGTGCAGTGTATCTCTGAGTTGGCTCACACTGTTGCCAGGGTGTTCAAATTCCTCACATCACCATCTCCAGAAATGGTATTTCAGACTGTGGGGTCTTGGGGTTAAATCTGTCTGAGTGCATTAACACCAGAAATGACACAATAAAAAGACTACATTCAAAATCATCTTGGCTCTTTCAGAAAAATAACAAATGACAGTTGTTCTATATTTACAGTTCAACTGCTGTATTTATTACAAAAGAAAAAAATATGTTTTAGAGACAAGACAGACTATCATAGACCTTTGTACATTCCAAATACACTTCAGCATTCTTGACAAACTTGAACCTTGAAACTGAATTTAGCCTAGTGGTGCTCTGTGTTCCTGCATTTCAACCTTTAGAGTTTGGTCTTTTCAGCTTTTAATTCTGAAACATTATCTAAAGCCTGAACAGAAGTGAAGGAATACTTGAAATGAAAAATGGGGGCTGGGTCAAAGGGTAAAATCACTTGCTATACAAATATGAAGATCTGAATTAGAATCCTCATGTAGAGATGGGCAGAACAGCGCACATCTGTAATCCCAGCACCCCTACGAGTAGATGGGAGGTATGGAGACAGGAGAGTTCCCAGAAGCTTGAGGGCTAGCGAGCCTGCTATACAGAACAGTAAACAACACAGAAACCTTATCTCAAACAAAGCAGAAGGTGAGGACTGAGCCCTGAGGCTGTCTTCTGACCTTCACGCTTACACTGTGCTATGTCCTCCCAAAACTGCTTCTGACAACAAGCTGTGCACAAAGGTACGGCCACGGCTTGGTCCTTGTGTGGTAGCTGTGGCTAGAGGGCAGACAGTCTCTACTGAAGTGGTCCCCGTGACTCCTTTTGACCATAAGAACACTGAAAAATCCTTCCTACCTTGAGTCTGTCTTGCCAGAGGAATCCATTCTAAATTTTGCTCAGGGAAGTACATCCTAAACCAGATAGAAACAAAAGCTTCAGAAAAAAAAAAGAAAGAAAAGAAAAGATGAGCTATCTCCATGTAAATCTGTACTCCTATGGCAGATGGTGTGCTCAGGCTAAAGGCAGCTGCATCTAGTGGCTGGGAACAGATGCTGTGGAAATACTTAACTATGTTCCGTCCTACTTATTTACTAAATTACACAACTACTGTATGGTACTCCCTAAAAAGATACAATTGTTATGTTTTTGTGGGACAGCAAAAAAGTAAAAATAAAATTTAACTAAAATATTCACTGACAGCTTTCTAAATGTACAATTATCACATAGCATCCTGTAAGTGTGTGGAATTGTTATGTTATAAATCAATTAATAGTGAATTTGATAAAAATATCACATACTGAATTCTAGTGGCATACAGAGCTCACTTCACTGTTACTACCTAAATGTAGACTGACATAAGTTGCTTTAACCTAACAAGCTAGTCTTGAAGAGGCAAAAGCACAAAAAAAGCACTTTTTTGTTGTGTGTGTTTGTGTATGTGTGTGTGCACGTATTTGTGTGTGTGTGTTTGTGTATGTGTGTGTATGTGTATATGTGTGTGTGTGTGTGGTGTGTGTATGTGTGTGTGATGGTCAGAGCAGTACTTATAGCAACAATTGGCTTCCACCATGTGTATCATGTAGACTGAACTCAGGTCATAGGGCTTAGAGGGAAACACCTTCATTTTGATCCATCTTGCTGGCTCAGTCAAAGCATTTTATAGGTAACAAACCATATTCTTTGTGATAATTTGTGTAAGGCACAAGATTTGAACTGAGATCACAGGAGAATAATAATCAGACTCTCTAACCAAGTGACATCAGGTAGGTCGTTAACACATGATGCCTGCATTTCTCACCTGTAAAATGGGGTGATAGTAACAATAATAAGATTTCCTGGAAGGTATCAAAAGCAGGGTGTCCGAGCAGGTGCACCTGGTGTGGATTAGGGCCATGGCTATGGTACTGTTAGCTACCTTTCTAGGCACAGGGATGCCCCACATCCATGAACGCTGCCAGACTGCTCCTGTTTTAGTCTGTCAATCTTTAGAGCTCTAGTCCATTTTCTTGATATTTTGTAAAGAAAAGAATAAAACTCTGGTGGCAGGGGTGGAGTAAGGTGGGGTGTCTCCAAAGGGATGATCCCTGGGTCCTATCTCTGGGACTTGTGGTTCTGACTGGTGGAAACACCCAGGGCTCCAGGGCTCTGCTGACACAGAAGGCAAATGTAGCCCAGGGGTTAACAAGTGCATTCTGAAACACGTTGCTTTTAGTCAAATCATGCCAGAATTTCCGGGCCTTCACTCAAGTGTGGCAACACAAGGCAGCATTTCTTTGGTATTTTAAAAATCATTATTGGGTTCCCAGTACTCTGACGAAGATCAACTAGAGGTCTAAGGTTGCTCAAAGCGCACTGTGTTCTTGATTCTGCTTTAGCGTGAGATGCGATTATAAGGTTCTATAAAGTTGTATGTTTAGTGGAGGAAAAAGAAACCTGTTTCCATTTTCCTTTGCTTAGACACCAACAGAACAGAAACAGTGAAAATGCTCTCTGGGAGGCAAAGAGCCCAGTCCCTTTGTATAACTGTTGCTTTATGATTATAACTTTTCTATGCCATGACATCTTATACAGTAAGTTATTAGTAATACAAACTTCAGAATCTAGGAATTCAAGCCATCATTAGACTACAGAGCACTTACTCAACAGGTCTCCTTATTGGTGGAATCAGGGTAACAGACTGTTACAAAGTCCGCATTTATGTTTTGAAATAAAACACATTGGCCCACCTTTATATTGTAGTGCTGATGGGGATTTTTATTTTTATAAGTCTCTTTTATTATTTTATCTTTCCTATGGGAAAACAGGGTAACAGACAGTAGTCCACATGGGATCTTCAAAAACAAATTACTTAGTTTAACACAGGAATTCTTTCTACAGAGGATAATCAGCTTTTATAAACCCAGCAGCTACTTCTGCTGCCCCCAGTTGAATATTTTATTCGGCCTTTTCTCCAAAGAATAGAGCATTGATTGTTTTTCCACTGAACCAAAGATATGACTCTGTAAACAGGATTTTTTTTTACTGTTTTTTAAATTTTTATGCTTGTATTTTGTATTTGTGCATGTGGTGTATGTGATATATCACATGTGGGTATACATGCCCACATGTGTGTGTGGAGGTTAGAGGGCATCAGCTGTTCTGTCTTCTTCTCTTGAGACAGTCTCTTTCTGAATCCCTGGAGCTAGGCAAGTAGCCAATAAGCCTCAGGGATCCTCCTGTACCTGGTCCCCACTACAGTGAAATCACAGGCACACACATCTACCTCTGGCTTTATAATAAGAGCACTGGAGATTCAAACTCAGTTCCTCATGTTTGCATCCTCAAACACTCTTACCTACTCAGCCATCTCCCCATTGCTAAACAGGGTTATTTTTAATCTGTCATTTCTATGGCATCCCTGAGAGGTAGCTGAGCCCATTGGGTATCTGAAGAGGGAGAGATAATGAGGGTGGTACTGCCCTGTGTTGTAGAATACTGTCCTCTAAACGTGTCAGGCTTTATGTGGTAATCAGAGCAGATGTATCTACTCACAGGAGACTGTAATATCCTAACTGTTGACCTTTCCTCACAAGAGGGGCTGGAGGGAGTCATTTGACCCTCATGGGCGATTCAAACCATTCCTTCCTACATCGCCCTTCCAGCTACATGTAATTCCACTCCAGCTGAGCATGATCCTGTGGCCTTGGGAGGTGAAAGAAATATAGAAGGTGGAAGTTCAAGGGAAGGGGGATCTCTATGAAACTACAGGGAAGTCATCATCCACACTAGGGTAAGACTTTTTGGTGATGCAGATGCTGTTGGGGTCATCCAACTCTAAGTCACCTCTAACACTTGCTCTTGTGAGCCCAATAAGCTCACTGGTTCACAGTTGGACTTCGGTGAAACTGCTGCTTTGATTTGTTGGTATTCTGGGATGAGTGACCTTTGTTCACATCTTCCCTGGGGGAAAGTTTTACAGCACCCTGAAATCAACTTGGCAACCATCAAACCAAAAGCCACGGGAGTGGAGAGGAGGTACAGAGAAACGAGATTTGGCTGTGAAGGTGGAGTGAGTGGTTCCCATATAGTCTGCTGCTCATTTTTGAATATGAGCAAGCATTTGTCATCTGGAATGAAAGGACTCAGCACTGCAATGGTTTGAACAATCCCTCAACTTCCCACTATGGAATCTTAGCTGCTAACGTGGCATGGCTGGGAGGTGGGGACTTTAAGATGTGATTAGGTCTCAGGGGGTCTGTCATCATGGATGGGTCACTGGGTTAACCACTGCTGGTGTAGGATTCTGCATAAAATATGTGTTCATCCCTTTATTCTGCTCTCTCACATTCTCTTGCCCTCCTGGATTCTCTCATGGAATGGTACAGCAAGACAAACCTCACTAGAGGCCAGTGCCTGGATACTGAACATTCCAGCTAGTGGAACTTAACAAAAAATACACTGCAGTCTGTAACCAAATTGTTGAGAATGAATCTAGCAAAGCCCCTATGTAGGGGTTAGATAAATTAGATTTAGAAAATATATAGGAGTTTCTGATACTGTCTCTTAATTCAGGGCCTGAAGAGCATTATCAGCATGAAGTCAGGAAAAACAGGAAAGACTTAATAGACTGAAAAACAAGGTTGAAGTCAGGAAAAACAGGAAAGACTCAATAGACTTGAAGAAACAAAGTATCTGGCCTGACATTGTTTTCAGCTGCTAAGTGGGCGGAGCCCAAATTAAGCTGAAACAGAGTTCCTCCTATTTAAGGACAGTGCATGGAGCCCAGAAAGAGAAGAGGCCCCTGATGCTAGAGAGCTCCAAGAGTCCTGCTGAAGAAAGTGCTGGCCATCATTTGATGGCCAGATTTCCCTGAAGCAGAAAGAAGCTGGTGAGCAAAGAAAGCCTGAGCAAGACACCAAAGGGCCAAGGACTAAACCCCGTGGCTCAGCTTTTGCCTAGAGGGGTTTGATCTGTCCGAACAGTGGCCTAAAGGAAATTGTGCCTGGCTTTAAGGACTGAGGCAGAGCAGCTGAGTTCCTGATTCAAAGGAAGTAAGTTGGCCTGCAGACGGCTGGGGTCTCCCACAGAGAAGAAAGCATGAAGCCTTATTTAAGGTGAGACTGCAATAACCAACTTACCCTGACGAACCTACATCTGAGAGATCCAGAAAAAGGACTGCTAAGTGCGTTAAAGAATCTACAACAAAGACTGTGTTCCTGACGACTGAGAACCTGCCCCAGAGACTGTATCATTCTAAAAGGTTATGAACGTAGTTGTTATAATTATCAATAGGTTTAGTGGATAGGTTAAAGGGGTTGTAGGAATTTATAGGATTAATAGTTAAGAAATTGTTGGTGTTTGTTATAAGTGAATTTAGTAATAAATAAATAAGTGTTAAATAATAATTTAAAAGTTCGGTTACACCCCTGTATTAAAGCTTCCAGAGACAGAGGCTGAGATCTGAGAGTGACTCTTGGTTCAAAGGTGGACTGAGCTTATTCCCCCACCACAGCAAGTGGAGCTATCCTATGCTCAGACCATCTCTTCCAATGGTCTACCAGAAATCAGAACAAGTCTAACGCAATGGGGCTTTCGCGATGGCTAGTCTTGGTTGTCAACTTGACTACATTTGGAATTAAATAAAAACCTCAGAATGGAAGGACACACCTGTTAAGAGTTTTTTGCTTAATTTGAAGTGGGAATGTCCACTTGTAATCTGGATCTTTGAGGTGAGAAGGCACAACTTTAATCCAGATCTTTGAAGCAGGAGTACTATTCTTAATCTATGTCTTTTGAGGTCAGAAGAGTCACCTCTAATGTGGATCACATGTTCTGCTGGCAGCCTATAGAAGGACACGGAAGAAGGAAGGTTTTGCTCTTCGCCTGCTTGCTCTTGCCTCGATAGCAAGTCCACTCCTTCACTGGCATAAAGCCTATTTCTTGGAGATTCCCAAATATATTAAAGACTGGCTGAGACAACAAGGCTTGTGGACTGAGCAACTACTGCATTCTTGAACCTTCCATTCACAGGTGGCCATTGTTGGATTATCTGTACCACAGCCTGTAAGTCATTCTAATAAACCATATATCCCTTTTCTATAAGTTCAGTTAGTTTAGAGAATCCTGACTAATACAGCTCAATACAATAACTCCAAGTTTCTAATTGATGAGGGTGTTTCTGTGGTGGTACAAGACAGTATAAAACGTTAAAATTCTTGTGTTGCCTGTGACAACATACACAAGACCTATACAAGTTCAAGCCAGATCAAATTGTAGCATGGAGAAGGGAGATGGGCAAGAAGTCCCACCCTTAGCTGTGGAAACTGATAGCTGCTAGGAGAGGGAGAGTCAATTTTCTTTAAGAGTGTGTACTCATTTTCTTGGTAGGCTGGATATGGTCCAGTGAATGGCACACACCCAAGAGTGTATGGGCAGAATAAATAAGAACTGACAGAGAGAGATGGGGACAGAGACAGAGAAAGGCAGAGCCCAACGACACGGAGACAGACACACAGAGAGACAACAATTATTGTATTTTCAGGACAAATCAGATCCACCCACTCATACTTTTGGGGTCTGGTGATGGAATATACTGTAGACATACTCAAGAGTGGTGTGAAAATAAAATTTCATGATCTCAAATCCCTGCAATCTGCTAAGAGGCCCAGAACTGGTGAATGTGCAATGCGAAGCCAATAGCAGTCACTTCCGTGAATAAAGCATTAAACAAATGAGCCTGGCTCTCACATGCAGGAGTAAACAGATGACATACTTTTGTCAAAGACAAACAAATTTTCTTGTGTTTGTGCGTAGTAACAGCCAGGGAAATCATATGTTCTTTGTAAGATTCCACAGCCTTTGAAGGCGCCTTCCTAGATGAATATGGCTCTATTAGTCATGTTTCCATCACCCAGAGAATGGAAGCAAGAGTGGTCTGTACAGATAAGCCAGAACTCAGGAACTAAACAGCTTCTTGGAAGAAGCCGAGAGTTGTGAGGATCCTTGGATCTAGAACACGGGCCAGCATCGTTGCTCTGTTAGTTTAGATGCCTGTCCAATTAGACACACCCCTAACTGTCATCCAGTGGGGATGTGCCACTGTGCTGCAAAGAGTCTGCATGTGGCTAAGCAGAGTCCATAGAACCAAAGGCATCGACCAGACATAAGAGAACGGCTCCCTCCGAAGCCACCCACAGTGGGAGTCCCACACAGGACATTAAAAAAGCCACAGACGTAAGCCATTGTTCAAGGGCCCAGGGCACCACTTAAGCTTAGTCATTTAGTGCCAGCATAAGAGTGGGAGAGAGGAGGTGGAAAGAGGCTTTTCAGAGGAAAACATGTTCTCATCTTTCCCAAGCCCTAGGTTACTAGAGACATTATTCAGCTGGCTTTACAGTGCATTTTCGGAGACTTACAAAAGTCATCTTAGAAAACACAGCTTATGAGGCAAATTGGTTTGGAAGATGCACAGAACATAAAAGGGGAAAAGAAGAGTTTAGCAGGAGTTTCTGTGGGGCAAGCGTTGAAAGCATCCATCATTGAGTTACAGTCATTAGTGGTCTCCTGTTGTCCATGGCTTCGCAGTCCACAGGCTCAGTTGTCAACCTCACTCTCCCAAAATTAATAGAAATCCCAGAAAGAAACACTTGCAAGTCAAAGTGTATAATGTTTGGAACAGTGATGTGTTCTCACTCTACTGCACCTGAGGCGGCACAGCCTCCATTTTCAGGGTATAATCACTGTCTCTACTTGCCACAGACACACAGTCGTGTCAGATGGCCCAGGAACACAATGCTATGCTCTGGGAACCTTTATTTGATAGTATGATGGAGTGGTGCAACAGCATGGGTGCCGAGGATTCAAGCATGCCACATAGAGAAACTGCCACATGGGTTTTTCCAGAGGAAAGGTGGAAGTGGGGAGATGGAGATAGCTCACTGGGAAGAGTGTTTCCTGTGTAAGCAGGACGTGATTCCAGACCTCAGGGTTTGCATAAAAGGAAGCTGGACATAGGTGCACACATACTTGCCACCCCAACACTGTAGAGGGCAGAGAAAGGAGGGTCCCTGGAGTTTGCTGGCTGCCAGCCTGGGTCCAGGTACAGTGAGATCCCCTGTCCCAAAGAAATAAGGTTAGAGTAGGACATGTGAAGTCCTCCTCTTGCCACATGGGGCACACACAAAAAAGTTAAAGACTAAATATTTTTTAAAGGTGAAATAATACTTGACCACTATATTGTGATTATTCAATTTTATGATCATAAAAGGCAGGACTGCTACACTTACTAACTGGGACCCACAGGTTAGGATTAATTGAAGAAATATCCAAATGGAAACTCTAATTTCATCTTTACAGAGAAAGAAAACAATGACTCAGATTTCTAAGGCCACTTTCCTAGTGGGATCCAAGCTCTGCCAGGCTTATCTTGAATGGGACAAACCAGTTGATTGATAGTAACTGCGAACTCTTATGATAGTTCATCTATGGTATTACTCCTAAAACAGTGAAGTACACCAAAAAGAAGGACAGAGAGGGCCAGGGAGCCCAAGCTCCTATCCCCAGCCCCCCTGTTTATTTGCTGGCAGTGTGAGTTGGGTGGCTTATTTGCTCTGGTCTCACTTTTTAAATATGCACAAAAGGTGTAAGAATAACAAACAGTTGGTATGGTTGTAAAAATCAGTAATAATTTCTATGAGCCACCAAGCATCCAGTAACAATAAAAGGCAACACCACAGTTGCCTTTGCTAGTTTTTGCAGCAAAAGTTGAAGACAGTTGAAAACTTACCTTGAAATGGAACATATAATAAGAAACACAACAGTTCTTCATGGTTTGTGTTTGAATTATCTAAGCCATGTTATGTCTAGGCAGCTCCAGTGTGGAAAATTCTCAAAAGGGCACAATGCATAATTATGGGAGCTTCAGTTTTGCAACAGCCTGGAGAAGGTCACTTCAGTTGGTGGATAGCCACAATATGTAACACATTAGGAAGGAATCTTCTGAGACAGTGAGAATGGATGTGCTAAAGTAAATAACAGACTTATGGCAGCTGCCAATCTGTTGTTCACTATCTGGTTTCTTGCCTGTAGAGGCCTTTGCACCAGCAGCCTGCACATACTTAATTCAGTCACTATGTTAAAAGGTTGTACTTAAAAAACAAAACAAAACAGAAAACTAGAGATTGGAGACAGGGCCTATTGAATGTTGGTAAGCTTTATTACTGAGCTATACCCATGAATGTTTTACTCTGAATTGCCTACAGCAAGTTTTAAATATGAAGACCTTCTATAAAAGAGAGTATGGTATTTGAGAGGTTCCACTTTTAAAAATCTGCTTCTCTAGGATTTCCTGTGAGGATCTGACTCAGTATGGCCTCCATCTTTCACAAGGTGCAGAATTCCTGAGTAAACATATACAGCTAAGCAGAATTAGCTGTGTCATTTCGTGCTAAGCAATTCTCAGGATCTTTTGACTAAAGCAGAGATGGGAGTATTATCGAGTCTCCTAATATCTTATAAACTAACAGGCCACTTTTTTTTTGCCTCACCTTGTCTAATAGATAGAATGTTTGACTTCCCTTAGATTTGTTTTTAAATTTTTGGATACTTGGTGCTTTGGTAGAGACCCAGCATATGAGGAGGCTCTTGGCCCTCATATGACTGCTGAACTGGGGTGGGGGACTGATATGTAGGGACACTCTACTCTGGAGAAGTGGGATGGAAGGGATAGGGGGTAGAGGGTGGGAGGGCGGGACTGGGAGGGGTGGAAATAGGGCACTGTGATGGAGATGTAACCTGAAGTAATAAATAAACATATAAAAAAGAAAATATATAACCATATTTTAATGAATCTGAATTTGCCCAAGTGCAAAATAATTATCTTTTGTTGAGTGTCTGAAAAAACAAGCCCTATACTTTGTATATAGAAGTTTTCCTTTTACTCCCTTTGGAATAATTAAGGGCCAGGACACATCAATATGATTCATGGTGATAATAACAATATGTATGAATCATTGCTCATCGTAACCACATGATTTATTGAATCTGTTTTTGTGCACACTGACATGATTTAACATATTCCTGGGATAAGGGTTCACAATGAGTGAGTGCTTGCCTGGCATAGCAAGGCCCTAGGCTCAATTTCTACCACTGCAGGAAAAAAAAATTTCCATTTCCCATTGTGGGAAATAAAACTCAGAAAAGTTCTCTGGCAGATCCAAGGCCCAGCTGTCAGGACACAATAGAACTGGACACCAGCTCTCCTTCCAAGTATAGTAGAATTTCCTTTATGTTGTCTTCATTTATTCACCCACAGTTTCAGTGTGGTAAACAAGGGTTTCACCCAGCAAATACTTACTGAACACAGGCTGCACAGCAGCCACTGTGACAGGGTCTAGAAATAATAATTCCAGAAGGATTTCATCCAGAGCTGGTGATCATTTGGTAAATGAATGACAGAAACTTAGGTAGTGCCTTGACAGATGTGGGTCATGAGAGGATGATGCTCTTATAGCAGAGGGACAGACACCCCATAGGGCAGCAAGCAGTCTCCTTTCCTCATGGCCAGGTACCCAAACAGTGACGTCATTATCCCAGTGGCACGACAAGCACTCACTAAGGCAAATAAGTTGACAGAGAACATTCCATAGGAAGAGAAGGCCTTGGTGAAGGTGCAATTTCATGACCCCTTTGATAACCTCTCTGAATTACAGATGGGAGATGCATCTGGGAGGGAATCAAGAGGAATTAACAAAAAAAAAGATTACGGGGTTGTGTACACCTCAAAGAACATAGAGTCTCTTTTGAAAGGTACCAGGAGACAGCATGGATATTTAAATGGGATCAGATCTGAACATCAGGAAGATTCTTCTTGTTGTGGTGTAAGACCAAGGAGTCTAGAATATCCTCACCCACTGGGACCTAAGGGAAAAATGGAGGTGTTCCCTGAAAGTAGCAGTGCGGGTGGAAAGGCAGGGTAGCGACAGACAAGGGAACTGTTAAATGACCAAGTGGAACTGGGAGTAGAAGGCAAAAATATAAATTGTTTCCTAAGACCCTGCCTTGGGAGGATGGATTACTAGTAATGACACTCTCTGGGTTGAAGAGGAGAATAAGAAGGCAAGATTTCCCTCCACAGCAGGCAGGACGTGGGTTTGATTCATGTACATCCAGAGTGTGATGTATCTTGATCTTCAAGTGCAGGTGTGATGGAGAATTAGAGATCTAGACCATTAGATGAAACAAAGTCAAACTGTGGTGCTGGTAAATTTCTTTGTGGAAATTCAGGAAAAGTTGGGTGAGTGGAATAATGAATAAGTAAATAATAAAGAGTTTAGCAGTAGAATACTATATTAGCATAAAGAGCTGAACATTTTCCCATATACTCATCTAATATCATTCATGTGATTTTTGAGTATAAAATACCAACATCTTGAAAGATGAATTATTTTAGAAATCTATACTAGTCAACACATCCTTCATACATACTGCATTTATTCTCAGGAGGAAACACACACTCAAAGGGTAAAGGGAAAAGAAATCACTTCCCTAAATGAGGGAAAGACATAGCAGGCCATCTGACTGACAGCCAGGCCATAAGTTTCGAGACAAATCCCAACTAACTCACCCTTTACCTAAGTTCCCATTCAAAGTCCCATCTTTGACATGAAATATTTTAAAAGAACTTTACTTCCACCACAAATTGCCCTTAACATTTCTAATACTGGATGCTGTTCTCAGTGAAAAGATGACATAGTCCTATGATTGTAAAGAGACATATGTTAGAATAGGAGGGAGAGGGTTAGAGAGTGGGAGGGTGGGACTGGGAGGGGTACTAAGAGGGCACTGTGATGGAGATGTAACTTGAAGTAATAAATAAACATAAAAAAGTAATTAAACATTTTTACATTTGTCTAAAAAAAAGAGAGACGTTATTGTTTTAAAGAGAACACAAGGGACCCATGTAAAGAAGAAAGGGGTGGGAATTTCTGCTGGAAACTCGAGGTTCCTTTCACACTGAGGTGTAGAGGAATATCCTGTGTGTTGTATGGATGTAGCAGCTGTCAATAAAAAACCTATGGCCTATAGCTGGGCAGAGAGAGAAGTGGAAGGCGGGACTTCCTGGGAGAAAGAGAGGAACTCTGGGAAGGAGAAGGAAGAAAGATGCTACAGGAGACAGCCAGGAAGGTATAGCTAGTTATGTAGCTGGATGGACTAGGTGGTTGGCTTTAACTTAGATTAGCTAGTAGAGAGTATGCCAAGCTAAGGCTTAAGCATTGAAATACTAAAAGGTCTTAGCATCTTTATTTATTTATTTTGGCATAAGGGTTGCCCTTGCCCTGGTCTTAGGTTCTTTTACCTGGAGACATAAGCCACCTGTCTCTCACAACACTGAGGCCAGGTACTTCTTAAAGAATAAACCAGACCAGCAAGGTGACCTGGGCTCCATCCCCAGGATCTATCTGGTTGATGGAGAAAACCAATTCCCACAAGTTGTTCTCTGACCTCAACAAACACATGGTGACATGGGTGTGGGCACACACATGCACACACGTATACTTTTAAAAAAGAAAGGATGAGTCAGTAAATCTCATTTGCTAGTGCCTGTTGGAGCCACAATTTTAGTCTGTTGAAATGACACAAAGACTTAAAGCTAACAAATGAAAATGGTGCCCCCTCTCCCTTTCTCAGACAAATTCTATTTAGCTGGCTTCTGCCTAGCTATCCAGGCTATTTTCTGCTCCCTGACTGGAGATGGCTTTCCCAGGAGGGCGGCTCTGCTGGGCTCATATACCCATGTTCATGTGTCTTGCATCTAGAAATTAGAACATAACAAGTTTCTAATCATCACTTGTTAATTTGAATTAAAAAGAATTCTTTCTTCCCATTGAAAGCAGACTGTAGTTTAAAAAAGAAAATCAGCATTCTCCAAGTTCATATGCTATTGGAAAAGCTCAAGAAACTCTTGTAGTCCAACTGCTTATGTTCAGCTGTGTTTACTCAGACTTGACAACGTCTGCCGCTGGTTATCCAGAGCAGTCATCTGCCCTCAGATAAATAGATATTACACAAACTTCTGGAGGGAATGGCATTTGGCCCCCATAATTTTGGAATAATTTACTCTGTACCCTCAACCTAAAAACACCAAAATGATTCACAGTATGTTTTTTTTGCAATAGAAACATAAATACTTCATATTACAAAGGGAGCTGTCTCCACGACCTTTATGGATGTTGGATGATTTACTGGCAAGGCATGGGACCACTTTGGAAGGTGTGGCGGAGCCTCTGCTACAGGCAGCTGCAGGCAACATTTATTTCAGTCTTTTCAATAACCATCCAGATTTCAAGGAATTTCTGTAAACAAGCTGTCACTTAAAGAAAATAACTTTCCATCAAGTTTTGCACCAAGCCCCAGAACAGAACATGCATATGAAATAAGAATTGAGTAAATGACTTCCAGAGGCGTCTCAGAATCATGTTTACACTAGGGGCAGAAGGCAAACCCTCCAGGTCTTACCGCTGTATCTGACACTAAAGGCAGAACTTTTGCTTTTACAGTAACATAAACCATTTCCTTTGCATAGGCTCTGTTCATAATTAGACGAGATTTTTCTCTCTTTTTTTGCTGACCTATCATATTTATGTTGCCTCTTGCCAGATATGGACCCCAAAAGATATACATGCTTTCCTCTCCAAACTGAGATGGAAGTGAAGGTGGAAGCACCTCAATTCCCCAGAGATCGATCAACAAACCTGCCAATCATCAGACTTGTCTTACTGCTATTGCTAACAGCTAGAACAGTGGTTCTCAACCTTCCTATTGCTGCAACCCTTTAGTACCGTTCCTCATGCTGTGGTGACCCCCAACCATAACATTATTTTTGTGGCTTCTTTATAACTCTGTTTTTGCTACTGTTATGAATCATATGTAAATATCTGTGTTTTCTGATGGCCTTATAAGGGTGACCCCTGTGAAAGGGTCATTAGACCCGCCCAAAGGGGTGGTGACCCACAGGTTCAGAACTGTGGGGCTCAGCGAGGCTAGGGAGACAGAGAGTGTCTGCAGAGTAACAAATAAGAGAAGTCAGAAGCTGAATACAGACCAGGACCCCCCCACCCCAACTACACTCTTGCCTGACACTTGCTGTATACTATTGAGTTAACAAAGCCCTTTCTGTGGAACGGGGTGATAGTCACTACAGGTCTTAGGTAATGCGGCCAACATCTGTGAAGCTCTGAGTACAGGACTCATTCATTTTGATGGCTTTGATTTTTGTCCTAACTTACAAAATTTGCTTAGATAAGCATTCTGTAATTAAGCTAACAAAGCAACAGCCCTGCTACAGTGAAGCAACTACTGTTGCATTTCAAACATGGAGATTTTTCCAAAGTCTCTCACAGTGCATTCCCACATTGTCTTCTCCCATGCTTTTGCTTTGAGGTCCACACTAGATAAATTTTTATACATGAGTATTTATAAGATGATAGCAATATAAAAGATTGTATATATAAATATATAAGGCTATAAAAGCTCACACACGCCTATGTATAAAAGAAAGGATGTTTTCCTGTGTGCCTGCCTTTCATATCAGCAAACAAATCTGCAACATATGTGGAAGATGAGAACATCATCTTCGTGCCCATCTTTTTGAGGGAATGCACTAAGGCCTCATTTGATTTTAATGTAAAACCGATCCACAGTCTTTTCAGATCTAGAAGATTCCTCAAAGTCAAACTATAGTCCAAGAACCAGATTTGGAAAAAGTGAGGGCATGCAGAATCCTCTCTCAATGCCCAGCCATGGGAAAAGTCAGTTTTACAGCTCGGCTGGCCAGCCTGGGAGCTGTCTCAAGGCAGTAAGTTGAGTTGGGGAAGGAACAACATGGAGCCTGGGAAAGGAGTCTCCATTCACTATGCCGGGGCTGATGAGGCAGTTGAAACGCAAAACTCAAAGTAGCTGGCTGCTTATAAAGTGAAAGTAAATTGTGAAACTGCAACAGGCCATAAAACTTCAGTTAGAAACTCGATATGGGTGACCATTCACAGAAGGAGACACAGCAGTCCTATGTATGCAAATCATTCCCATTCATTGGGATTGCCATGAGTCAGCATTGTGTTTCAGACAGGAAATAAGGCTGCAGTCCATTCTCTAAAACCATTAATTCAGAAGAAAAAGCCATGAATCACTAACCAGAATTAGTCTGCTGAAAATCTGCGTGCAACCGGAGGTTCATAGTATTAAGCAATGCTGGCAAAGGCATAAAACAAAAACAAAACAAAGAAAAGAAAATGAAGAAAAAGAAAGGCTTCCCAACAAAAATTTGAAAAATCTCCTCTGTTTTCTGGTTTCATTTTTCCCAGAATTGAAACACCACAAAATAACAACCCCCAGTGTAGTTACTTCCAGCTCATCGAGGAAGGGTTGAGATACATAAACATTTTTGTATCGCTTTTTACAAGAAGGTGACCAACATTTTCTTAGCCTCACAAGAAGCTTAGGTTTGGAATATGTCTTGGTTAAATGTCAGCAAAGGAATTCAGTCATTGTTCAAAAAACATTTTTTTCCTTCTAAACTTGGAGTATATGTAGAAACTGCGTGGTGAGTGGAATTACAGAAAGGCTCAGAGCCACAAAGGGAATCAGCTTTTATAATTTTGGACAGAGAAGTATCCATGGGCAGAAGGAGGAATATGACATGCAGCACAGCAAGGACTTGCTGTCAAGGTTGTGGCCATGTTTAACCCTCACAATAGCATTGTGAGGTATTTTAATTTTCTTCTTTTTATATACATATATGAAAACAAACTGGGGAAGTTAGATGAATTTGCTAATGTTTTGCAGTTAGTGATAATGGAAAACTGGAAGCCAGTTCTTCAAAACTGACAACCGCAGCCTTCCCGGGAGCGGACAGTGACTGAAGCGTCAAAGCCACTGTGTTACATGATGCAGAAATACCCCCAGAACTGCTGCTACATGCAGAGGAAACACAGCAATCGTTTTATTCTTGATATCTCGACACAATGCAAACTCTGATCAACTTCTTTTTTTTCTTTTAACCTGCTGAGTATGAATAAGAAGTCTGAGTCAGAGACAGAGCTCTAGCTCTTCAGCATACTGCTCAGAAAGAGTTCTGAGGAAAGCTCCCCCCGCCCCAGGGCAAAGCATACTTAACACAACATTTATCATTTTAACCATTTTTAAGAGTTCAAGTCAGTAGATTGAGCACACTGGCATGATCTAACCACCTCTACCATCCATCTCAATTTCCCAATTTCATCCATTTCAATTTCTCAAACTGAGCGTCTACACCCATTAAAGAATATCTCTCCATAGCTCCAGGCCCTGCCATATGTTTTCTTGTTTCTATGAATCTGACTACTCTAGACACCCGATGCCCACAGAACCACATAAGAGTTATCTTATAAAGTAGAATATACAGGAAGGCTAGTTGCTTTCTACATACAGCATCTCTGTGAAATCAGACATTCCTGGGCTCATGGTGCAATGGAAAAATTGAAGACCTGATTCATCTTGATTTGTGACATGTACTTAGCCTCCCACTCTTAAAAAGGTTTTTAAAAATTATATTTATTTTGAGGAGAGGACAGCATGTACCAAGGTGAGAGCATGCAGGTCAGAGTATGACCCCAGGAGTTACACAGGTGGGGAGACAGGTTCTGAATGGGATCACACTGACCTCCAACACCTCTGAACGCTTCTGCCCAGATGGGACATGCTGAGAACACCCACCTCCACCCCTGTGCAAAGGAACTCCTCTCCTGCTAGGCTTATTCCTCTACTGCAGGCTTTGAGGGCTAACTCCCAGCCAGCTGGCTAATCCAACCCCCAACCATTCTCCATCCATTCTGTGCTGTGGGCCGAGCAGGCTTTCTTCTTAGAGGGAATTTCAAAGGTCTCCCATCCTTGTCTCACACAGTCAGGTGTTTGTTGTCATTTATCATAACCTAACCCTTGAAATGCATTCTGGTAGGTCCAAATCAAGAAAAAAAAATGGAACCAAGCTCTACCTCTTCTCTACCCCCCCCCATCTAGATACCTGGGGGCAGAGGGTACACTCTCTCTGTACCTCATCTTTGTATTTTGCAAGGGACTCTGACTCTGCATGTGTGCTGTGTGTGGTATCTTTGCCACAAGAAGTCCTGTGCCCAGTACACTGAAAAATTCAAGTTCCGTAATTCTTTACTTGATAGAGAAACAGACAGTTAACACGTAACAGTTCTCTGCTTCTACTGTGCAGATCTAGGGACTGAATTCAAGTTGTCAGATTTGGTGACAAGTGTCTTTACAAGTTGAGCCATTTTGCCAGCCCTTTGCTTTTCATTTCGTCATCTAGGCTTTACAGAATTTCTTATTCCAGACTCACAGTAACATGATGACCTAGCCCACCAGCTCACTTTTCATGTCTGCTTGAGATGAGAGGAGGGCAGACTGCTTCCCAGCAGTGGCAACTCAAGGTACACCTCAGCATGATCTCCCCCATTACATACTTTGTTCACAGACTCTGGGAGAAGACTGGGTAATGCTTATGAACAAGTTCCCAATACTCAATAAATAAAGAACAGTATTAAAGTAAAACATTGTATTTATTACACTACAACATTATATTTGGTACAATAGAGAATCCTACTGAATGACTTACTCAAAACCACTCAGCATGGTGTCTACAGTTCCTTCAAGAGATCATTCAATCTCCACTTTTCTTATTTTGTTTTTTTGAGACAGGGCTTCTCTGTGTATCCATGGCTATCCTGGATTCACTCTGTAGACCAGGCTGGCCTTGAACTCACAGAGATCTATCTGCCTCTGCCTCTCGAATGCTGGGATTAAATGTGCTTGCTATCATGCCTGGGAACTACAGACAGCTGTGAACTGCCATGTGGGTGCTGGGATTTGAACCAGGTCTTTGGAAGAGCAGCCAGTGCTCTTAATCACTCAGCCATCCCCATCCCCTCAATCCTACTTTTTTTTTTTTTGGTTTTTCGAGACAGGGTTTCTCCGTATAACAGCTCTGGCTGTCCTGGACTCGCTTTGTAGACCAGGCTGGCCTCGAACTCACAGAGATCCGCCTGCCCCTGCCTCCCAAGTGCTGGGATTAACAGCGTGCGCCACCACCGCCCGGCTCTCAATCCTACTTTTCAATGGTTATTTCCTTGTACTTGAACACCCAACTCTTCTTATGGATCCCCAACTCCTAAAAGTCTGTTTTCCTTAGGTTCCCATTTCCCCTTTTCTTCCTTCTTTTATTCCTTTAATCAAGTCAACTACTCACATGCATGTCTCTCTATAACACTAAGAGGCTCTGATTTTTCCTACCTCTGGATTTTTCCCATTGTCCTTCTTTCTTTTTCTGAGCTACTACCATGTGTTACAGCTAGAAGGGAATTGCATTTACCTCATGTGACTCGGTCTCAAAATCAGACCTTCCGACTTTTCTGTAAGTTTTTTTTCAGAGAGCATCTGATGACATAGCCTAGGCTGGTCTTGAACTCTCAGTCCTCCTCCTACCTTGGTCTCCTGGGTGCCAGGATTACAGGCATGCACCACCACACCAGGTCACTTCTTTCTTTCTTTCTTCTTCTTTTTCTTTTCTTTCTTTCTTTTTTAAAAAAGATTTATTTATTTTTATTTTATGTGTATTGGTATTCTGCCTGCATATTTGTCTTTATGTGAAGGTGCCAGATCCCTTGGAGCTGGAGTTACAGAGAGTTGTAAGCTGCCACATGGGTGCTGGGAACCCAAGTCCTCTAGAAGAGCAGCCAGTGCTCTTAACTGCTGAGCTATCTCTTCAGCCCTGAACACACTGGGCCACTTCTAAAGCCCATATCAAGGCAGATTTATCTGACCCATACACCACTATGAAGACATCCCATATTTTCCAGGAAGGAAAATGACACATAATTTCCTTAAATTACCCAAATGTAAATATTCAATAGTATTTGAGTGGTATAAAGCGACAATCAAGTGCTCTTGACCCTGGCTGAGTTTTCCTAAGAAGACAGGAGAAGTGAATCTGATCTTAATAAACTCACTAAAGCAGACCAAGTATGTTGCAAATCACTGCGGTGATTCAGCATCTAAAAGCACATCCAGTGCCCACACAAAAGCCTCAAGGGCCCCAGACCACACTCCAAAGCAAGGCCAGTGGGGTCAGGGATCCAAATTCCAATTCAATGATTTCTACCTTTGCAGTGCCAGCAATTGTGTGATGGTTGGTCTATCCCTAATTCTCTACTTCTCTGTTTCCTTCCCTCCCTCCCTCCCTGCCTCTTCCCTTCCTTCCTTCTTTCCCTGTTATGGACTTTGAATTTTTTTTTTTTAAAGTTTTGGATTATCAATTGAATGTGGAATGTTCAGCTCATGCTCTGACTTGGCCCCCGACTTGTAGCACTCTGTGAAGGCTATGGGGCCTTTAGAGACGGTACCTAGCCAGCAGAGATAGATCTAGGTTTGCACCGTGAAATGTATACCTATCCTTGGTTCTAACTTGTCTGTTTCCTGTTTGCTTCGTGTGAACAAGCCACGGATCCAGAGCTGTTCTGTTCCATCTTCTCTGTGAAGTACTGAAAGCATGAGCCAAAATTAATCCCTCCTCCCTTAAACTGTGTGTGTTAGGGATTTTGTCAATGACAAGAAAAGTAACCATCAGCATATAAGTAATGGTATACAGGGTGCAGTGATATGCCAGCACATGCATGTTCTGATCAAATCAGGATAATTAGTATTTGTTTCCTTTCCATTGCTTTATTTTCAGTCTTAAATTCTAACTGGGTCATTGTGAACTATCCTACCCCAGTGTGTTTTAACAGCAGAACAAAGCCCCTCCCAACTTATTTTTGTACCCCTTACTAGTAGGGGTTGTGAAGGTGGAGGTGGAAATATAAGGTTAGACAGCAAGTCTCACAGTTTCTTAAGACGCATTTGGACCAATGACATTTGTAAGTCACCTTGGTGTTCTAAATGTTTCCCTCAGAAATGTGATAGATACTAGTCAATTATGTTATTCAAGAAGGATGACAGGACTCTTTCTGAAGTGCCCAGTCTCTTCTAAAAATAGAATCACAACTGCTGGGTTACCCTGGAGACAGAGGCGTGGTGTCACTCAGGACTGATGCTCGTTGCTGAGGAAGGAAGGTGACCGAGAACAACATCTCACACTTAAACCAAATGCAATTAAAATCAATATCCACCACAGAGGATATGAAAGGGAAAAGGAGAATAATGAGAAGAGAGAATAATAAAGGAGAATAATGGTTAAGTCGGGTGAGGGAGGGGAGAGGTGGGTGGGCAAGCCCAGTACTTTGAAAAGCAACCTGGAAACCTAAAGAAGGCACAAGTGCTCACTGATAAGCACTGGAGAAACTAGGAAAGGAATGTTAATCACGCAGGTTTGTCTCCTCAATGGAGGAGATATATACCTGTTTTCCATCCAGAAGGCTGGGATTGGATGTTGTTAATACCCTGCCTACCTTTGCTATCTGTAAAGCTAGACCTCTAAATCCCCAGAATGTTATCTCAGACTCTGCCTATCTAGATCTTTATCTTTGTTTCTCAATCAATAGAACCCATCCTTGGGGGAGTGCCACATGTAATTTATAGCTTTTTGACATTTACGCTATTCTGGTCAGAGAACACACCCGTTCCCAAACCCTTAAGCTATAGAGCCCATCTTCATGGTAGAGGTCACATGCACTTTTTAGTTTCTATGCACGTAGTCATGACTTAAGCTTTATTGTGCACACAGGATTGGGAATAACTGTTAACAGGAAACTTTCCCCCCAAGAGTATAATGTACTTAAGTATGTTTAAAATAAACTGTCTTGTGTCAGACTCCAGAAGTTTGATCCAGCCTGGCTGAAAAAGTTGGGTGAACCAAGTTTTCATTCTTGTCTCTCTGTGGATCAAACTGTTTCATTGTCAGCAGTAGAGCTTGCAGGAAACCCACAGAAACATTCTATTTTATAAGCTTAATATATATATATTATACATATATATAATATATATATATGCGTGTCTCTCTGTGTGAGTGTGTGTGCATGTATGTATGTATATTCATATAAAGAAGCTTAATTGGAGTTACCCCACACAGGAGATAATATTCCTCTCAAAAGGCATAAGCTGCCAAACAAAAAGTCCAGTGCTAGTATAAGATACCTGCCCTTGAAGTGTTGGTCAAGGGTGTCCAAGATACTTCCCCATCAAAGAGTATAGGCCACTGCCTTTATTTCTAGCTGCCCACAAGAACTTGATTATCAGACATTATTGCTGAAGATACCACATAAGTTGGTCACAGGACAAAGAGAAATCAACTTGCTGGCTTGCTTCCATAGTACCTGGTGGTGCTACACAGCTGTAAGTATTATGAGCTACAATAATAACCAGTCTGGCAAGATATGCCCATGTGTTCAATAGTGGAACAAACATTATGGAGGTAACTGTGGTGGTTTGAATAGGTATGGCCCCCATAGACTCATGTGCTTGAACACTTGCCCCATGAGGAGTGGCACTATTAGGAGGTGTGGCCTTATTGGAATAGATGTGGCCTTGTGGGAGGAAGTGTGTCATTGTAGGGGCGCTCTGTGAGGTTTCATATGCTCAAGTTCCACCCAATGTGTAACAAGGTCTCCTTCTGCCGCTTGCAGATCAAGATGTAGAATTCTCAGTTCCTTCTCCAGCACCATGTCTGCCTACATGGCACCATGCTTCTTGACATGATGATAGTGGACTAAACCTCTGAAACTGTAAGTCAGCCCCAATTAAACATTTTATAAGGGTCGCCATGCTCATGGTGTCTCTTCACAGCAATGAAACCCTAACTAATACTGTAACCAGCTACTTTCTTTTTGGATTTAAGACCCTCACTGGTGCTTTAGAGATGGCTGAGAACTCATGGGTGGGGAGCACATAGGATCCAAGGCTGAACCTACTACTATTATTTCGCTAATTGGACACAGTATCAAACTGTGCCCTAACTTCATTTCTCATACTCATATAATTAATACAGCTCTCATACCTTATCAGAGAAGCTTCTTTGTGCTACAGACAGGAAAGACTACAGTGAAATCCTGTCTTCTGGGTATCGCCTTCACAAGAAGTGCACAAGATCAAGCCAGTCAACACTCCAGCACAGAGAGAGGAAGGGCTCACAAATTGGTCCCCACTCCTAGCTGAGCAGCCTTTGACAGTTGATGGCTACTAGAGAAGAGAGAATCAGTTTTTTAGGGATGTGGTCCCTGGTAGGTCACTGATGATCCAGTGGACGGGCCCCACATCCACGGGTCTATAGGCAGCACAAATTGGACTTGGCGGGCTGTTAGCAAACAATGGAGATATGAAGCAGAAAGGGAAAGTGGAGAGTGGATCTAGGAAGAATTAGAGGAGAAAATGGGGGTATATATGATGAAAGTGTATTGTATGACTATATAAAATTCTCAAGGAATTTTATAAAAGACAAGGCACAGAGGCAGGGGTGGGATGCAGCTCACTGCCAGAGCTTGCCCTCTGCCTGTGGGAGAAGGAGAAGGGCAAGAGGAAGAGTCATGCTTCTGCTAATCAGGAAGTGGTGCAATGTATGGGCCTCATTCGTGGTCTCCATGGTTGCCATATAGCCCATTACACTGTGTGCATGCCTCAGAGAGCGCATGAACAGAACAACCACAGTCCATGAGGTGAATGTGCTTTAGGAAATACAGGCGCCACAGGCTCTGACAGCAGCCTCCACCTCCACAGCAATAACAGCGCCATCCCAGGAGACTTCCCTGAGACACAAGCTGTGGTGGGCAGGAGACAGCTGTGCATTTTTCTGGAACCTCTCACACAACTTTTATTATTTACTTTTTTATTTTATGTGCATTGGTGTTTTGCCTGCATATATGTTTGTGTGAGGGCATTGGATCCCCTGGAACTGGCATTACAGACAGTTGTAAGCTGCCATGTTGGTGCTGGGATTTGAACCAGGGTCCTTTGGAAGAACAGTCAGTGCTCTTAACCACCGAGCCCTCTCTCCAGCCCTTTATACAACTTTTAAATCATTTACCAAAAAAAAAGAATAGTTTCAGATAAACTCCCAAACTCCCAGTCACTATTTTCAAGAGTTTTCTGCAAATTATTATAATTTTTTAGTCTATTTAAAACCAGAACAGAAAACACAGTAAAAATTTGGATGGAATGAGTCTGAACCAGGCCCTGCTAGCGTTCACGGCTCATTCTGGCTCTGCCATTAAGTAGCTGCAGCAGGTCACTCCCTTCCACCCTGTAGAACGTGGGAATAATTATCTGTACTTTTACCTCATAGAGGCGTAATGAGGATCAAAGAGAATAACAGATGTCCATGTACTCTGCACTACACAGCGCAGCACAATATAAGAGATTGTTACACCTAACCTGGCATTAAATTTGCTAATCAAATACCAGAATAGCAAGTTCAAAAATGAACTTAGTAAAAAGATTTCTATAGTTCAATCACGGATTGTAACCCGTTTTCCTGCCATGGTAAATAATCACCTTCATTTTAAATGGTATTTTTTTTTTTTTAACCACACATCCAAGCCTAGGAGTTTCAGTGCGTTCTGGCCTTACTTTACAACATCTGTCTGGTAGCTTTCTCCACATGGCTTGCTTCTCTGGAGGTGAGCATGTCGTCTGTGCAGGATGGGGTAAGGGGCAAAGGTGGCTACGAACACTTCCCCACATGGCATGTCATTTGATCTCATGCAAGGAATAAGATCTGTGGGTACCCCGAAAGGCAGAGACAACTTCAAAAAATCCCAGCCAGCTCTACTGGTCCTAGAGCATCCATTTCTGATTTGGCTGAAGTTGTAATTTGTTGTCTGTCTGGCACAGAGAAATCCAACTGCCGTCCCCATGGTTGAAATGAAGTGTATCTACAGCTGCTTGGAGCTGTGTTTTAAAATGTTCTGTATTATTTTAGTTCAGGAACAAGCTTTTAAAGTTAAAAGAAAACTTTGGCTTTAATTATAGATTAGGAGTGAAAGTCCTTTCAAAGGAACACTATTGAGTCCCACCATTGGAGACAGGGTTAGAATAAAAGAATTAATCCTTCTCTTAAAGTAGCCATCTTCATTGATGTGGGAAATTAAGTATGGAGCATACAGTGCAGGGGGACAACACTGTTGTGCCTTTTGAACTACAGCAGTCATATTTCACTCACTTGGTATTGTATTTGTCACACTTTAAACCTGGGATGTTAAGTGTCAGCAGGTGTTACCACTGACACGGTGACAGACCTTAGTTGACCATGCAGCTTTACCCTAAATTTAAGAAAAGCCCCAAATGTTAGAGTTGAGGTTTACAAAACACTCAAGATGAAGGACCTCACTGCAGGGTTACTTGAAAATACTGTCTGTACTGTCCTTGAAACTTGACCTCATTTAGGCTTTTTAAAACTTGGGAATCTATTGGCATTCCTTCATAGTCTGAGGATTTGTAGAGAAGGGCATGGAAGTTTTAAGTCGAATCTACAAGCAAGGCAGCAAGCATAGCTCTTGACCCCATGCTCCGGGTCTGGTCTCTCCAGGCCTGCCCTTGACATCATGTGGCCACTCAGAGAAGGAAGGAATAGCCCTGCAGGCCTGTCCTTCAGTGGACTGGCTTTCTCTTGTAGCTGAGGAGTTCCACTTTTAAGGAGCCCAGTACTTTGGTCCCATGTAACAGGGCACCTTGCTTATTTCTTTTCTTTCCTGCCTTTGTCAGTTTTGGACTAGACAGCGCTCTGCAGAACAACCACTTCAGCTAGTTGTCTCCCTCTGTTACTCTGTGTCCCAGATTCCTCATCCTCTGTGCAAAGATTCTTTAGCCTTCCCTCAGGAATGCTAGGGCAAGAATGCCATTGTCTGTGCTGAGGTGACTGTACTGTGCTGTCTTCAGTCTCACATACTCACAGGGGCTCTCAAAGAAAAGGATCAGTCAGAGGAAGGAGGGATGGGGTAAATTCTAAAGGCTAAAGGTGATAGACAGAAAATGAAAGAGCTTCAGGGCCGAGCCTAATCTTCAGGAATCATGCTTGCAGTAGCCAAGGAGTCCAGCAAAACACTCTTAATCTCCTGGAGATTCATGGCTTTCTATGGGAAATGAAGACAGTAACAATGGCTATTCCATGGACCTGTGAGAACTGAGTAAGGAAAGCAGTGGGTAAAACTGCCCTGAGTGGCTCTTCTGAGTGTTCAGTGACACTGCTATTTCTGTCATTCCAATGCCCTCCTGTAAGTGCTTTGGAAATGCTCTCAGATCTTGCTGCTGCTATCAGCTGTCCCCCAAAATGGGAGTCTGTAGGTTTCAATGGAGACACAACCAATCATCAACTCTGGAGGGGCAAATGGCCTTCTATGATGGCAGAGGGTTGAACAAATCATTAGTCATAATATCTCTGTCTGGGTGATGTTTTCCAGGTTTTAAAGTCAAACAGCCTGTTAGAACCCTGGCCATGCAGCAGCTCTTGCATGCTCTTTAAGTCTGTTCTCATGCTAAAAGCTAGGGCAGTGATACATGTCATAGACTTATTGTGAGGCAAAACGAAATGTAACACATGTAGGTAAGGCACTTCATACATGTGACAAACAGCAGCTGGGAGCACTCTACACAGAAAAATCTACTATACTCCTCTTGCCACTCAGCATTCATTGGGCCACTGAAGCTACCTAGCCAGCTTCCTCAAAAGCACACTGCTAATGGCCCGATGTTCAGCGGCATGTTCAGTTGCCTCCTTCATGTTATGAGATAATATATAACTTTTCAGAAAGTAAAACAGATACATAGAGAACACAGGCAAGAGATGGAGGCTTATATGCGGCTAAATGAACACAAATAAATGCAACATAAATTTGAATTACTTATTTAGACAGGCTCTCATTACTTACTTTGTAGATTGTCCATACCAGCATACTTGTATAATTTATAATTAAAAGGCTTCAGTTGCTATAAATACTATATTTATCATTTGTGCATTGGAGGAGGGATGAGAAAAACCTTTCAAAATCTTCTTCTTATGTGGTCTACTTTGGGGAAGGCAAAAAACTGCCCTACAGAACTTTCGTTCTTGGTGCCAGGTGAGTATGTTATATTAGATGGAAAATGGACTTTCTAGATTTGATTAAGGTCATCAACTAGTTGATCCAAAAATAGATTATTCTAGGTCATATAGGTGGTTTCACTACAGTGGCATCAATTCTTAAATGCAAAGGTTTTGCTGGTGGTTGGCAGGGAGACCATGTGATGATGCTGTTTGAAAAAAGCAAGAGGCCAGAAAAGGGGCAAGAGAACTCTCTGGAATCATAAAGGCTAAGAAATGGTTACCTCACTCTTATAACCACAAAGAGATAAAGTCTACCAATGGCTTAAGTAAGTCTTTAAGTGGGTTCTTTGCTTGAGCTACCAGCAGGAGCCAAATGACGGACATCCTGATGTTAGCCTGTGAGACCCTGAGTAGAGACGCCAGCAATTCTGCACTAGGTTTCTGACCTACAGAAAGGTGGCATCATACAATGGTGTTGAGTTATAATGTTTCTGGTAACTTATTATGCAAAAGTAGAAAACTAATACACAGGCACAGAACTTTACTTTTATTTGTAACCAGGCTCACGCACCCCACATTGTTAACGAGGAAACACGCAAGGCCTCATGTCCTCAGCTACCGCATTCCTCGGCTGATGCATGAAAGCTATTTCTTCAAGGCAACATGCATGTGATGATCTGAAGCTAACCTCTGGCATTTCCCTTGCCATTCTTTGTTTAAGAATTTCTTTTTCTATTCTCTTAGGATAAATGTTAGGTGTGCTACTGCCAAGCAGCATCTCCAACAAAGACTGTGTGGGATCATTGGGAAAGAAAACCCTTTAGGACTGAAACTAGAAACCATAAAAGCACTAGAGGAAAAAAAAAATAGGAGGATGATGCCACGCCACCCCAGGCAGACCCTCAGAGCGCAGGTGATGAAGGAACAAGTGGGTGAGTGGGATTGTCAGCAAACTGACAATTCCACAGAGAAAAGGACACAACAGAGGGAAAAGACAGATCATGAATAGGGAGAAAAAATACAAATCACCTATCAGAGAAGGGTCTGTTATCCAAAGCATAGAAAAAGCACTAACTACTGGACAGCAAGAAAACAATCCCATGAAACATAAAAAAGACGTGTATGAGTATCAAAAGAAGACATATAAATACCCAAAGATACATTAAGAAATCTTCAATGTCTCTTAAGCACAAGATAAAAGCAAATTAAAGCCATGAGAAATCCCTTCATATCAGTTATGGTGTCTATTACAAAAAAATAAAAATAAAGGTAGCAAGCACTGGAGACACTGTGGACAAAAGGGACACTTTGCACATTGTTGATAGAAATGTAAATTACTACAGTCATCAGAGGAAAGAGCATGGGATTCCAGAGAAAGCCAGGTTAGAACTGCCATGAGATCCAGCTATTCCAAGACTGGGAATCAAGCATGGCTGGTAATAAATGTGCTGTGTGTGTCAGAAGAGTTGAGAAGACTTTAACTGTTCTTCCCACATTTGAGGTAATGTGTGTGTTAGTTAGCATGATCTGACTGTTCCACACATTGGACTTCATAAATGTGTGGAATTATTATTTGTTCATTAATAGAAAGGAATAAAAAGTAAAGAAAACTATTTCAGATCCCCATCTTCCTAGGAAAAGCTTTGTAAAGGAGTATGCTGCAATCACTGGCTCAGAAAGGATCTGGTACTTGTTTATGCTTCCTTTCCAAAGGCAAACCCAGTGCATAGTGGAAGGATTCAAAGTCCTTGAGCTCGTCAATCTTCAAGGATTAGCGGAAGCAACAGCTATGTAATGCAGGGAAAGATTCATTTGGTAAAACACACGCCACTAAAAGATAAAAATAATTCACTGCAAGTAAAGGACACTGGAGACTATCGGTTGTGCCAGTTAAAGGAAGAGCCAGCCTTGGAAAGACCCAGGGGCAGTGGCCTGTTTCAAAGGGTACTACTGTGTCATCACTGCTGCCCTTGTGTGTTAACAGAGGAGAATCAGGCTTATTCCTGAAGGATGAAAGAAAAAACACAGAAAAACAGTCCGAGGCCAGCTTATCACTGTTTAAAGACACAGAATTATTGTGAAATACTTTCTTGGACCAGTCACAGTCAAACCAACCACGGGGTTGGTGGGGGCTAAACAGGAGTGCTCTGTGAAGACAGAATGCATGTTATCAGAAAAAGTAGAGGAAGAGGGAAAAAGTGATAGAAGTTGTAAGAGAAAGCAAATATACTTTTGACATTTTCAAAACAAGTCAAGCACACATACCAAGTTTAGTATGTCTTTTAATTAATATAATGCCTTCCAACACAATGATCCTTTCTCATCCATTGCTTTCTCAGTGCGATTTTCATCAATTACACTTATAGTGCTAGCTGAAGTCTTAAACGTTACTCGAGAACAAAAGGGTAAAAAACATTTGAAGCATATGATATTTAATGCTCCATTTCCTGATCATTTTGCTTGAAGGAAAGGTTGGCAAAAAATAGTGGAATTCATCGTTCCTTGTTTTCACTTAAAAATAACTACTAGTTTCCCCTCAAAGATCAAAAAGTTTTCCATGGAAAGACAAAAAGAAAAGTGAGTTTCTAGCATGTGCTGTTGTATGCTTAACTAAAGAGTAAACCGTCCATCAAGTTCAGTAACATTTCAAGGGGTGTAGTTCTAAGGAGTGCAGCTGTCAACCCCCCACCACACTGTTACAACTACAGGCCTGTTTACTTAGTTCAATAATACTTAAAGTTTTTCTAGAAGCAATCAATGTAAGTTAGGACGTCTTTGCTATTAGAATAAGCCATGTTTATGCAGAGGAAGTCTATCAGTAATGTTAGAAAAGAATAAAAATGATTTCATCTCTGTATGTGTCATATAAATATGGCTGCCTGTGTTCCCTGAAGCTGGAGTTGCGTGTAGTCGTGAGCAGAACATAGGTGCTGGGAGTGGAACGTGGATCTTCCAGAAGAGCACCAAGCACTATAAATAGCTAAGCCATCTCTCCAGGAAAATTTTAATTAAAAAATGCATTATTATGCATGGGTATGAGGTATGACACAGCACACGCGTGCAATGATGTGCATGTGAGGGTCAGAGGACCTAAGAGATTCATTTCTCTCTTTGAACCCTGCTGTGGCAGGCTCTCTCCTGTTTTCTGTGCTGCATTCTTCAGGCATGACGCCCTGCACCTTCCTGATGATTCTCCTCTTCACTTCTTGTGTAGATGTGCCGGCATTACAGATCTGAGCCTCTACAGCCAGTGAGGTTACGTTGGTTTTAGGGATCTAACCATGATGCCAACTTGCTTGGCACGAGCGTTCACCAGTTCAGCCGTCGTATTGTCCCAATAGTAATTCTGTGATAGTCAGACAATTACTCTGAATTTATTATTTTTTGACATTGCATATGTTTGCACAATTGTGAGTGTGTAATGTCTCACTTTAAAAACTATCTGAAACAAAGGGAGTATTTTTTTTATGATAAAAGCATTTACTAAATCTGTATTACAGAATTCTCAAGTTAGTGCACTGAATGTTTGATTTGTCCTTTAAAATGATATTAAAATTATAGTATGTAAATTTAAAATAAAATATATACATAGTAGTGCATGAAAATGATCAAAATAATCATTCTCAAATGAGAAAAGTTGAGAAATTCATGAAATAGGTATCACATTGGTGTAAAAATCTAAACAGAGAGCCACAACTCAAACAGGTGGATAGGCTTAAGTTGCTTCTCCCAATAGACGTAGAATATACTGCAGGTCAGATGTTCACACACGGAAGTGAAAGGACATATGTGGAACCATGAGTCACCAGCTAAAGGACACTCACCAGAAGAAGGTTTTCTGCTTCTTGACTCAATGAGAGCTTAATGGGTCACCTGACCACTAATATTCTGAATATACTTTAAACAAGTCAGTAAACTTGTTGAAAAAGGACTCCTAACAAAGGCTTTAAGACTATCAATAGTTGCACATGGAGTGCTGTGGTAGAGCATGTGCTTAGCATGCATGAGGTATGGGTTCAATAACTAGGAGAGAGAGAGAGGAAGAGGGAGAGAGAGAGACAGAGAGAGAGAGGGAGAGAAAGAGGAGAGAGAGAGGGAGAGAGAGACAGAGAGAGAGGAGAGAGAGAGGAGAGAGAAAGGAGAGAGAGAGGAGAGAGAGACAGAGAGAGACAGAGAGAGGCAGAGAGAGACAAAGAGAGAGAGAGGAGAGAGAGAAGAGAGAGAGACAGAGAGACAGACAGACAGAGACAGACAGACAGAGAGAGAGGAGAGAGAGAGGAGAGAGAGAGACAGAAAGAGAGAGAGAGAGGAGAGAGAGACAGACAGAGAGAGACAGACAGACAGAGAGAGAGGAGAGAGAGGAGAGAGAGAGACAGAGAGAGAGAGGAGAGGAGAGAGAGGAGAGAGAGGGAGAGAGAGGAGAGAGAGAGACAGAGAGAGAGGAGAGAGAGAGAGAGAAAGAGAGAGAGAGAGAGGAGAGAGAGAGACAGAGAGAGGAGAGAGGATAGAGAGAGACAGAGAGAGAGAGAGAGGAGAGAGAGAATATTTTCAAGTAACTTCTGATCTCTCCACAGGTCAGCACTGCTATGACAACTGAGTGATGATATGCAGTTGTGCTAATCATTATGATAAAATGCATTAAGCAAAACCAAGTTCAAAGGCAGAAAGGTTAGTCTGGCTCAGTTTCCATCTGTGGTTGGTTGGCTCTATTATTTTGGAACCTGTGCAGAGGGAGATCACCACTGCAGGGAACACATGGAGGAACAAATTTGTTTACCTCACAAGTAGCAAGGAAATGAGAAAGAGAGAGCAAAGTGTCAGAATCCCATTGGGCCTTCAAGGGGGGCCCCTAATGGCCCAACTTCTTTCCCCTGTGCCTCATCTCCTAAAGGTCCCACCATCTCCCTACACTTTAACGCTGCCTTTAGCACATGAGTTCGGAGGGACAGTTAAAGTCCACACTGTAACACAACATAAAAAGAATGTGGATAAAACACTAAAATACAAAAGACTAAGTTCATATGAAGCTGGTTAATAAATGGGGATGGAGCCGGGCGGTGGTGGCGCACGCCTTTAATCCCAGAACTTGGGAGGCAGAGGCAGGCGGATCTTTGTGAGTTCAAGGCCAGCCTGGTCTATAAAGTGAGTCCAGGACAGCCAGGGTTACACAGAGAAACCCTGTCTCAAAAAAACCAAAAAAAAAAAAAAATGGGGATGGGATTAAAGTCCAAGCTAGCAATCTGAAAGATGACATTATGAAACGGTTCACAACATGCAGGAGAAGATGGATACTGAGCAAAAGCAGAGAAGCAATGACTTACAGCCAAGTTCTTCTCCATGACCCAAGGCCAAGGTCATCTCAGTGGCTCAGGCCAAGGTCATCTCACAGGTAAATTTTTTCAAACTTTGAAGATATGAAGAAGAGGTAATACATCATTTAAAATTTTCCAGAAAAAAAGGTAAAATAGTTTCCAGTCCTTTCCACAAGATGAGCATAACTCTTTGACTAAATCTGTGTAAAAGCATCAGAATGACATAAAATAATTCTCACTTGAGAATCTGAATGTAAAAGTACTAATTAGAATATTTACTAATAGAATGCAAACTGGGTTCAGAAGTATATTGAAAGAATGATATATTGTGATGAAATGAAAATTTCCCCAAGAATTCAAGGACATTTATATATAGAAATTTGATTTTTAAGATAACACAAGTAGGTTAAAATAACTAGAGAATGATCTTAAACACCGTAGAGACAGTATTTTGCAAGTACAACAAGCATGACTGCGTTCTGGGGTTCGAGTCCCTTATTGACTCTTCTAGGAATGGCTGAAGAACTGCTTTACTCAATAATTTCCTTACTCTTGGTTTCTGATAACTGAAGCCTTCTGTAAGTATATACTTAATGGTAAAATAGAAGCAAAATTAGATTTAAGGTTTGCTATCCAATGGTGTTTTGTAGAATCACCAATATGACACAGTTAAGGGAGTGGGAGGGAGAAGAGAGGATTCATACAAAATAGTATCTGAACAAGATACTGTGTAATTTGAAAGCCTACTTGAATGTAGCAAAAATATACAAAATGCAATAGCTGGCCTATATATCAGTGTTAACTAGTATAACATATAATTGGCAAGAAATTATGTATAATGAAACAATAACACACATCAAATATCTACTAATTAACTTCATGGGAAATACACACATTATATATAAAGTGTAAAAACTTACTGAATATAATAAACGTTGACCAGAATAAACATTCCTTAGTGGGAAGACTTGATATAGTAAAAACAAAAATAATCCCCAAACTAATAATCCTAAAAGACTAATATTCAAAGTGATAACAGATTGATTTCTAACAAGAATATTTTAATGGAACTTGCCAAATTTACTCAAAAAGTTCAGGTGGAAATTGAACTTTTTTTTTTTAAATACTTTATTTTTTTTTCTTCAAGTTACATCTCAGTCACAAACCCCTCCCTATTCCCCCTTCCTATCCCACCCTTCCACCCTCTTCCCCCCAGAAGTTTCCCCTTTCAGTCCAACAGATGGTTCCTTCTCTTATAACAGTAAGTATTATACAAAACAACAGATATAAATATGCCACATTTATGAGAGTTAAATGGCCCAGTATACCTTCCCAATGTCCAGTTTATACATATTTGGCCCCTGACTTTAACATTCTACTATCTAACCATCTCCATGAGTTTAAAGGTCTATATCTGGAAATTGAACTTTTAAGAACCTAGTGGAGAATATCTTGAGGAAAACTGAAAATGGACGTATGCTGCAAAATGTCAAAATGGTCTATAAAACCAGAGTTAGGAGAGCGGTCTGCTGTTAAATTCTGAGTATGTTAAGTTTCATCACATATGACACCATGTGGAAGAAACAGGCATCCTAATGAAGTTGGTATATAATAAAGGCAGGCTTCCAGTCACTAGGTACTCTGATGCATTCAGTCAACTGTGTTGAAGCAGCTGGCTGTCCACTGGGGAAGAAAACAAGTCAATCCCAGCACTGGGAGCCAGAGGCAGAAGGGCCAGGAGTTCAAGGTAATTCTAGGTTATATACAGACTTTGGGATTACTTAAGATCCTGTCTAAAAAACAAAAAACAAATAGAAAATAAGTAACTAAGTAAACACAGAAGTCAGATCATTATCTCATATCATTAAAAAATAAATTCTAAGGATAGAGTATAAGCTGTGCTATACAGTTTAAATATTTAAAATGTTAGAGAAAACACAGAAGCAGATGTCTATAAACGTGGGCTAGCTCTTTCTAAAATGAAACACCACACAAAAGCCCACCAGGATAGATGCAACCAAGCCGTCTGAGCCCCCTAACTCATCTTCGGGGCCCAACATCCTCCTATGGTGGAGATGCCTTTTTCTGCTATGGTGGGGAGTCCTGTACCTGCTGTGTGGAGATTTACTGCCGCCATGTTACCTAATGCTCCTCCCATGAGCTCCTGGTCTGCTACTCAGAGTCCCAGCACTGTTTATCCCCCATAATGTGGTAAGCATCTGCCTGTACCTTTCGCTGAACTGTGTGTCCTTCTCTCCTAGGCCTTTTGCAGAGCCACAGACTTTTAGGGGTGTGTCCTATAGATTAGGTCATCATGTTCCTTCACTTCGCAGCGACAGGAACTGGAAGCCTGGGCTAATAAAGAGACTTACCTTAGAACACAAACCCACTGCTAGCAAACTGGACTTCCTCAGCTTAAGACACTGCCTCTGCTCTTCCAGCTTGTGACCTACAATCAGGCCATTTGTTCCTGTCAGGTAAGTAGGCTTTGGCTGGAGAGCAAATCTGGGCACAGCAGGGATGTTTTCCAAACCCCGGCAGAAGCTACAAGTGTTTAACTACGATAAAAATATTGATTCAATTTGGAATGTGTGAATGGAGTCCCTCTTTGGGCCTTGTACACCATCATTTTAATAAAAGTGAGTGCAGGACGGGTGCTGACCCTGCTCCCCTGAGGTCCTGGAATGCTTTATCCTTGTGTGTCACCGGGTACGAGTAAGAATGGTGTTTAATTGAGCTTATATATATCTTTCTAATGAGAGGAAAGTTATTGTATCTATAAACAAAGTCTTAAAGCTTCAACCACAGTGAAATTATCATCAAATATCTGTTAGCATAGTTGACTATTACTATTTCAGATGATTTATGTTGATATTTTCCAAGCAGAGTTTAAAGGGAAAAAATATACATTAAGAAAAATCTGAAAGAGGAAGGACACAGGCTAGAGAAACTGTGCTCCCTGGGAGCTATGAAAAAAGTCTGCATTGCGGCAGTATTTCTTAAAAGGTCTAAAATACAG
This sequence comes from Lophiomys imhausi, assembly GCA_907164525.1. Classification (NCBI taxonomy): domain Eukaryota; kingdom Metazoa; phylum Chordata; class Mammalia; order Rodentia; family Muridae; genus Lophiomys; species Lophiomys imhausi. The sequence goes on along the minus strand of CAJQZJ010031998.1, from coordinate 2,206,140 downwards.
GAGCCCAGGAGGCCCAGCAACTGAAATAAAACCAACTGTACTCCTGACACAGCTGGGACAGGCCCCTCCAACCAGCTAGACAGATTTAGCAGCTCATAGGAGAGTTCTGGGTGGGTGGGAAAGAACAAAGCCCTGTAGAAGAACCAGAACAGTAAGTGAGGATGGGAAACAATAATATCCCCAGGCTTGGCTTCAGCTGCGAGTCAGGAGGGCCATGTGGACATACAGCACGGCCGGCCGTCACTTCACACTAGGCTGATGCATCACAGCAAAAGTCCTTGGCACCTGACAACTTCTGGCCTGGGATTTTATATCTAGAAATGTAGGGCCTAGTAACACTTAAGGAATTCTTGCTGTGGCCAGATAGTGCCTTGAAGCCATGTGACAAATGATTCTAAATACCACGTTGCCTTTTAATGCATCTGCTGTCTAAATCAGTGTGGAAGCTGGAAGGACAGCCTTTGAATTCTGGCCCTTTGCAAAAGGGCACATTTCAGGGTCATAATGACAGTCTTGGCAGAACAGGGCATTCCTACTCCAAACAGCCCTGCATACTGAGCCTTGTCCACCAGCGCCTGAGCCTGGCTCGGCTGAAGGGACAGCGTGTTCTTAGTGCATGGGCAGCTATGTGAAAACATTAAGAGCAGACTGTCCCTTGGAAGTCTCAGTATGTAGATGGTTGTCTCCTACAACATTTCAGTGTTTTAAGAGTTCTTTTCATTTTCCTTTGAACTCTTTGTGTTTCATTTCAGTTTTTACATTCCCAATATACTCCTCTTTGCATTGGTATTATTAAAACAGACAAACAACCCACTTCTTTATTTGAAGGAGAACTACTCAAAGGCGAAATTTGTTTTATGACACACATGTGCATACACACATGCATGCACACACATACCAACACATTCTTTCCACCAGAGATGTTTACTTCTATCACTGTATCAAAAATGTTCCAAATGTTAGTAGTGAGGCAGTTTTTAATCCTATCTGTAGTCCAGTAATTCCAGAAGATACTAAAGAACACCAAGGTTACAGGGACAGTCGATAAGATGCTGTCCAGTGTCCAAGCCAATGAAGTTTAAATTTCATCTAGTTCTCCTAGATCCTGACTCTAGGAAGTGTTGAGGGAATGGTCCCAACCTGACTCTAGAAAGTACTCCCAATCTGAGCTCCAAATTTGACCTAAGGGAGTGCTCCCCAACAGACCTTAAGAAGTGTTCTCAATCTGACCTGATGGGGCACTCTCCATCTGACTTGGGGAGTACTCTTAAGGAATTCCTTTACAGAAACTCATATGCCATGAACTGTTCCATCCTACTTGAGCAGGATTCACTTGTCTGACTGAGAAGTCTCAAGATCATTGGAAGCAGAAGAGCGTAAGTCTCAGCCTATGTCTCAGCTTAAACCTGAGACTAAGCCACATCTCCGAACCAGCAAACCAGAATGCTATTACCACTGGAGTTGTTCCTAGTAGTGATCTCAGGCTCCCACAATGCAAGGTAGAGAGAAGATGGTACTGGTCTCTCTCAAAAGTGACAATACTCTCCATGTGCTTAACATCTGTTGCTGCTACAAGCCAGTGCATGTTTATGCCTCACACAGACTTCCAGCTACCACTGTTAACTACTAGTGATTTACACAACATTTCTATATCCTCTTACTAACTGAAGATCATTCCCAGGTATCACAGACAGAGAGACAGAGACGGTCAGACAGACAGGACAACCCAAGCTTGAGATCTAGCATGTGCATAAAAAAGGAGAGAGAGAAAAGGAGAAAAGGGAAAGTGAGAGACACAGACAGACAGACAGACAGACAGAGGGGGGGATTCATGTTCGTTACATAGAACATCTCATTTTCACAGGCAGTAAAAATGTTTTATATCTTCTTTAGTCTTAGGCTACAGAGTGGTGTCAACATCATTTATTTCATCTCATTGGTGTGCAGAAAGTTCAAGCACCTAACTAAAATGAGAATTAGTGGGGGTTATTGGCTTATATTCCATATGCATAGAGGAAGGAAAAAAAAAAGACTCTTTCACACCAGGGTTTGGATTTGGCTTGAATTTTAATGACCTACTTAGAAACCCCAGGGAATGAAAAGACTCTTAATGGAAAGACTGACCCAGTCTTAAACACAGCAATATGGACAAGCACATCCAAGGAATTGCCCTGGAGGTGACTTGCCTCTGGGGCAAGTTTGAGCATCAGAAACTAGATTTCCTGACAGACACCAGCAGAAAAATCAGGCAATGCCCCAGTAAGATCCAAGCCTGTTGCTCATAAACCTGTTCTTAGTAGGAAAATACATAAAATGTACAGGTTCTTCATTCTTACACATAGAAGAGAGGAGGAATGTGAGATTGCTGCATACACATTCACCTATTCTGAGATGTAACTTAAGGCAGCTGGGGTGAGGAGTGGGCAAACCCTTAGTTTTCACACATGGGACGCACATGCTCTGAGCTACACCCTCAACTCCAAACAGTCATTCTTAAAAAGGCCAAACTTTGTTCTGGTTCTTGTCACCCTGAAAGCGACAGAAGAGTTTTAATGAATGAGTCTAAGCCTCCAAGACTCAATGAAGATAAACATGCCTGCGAGATGTTTCCTTCACTGATGGATTTTCTTCAAACTCGCTAATCTTTCCCACTTATTACCTACGAATTTCCTGGAAGTTTCTCTTTTACTTAAAATCCAATTACTTCCATTTTACTATCTCTTTTCAGCTTGGTTTTGTCTAAGCTTTCCCTGGTTCCAAAAATTTACATTTCTTTCTTTAAAATCTGGGTTTTTTTGTTAACTGAAACTTATTCAGATCCTTTTCTTTCTTGTGTCCTGATGATAAACATAGGCCAACATGTACCTTCGCACATTTAAATATCTGTCAATATTTTAAGAAAAGACACACCAAATTAAAACACTAACTCATTCACTTAAGAAATAGTTATAGCAAATATATTACTATCTGAAGTTTGAAGGAAACTATAAAAAGTCAATACAGCACCCATTCAGGGCCACTGAGGACTTGCAGGTGGCAAGATGGCTCAGCTGGTAAATGTGCTCACACCTCATCCTTGGCAACTCTAGTTCACCTTCCAGAACCACGTAAAGGTAGAAGGACACTCAGACTTTACAAAATTGCTCTCTGGTTGCCACATGTACACCTCTTTCCATTGCCGTGAGCTCACACACAAACAGAAATAATTTTGGAAAAAAAAACCCACCACAACATATTGTTTACGTTCAGACAATTATAAAATTAGTATTGTTATCTGTCGTATTACAATGAAGAGAGAGAGAGAGAGAGAGAGAGAGAGAGAGAGAGAGAGATCTGGATTAAACCCAACTCTAAAAAAAACCCCACAACCAAAAAAATAAAACAAATAAACAAAAACCTCTGTACGTTTTCCAAGCTAAGATGTCACTTTGGATTTACCTGAAAGCCATGCTGCTACTGAGGTTGACCATCTCAGATCTTCATTTTGGCTTTCTTAGGAACCCATGAGATAGCAGAGTCACTCAGGGAGTGAGTGAACTCAATCTCTCTCTCTCTCTCTCTCTCTCTCTCTCTCTCTCTCTGTGTGTGTGTGTGTCACTCTCTGTGTCTCTGTCTCTCTCCCTCTACCTCTCTCTTCTGCCTGTGCCTCTTTCAGTTCTTCACAATGGGTGGGACATTTTGTGTAAGTCCATTTATATTTTTTTCAAGTAAATCTATAAAGCTGGTGAAAATTTAAACAGCAATTTGCTTCAGCCCCACATAAGCCCTCTGAGTAAGTTTTGGAATCATGTTCATTACTGAATGTTTACTAAGAATATTTAATAAGATTGTCTAATGTTGTCATGATTTTACCCAATGGTCAGAATTTCTCTAAATTTTATTTGAAGTCTTATGGCTTTGAAATGAGTAACTAGGAAAGTGCCTCCTTTTGAAATCTATCAAGGAGTCATTATTCTTTACCCAAAGAAGTTAGGGTCTGTTTGGGGTTGTGGCAAACCCTGAGGTTCTGACTAGAAAAGTTAGAATGATTCTTTTAAAGATCTGGGGGGATAGGAGTGTGACTCAGTGAAGACCAATTGTCTTGCTGCCTAAGGCCTGAGTTTGATCCCAGCCCTAGGAAATAACAACTTAACAAAGCTCTTGGAGGAGACAGGAAGCATACCAAGAGAAAATAAGGGTCCTTAAAACACATCCTGAAAGCAATGTTTGATATTATGATGCCAGAACAGCAGATAATTCTGTTTTTTTACATTTATACTTAAATTTCTGATATATTGGAATTTCATTCATGTTAACTACCTCCTTCCAAGATGGTGTTTGATAGGTAAGGTACAAGACCAAACACAACCAGGTAAACTTTCAAATCTCCTTTAAATGTCACTGGCCGGTCTTATTATTGTCTGCTGTAGTCCATCAGTGGTTGTTGCCTTGTCAGGAAAGCATTGTTCTGAATAATCCAAAATGGCAAAGCTCAACACTTTCACTAAGAAGCACGCAAATTATAACACACACACACACCCCCAAAAAAATGGAACATGCAGAAAAGGCTGCATCCAAAGTAGAAATTGTGATCTACATGATCCAAATAGAAACCTCAGGTGTACACAGAGTCACATGCACTGTCCTCTACAAAGCCACATCACTCCTTGATGGCCGCATGCTCTTGTATCAATCTTGAAGTTACTGATGCAGACTTGTTAGAACTGATTCTCACCATGAAAAATGCCTGTTAAGGCATCTTCTAACCTCTTTCCTTTGGTTCATTTACACAAGTTTCATTGAGAAGTGGGCTGCTGTTCTCATGCCCTGATGTGTGACTATATGGGTAGGAGAACCTTGGGTGGGATGGACTACCTTCTAAAGAGAAGAACTCATCAACTGTCACAACCAGAGTGGATGAACCCAGGAGTCAGAAGACATTCCAGGCTGACTGGATGTCTTGCTGGGCTCACTAGCACACCTGGACCTTACTATCAGACACCAGCTTAAATACTAATGCTCATGATTGTGCAGGAAATGAGAGAGAAAAGAACATGCTATCCCTCCAAGGGTCATCTGCAGCTATGACAAAAAGCATTCATAAATGGCAGCTGGCCCTTCTCCTCCACAATCTTTTTTTTTGTGTGCTTCTTCAGCAACTCGAGTTACTTGCTCTCATTTGGCTCCAATTCTGCAAACATGGCAGGCAGTCCAAATAGTTCCTACACCTCAAAGTATCCCATGTATCAGGAACATGGCTTCTTTTCACTTTTCATCAGAAGTTTCCCTTTATTTGGGGACATTCAACTCAGTCAAGCAGAGGAAAAGCTAAACATGATTAATTCACATCACAGAAAACAGTCCTAGTGGTCTGGATATTTTGTCTAGGCCAGATGTGTCTAATTAAGTCAGCTTCACAAGATGAAGTTAAAACACTCAGGCTCTTGGGAGCAGGCTACACTGATCAATTATATACTGACAGTGGAACTCAGAGAAGTGTCTGAGTGTCCCAGTCACTTACAAAGGGGCTCATTTGTAAGTTGAGAGCACATGGACAGACAGACAGCCAGATGCATACACATAAAATCAAACACACATACAAACACACACAGACACACAAACATAAGCACATGCATGCACACACATAAACACACACATGCACACATACCACACACACAGAGAAACACACACACCCACACCTCCCTTGTTCTCTAGCCACATGGAAGGCAGAAGTCAAGTTCTATTTCTAGACTTTCCTGAAGTCCTATAATCACAGTTTTCAGAAATGTCTTTCCCCTTTTTCAAAGACAAAGAGATTTAATAGGTTTGATTTTGAGGCATGAGTCAAACTTAAATTGTCTAGGTGAGGTCCTAACGAGGACTTGTTTTACAGTTGGTCTCCTGTACAGACTATGAGGAAGAGACAGGACAGATGATGACCAGATACCTTTATCCTGAAGCTTTGGAGCTGCTTCAGCACCAGAGGCTTGTAATGAAAGTTCACTCCAGCAAATACCTGAAAACTCCTATTCATTAGCCTAACATGATGAAAATGAATTGCTGTTTAAATTCACAGGACTTTCTTCCCACGAATACACTGAGTGACGGCTTGTTTTCAATGCCACTTAAATGTGTTTAGAAAATAGAGAATTCTGATCAGTTGTATTGGAAATGTTTCAGTGAATATTTCCTGAGGACCTGTGATTGACCCTGATATAATGTCCCAGGCTGCAAAGTACAGAGAAATAATGTTTAAATAAAAATCAACAAAAGATCCATGTACTGGTGGTTTTTACTTCATAAGTCACACACATCTCCTTTCTCTGATGATTAGGAAGAATGGGCAAAGCCAGGTGTGGTGGTACCACCTCTAATCCCAACACTCAGAAGTCATAGGCAGGCAGATCTCTGTGAGTTCTAGGCCACTCTGGTTTACCCAGAGAGACTTTGTCTTTAAAAAGGGTGGTGGGGGGGAGGGCATTTGGTGAAATAAAATTCAGTGCCTCATGATCCTTTCACATGCCAAAGTTTATTTCGATTCCTGATTCCATATTCTAAATGAAATGCATTCTTAGATAGCAGGGGGAAAAAAAGGCAGGGAGATATAACTTCTTAGCCTAGACAAATGAAAAAACCACCCTTATAGTATTCTTTTAAAATGAAGTTAAAATCTTTGTACCACAGCTGGTGAGATAGGAGTGCAAGTGTGTGGGAGACTTCGAACATTTCTGTTCTGATGAAGAGAGAGAGACATAACCAGACGGAAATAAAGGAATTTGGTGTAGACTTGGATGCCAAGGAAAGCCACAGTGGTTACTCAGAAAGAATTCCGAGTCCCCTGTACTTCTGTTTTCATACACTGTAACCTGGCTATGACAGGCTGTTGCTCAGTCCCCGGAAGACGGCCATTCACTGTTTGGCCTAAAACTTTGCACAGCACATTTAGGCCCTTGATCTTTCTTTTAATTCTCTAAGCTTGAACATTAAGGGGAAAAATATCAGGCTGCTCTTTTTATGTTTATATACATGGACAAAAAAGATTGCATGTCTAGGTTGCTTTCTCACTGGCTGAAGAACTGAACAACGGGCTTTATTTCTAGAGAGAGCTTGGCAGACAGACAGTGCTTAATATGGACCGGGTACTTTTGGAATAGTTTAAGAAAAATAAACAGCCAAAATATCTAAGTCTGAAAGGCATCGACTGCAGGCACAGCATTCCTTCTGACTGTGTGTTTTGTCACATTTGAAAAGAGCATGCATTTTCAAAAGACTCAACACAATGGGCATTTTACAGGCACAGGACCTTGTTTTTACTGGGTATTATAAACACATTTATAAGAAACTTTTTTTTCTAAAGAAACAGTTGCTACCTCACTAATTGCATTTTTCTTCAAAGAAACCTTTGCTATGCCTGTGTATGTGCATTTATTTGTATTGTCATAGCTGCACACTCCATGTTTCTGTAGTTTGAATTGCTTGAACTATAAAAATCTCTCAACTAGCTCCATGTTCCATACCATAAAGAGACTTTTATATTATTTTAACCTTGTCTGAGATTAGGATTACATTTATATTTTTAAAACTGAGACACTTGCTGTAATTTCAAATGTTCCAGAAAATGTGTAAAACAGAGGATTTATTAACTCAAAGTTTGAAAAAAGCAAAAACAAACAAAAAATCTAATGGTTTTATCAATTTTCAATTTTGGAGTAAAGAATTTACTAAAAGCATGAATTTTTCCTGAGTTATTGGTCATTTTAAAAGCTTTCTTACTTATGAACTTATCATTCATTTTCAAGGCTGAATAAATTGATTGTGCATACACAGTTACAGATGATATACTCTCAAACAACTGCTCACAGCACTTCATGATGATTGTGTATCTGTGTGTGTGTGTTTATGTGTGAGTTTGCCTATGTGTTTGCCACCTTATCCATTATGGAAAGGCCCCTCAGTTGAAACCAGAGCCTGCTGATGGAGCTGGTCCTACCAGCTAGCTTTCCTGGGAGAGCCTTTGTCTACCTTCCAAGCTCTGGGATTACGAAGAACCACTGCACCCAACTGATAATGATGGCTGCTGGAGGTCTGAACCCGGGTCCTCCTGCGTGTTGCTTGTGCGGCAGCCACTCTAGCCACAGAGCCACCTCCCCAGTCCCTTCAGGATAATTAAAAAATATACTTCTGCAAAATAACTATGCATTTCTTTTTCTATATTTCCTTTTATTTATTTTTATTTATGTGCATTAGTCTTTACCCATATGTCTGTGTGCAGGTGTCAGATCCCATGGAAATAGAGTTACAGACAGTTGTAAGCCATTGTGTGGGTTCTGAGAACTAAACCTGAGTCCTCTAGAAGAACAGCCAGTGTTTGAACTACTGAGCCATAGTTCCACCCACTATGGATTTATTTAGAAAACCTCCTTAGTCATCTCCAATTTTAATTTGTGATCTTTTTGTTGTTGTTGTTTATTTATTAATTGTTTTCAAGCTTTTGGTTAATTTATTTTCCAACTTTCATTTTACCCATTTTTCCTTTTGTTGTTCTTTTAGAAGCCTACATTTGAATTTCCTGATTTATTTTCCTTTCTCTGAAAATATTTCTAAAACTCTAAATTAACTCCAACTTTTGCTCAGATCATAGTGGTCAGACATTAATATATAGCTTCTTCATTTTCATTATTGGCCAAGTGACTTTTCATTTTAACTTCTACCTAGACCCAGTCCCTCCTTCTGAGGATGTTTTTGTATTTCTGTGTGCTTGGAATTACTTTATGTGGGAGCTAGAGATGCAAAATAAAAAATGTTGAGTCAGGTCTAAAGGATGTCCTGATTCTTTAGGAATGATGATGCTGTCCACATCTGTAGACATTTGAGGAAATTTCAGGCTAATCAGGCAGAAAGCTCTACTCAGTGTTATAACCATTGACTCCTTCCTAAAGCTCTACTGTTGCCATGTCGGCTCCCCAACAGGATTAGGTTGTATAGAGATGTGCAATCCCTGGGCTATGAGTATCATCACTACTCAATGAGTGACTGGCAGTAGTGAATTAACTACTCAGTAAGAGTTAAACAAATACCATTATTTGAAAGAGAGGGCCCAGTAGTCAGAGAAGAGTCTGCCACATACAAAACAAACCCTTATGGGGGGTGATGGAGAAGCAGCACTTCCACACATCTATTTTCTCCTTCTGCCCTCAGATGCCTGTTGGTCCTCCAAGAAGTCGGCTAAGTCATTTACTTCAACTACAAGTTTCACCTTGTGGTCTTTCTGACTTGGTCTATGTTCTATGATAAACCTTGAAAAATGAGTTTTATAATGAAAAGAGACTTGAACTAAATCCTACTGGAAAAGTCTCCAGGGACGGGGAATTATCTAACTCATTCTTCTCTGAAAATATAACTTAGATATCACACACATTCATGATGTTGGCCACATGGTACTCAACAAATTCTTGGGGAAAATTCCATGATTGTTAATGGTAGTAGCATAACTATAGAAAATGATTGGTGGTGGTAAGAACCACAGGCAATGGTTGGTGGTGGTAGGATAACTACAGGCAATGACTGGTGGCAGAAGAATAACTACAGGTGATTATTGGTGGTAGAAAGATAACTACAGGCAATGACTGGTGGCAGAAGGATAACTACAGACGATTATTAGTGGTAGAAGGATGACTACAGGAGATTATTGGTGGCAGAAGGATAACTACAGGCAATGATTGGTGGCAGAAGGATAACTACAGGCAATTATTGGTGGTAGAAGGATAACTACAGGCGATTATTGGTGACATAGGGATAACTACAGGCAATGATTGGTGGTAGAAGGATAACTACAG
>CAJQZJ010031998.1:2169913-2196315 GCA_907164525.1 Lophiomys imhausi | reverse complement strand
ATAGGGATAACTACAGGCAATGATTGGTGGTAGAAGGATAACTACAGACAATTATTGGTGGTAGAAGGATAACTACAAGTGATGATTGGTGGTAGAAGGATAACTACAGGCAATGATTGGTGGCAGAAGTGTAACTACAGACGATGGCTGGCCGTGGTAGGATAAATACAGGCACTAGTATAACTATATGTTGGTAACTACAGGCAGTGATTGGTGGGAGTAGGTACAATCATCTCACTAGCAGGGGTGAACCTCCTGGATCTCTTGTGCAGGCTCAGCTGTGCTGTTTAGCTAATGATTAACCATTGTGTGTTCGTGACTGTTTTTTCTCATGTGGGTAACTGTCTAGGCTGAGTGTTTTCTTGTTTCCAGATCTAACATTAAAGCTCATTCACTGGCATTTTTCAGAGCCAGGCTGCAAATATGCCAGATGTAGATCTCACCTATCCCTTCTTTCAAAGTAACCCTGTTCAAATACTTCTTAAAAGCAAATCTCTCTGAGCTAAAGTCAAGATAGAAACCTTTGCCAACCCGCTATTCCATCTGAATGCTTTGGACAGGTAGAAATCAGAAATAGCTCGCTATTTCTGGAATGAATATAAAAAATTCAAAGCTATTTATCAGCCCTACTTGTACTTTCCAGGAATGAAAGTGAAATTTCCAAAGCAATTGGATCCAGACGTGTGTTTTTCCCTTCTGAAAATCCTGGCACTTGTGTTAATTTGTATTCATTTCCTATAACTTCTAGCAATCAAAGCATGTTAAAAAAAAAAGATGGAACTTGAAACATTTGCATGGCTGGCCACAATCCAGCATACTTCAATATGTATGGCTCACTCATAAAGGCAGCATGTGCATCCTTTAAATACTGTGATCATCAGGCAGATGAGACGGCTCAGAGTTCAAGAAAACTCCTTGAACAACGTGGAGACCTAAGTTCCTATCTCCAGCACCCACATAAAAAGAGCCGAGCACGAAAGGGACATGTGCCTGTAACCCCAGTGCCCGTGTGTCAAGAGACAAGAGGATTTCTGGGGCTACAAGCCTAGATCGAGGTTCAGTGAGAGACCAAGCCTCAAGGGAATAAAGCTGAGAGTGATAGAGGAGGGCATCTGGCACACAAAGGCCCATACACAGCCTCACACACAAAATGTGCAGTGAACAAATACTCTATCAAATCATCATGATTGAAATGACCAGTAAGAATGAAGACACTTATCTTATTATTAAAAAAATAAAAATCACAGGCTGCCTGAGACTATCATCTACTAACAAATGTATCTATTACCAGTTTAAAACTAACCAAAAGTTTCACGTCAGAATTATGGCAATCCATGTGTCTTAAGGCTGTCTTATATCTGTTACAATAAACCACCCAGACGCAGTTTTCTATCTGTCTTACACAGGTCACCAAAATTACAACAAAGCCTAGGCTTACCTGTGCGGTACACAAAGTTGCCTTCAGTTTCTGATGATGATGGAGACACCAGCTCTTCTTCAAATTCATTGGAGCTAAAAGATCCCGAATGGTTCCTTTGCCTTCCTTTCCCCATCATGGCGGTGCTCGTGGCCATGACGTGTCTCAAAGAGTCGTTAAGGTAACGGTTCAACAAGCTGCTCTTATACTTGGGAGGTGACACGTAGTCCTCAGCTGCCCTTGACTCTGGTCTCACACTGGCCTTTGTCACTGAGCTCCCCCCTTTAATCACAGTGTGATGGGCAGGGGTGCTGTAGCCTGCTTCGCTCATGTGATTTCTTGGGGGATTTTCTCCATCTAAGAGGGAAAACATTACCAACTAGTATTTGCACATACTTTCCGCAGCTGCTCAACTGTCATACTTAGTCACTAAAAATAAGTACAATAGAAGAATATATGCCATATGTATGATTATTTTTATATAACATTAATTTTTAGGTAAAAAGAAGCAAGAACCTATGTAATTGTTCCCCAGGGTATTTAATTTTAATGAAAACGCTTTTCCCCCCACATGACAAATCTATAAACATAGGAAATGACTATAAATCCTGTTGCCTTAAAAAAAAACTGTAAAGATGAAGTTACATCATACAATAAAAAACAATCTGTGGCACTAGCATGCCTCGTGGGGTCACAAAGACAGCATTTGGGGTGAACTTATAACAATTGCAAAGCAAAGACAAAAAATAAAAACCTGAACGAACCTTCAGAGCAGGAGTCATCGCTGCTGACACTGAGTCTCTCAGCGTTGCCCTGAACATACTTGTTGTATAACTTTATTCTTAAGGCCCAACTTAAATCTGGCTGCCGAACAGTGTTCTTCAGCCGACGTCTAGCATTAGCGAACCAATTCGACACCTAAAACGGCATTAGTTTTTCAATTAACAAAGCATTAAAACATGGTGACTATGCAATTGCTTTCGCTTAAAGGATCCAAGGCCAGGGTTTCTGTTATACACCGATTATAGCCTTAGCGACCTGGGAGGCTTCAGCAGGAGAAACACTTGAGCCCAGAGTTTGGAGTCAGTTTTGGGAACAGTGGAGAAGGAGTGGGAGATGGAGGTGGAGAGGGAGGGGGTGTGGGAGGGAGAGAATCCACAAACACAATGAGTGGAAACGTTAATGATGACATTGACTCGAGCAGCTTGTGTTACCTTAAATTTTTGAAAAAGAAGACAGCTTTGTGAGGATGTGCTGGTGTGTCTTATTTGGGGAATGTCTCAGTTAAGGTACTAGAGAAGCACACAGATGAAGGTCCAACAGGTCTTATACATGAGCCTTAAAGGAAGGGAGGAAAGGATCTGAGAGTTATAGCTCGGAGGGAGGTGAAGGCTAAGCTGTGAAAAGGCATAATGAAGCCGGTGGAGGGCCAAGCTTTGGAAAGCCAATTAAGGAGATTGGACACTTAGAAGAGGGGCTAGCAAAACATCAAAAGAATGGTGTAGTCAGAGTGGTGAGGTGAGGAGGAGGCCAAAGAAACCCTGCTTGAAACTGAAAGTCCACCATTTCTTAAGCACATCAATGAAGACAAAGCAATGACATTCGAAAGCAAGGAAAATGTACTTTCATTCTTCCTTCAAGGAGTCATTGAGTTCCTAGAGGATAAAACGTACTTTTCTCATAAAATATCAGGATAGCAACAGCATATAGCTTTTTCAAAAAAAAAAACTGAAAGGACAATATTTGCTTTTAAAACTATAAGCTATACAACAAATGTATTTATTATTTTTGATGAATTTGTTCTAGAACACAAACTCCTATTGCTATAATAGTTTGTGTGAAAATGTTTTCACTGGAAGATTGCTTTTTTCTTTCTTAGTCATACTCTAAATAACTCAGGGTATTTATAGTATCCCATAAGTGCTAAATATAAAAATAAGTATTTTTAGAAAGTGTTCAATTCCTAGTTATTATATAAAACTATTGTGATTTCTGCTTTTAAAACCAAAATTACATTCTCCAATTTCCATGTTCAACATGTATGGCTTTATTCAAATAATCTAAACACTGACACACTCATATGGCCCCTTCTTCCTTGAACAAGATGGCCGTCCTTTCCACAGTGTACCAGGCTGCGGCACAAACCTTGGTGTTCACCAACTTGTATTCCAGTCAAGCTGAGCTATGATTTAGTAGGTCTTCAAATTCTCAGGCTTTCCATCCCCCACAAATAGGCAATTCTAGGAGTATTCATTTAATAAATATACAGTGAGTAACTATTGCATACTAGCTGTGGTGTGAAGTGCAGACCTTGGCAAGGCCCTATGAACACACACGCATCTGCAAACCTCACACACTCACCTGAACCCCTATAACAGTGACAACATGAGACCCAGTGTGGCCATATTCACTGTGGAAGCAAGAAATACTGGGTCTCATCTTTACTACCTTCCCCTCCCAGCTCTGGTTCTTTCGCTCACTGCTCAAATTTTCATGCGATCCTCTGAATATTAATTAGGTACCTTTAGAACATTCTTCCAAACTTCTCCAGTTTCCATTCTGTTCTCTTACATGGATCTTAACAACTATTATCAAATTCAAACATGGTGCATTATTTTCACTTGATCAATTTACTTCTTCAAGCCATCATTTCATGTCGTGCTGCCCTGTGACTGTGGAACACTGAAAAGTGGCCTGGTTTCCTGTCCTGAACTTTGTAAAGAACATGCCACGTTGTGTAATGCTAGTTAATTCATTTCAACTTTTTCTGAAGCTCACGTACTTCATCTAGGGGCTGGGATGTAACACAGTACTAGAGCACTTGCCTAGCCTATGCGAAGCTCTGGATTTGGTACTTAGCACGAAAACAACACAACACAACACAATTCCTTCGCTATAAAATGGATCAGATGTTTCCTACCTAACATTTTTATCACCTCAAAAAACCAAGAGCTGTGAAACAGCCTTCACTGTCTATATATCTGTCAATCTCTTTGCAGCTAGTTGTCCATCTTGCCTCCTACTCTCACCAATGTTCCTTCAAAATCAGTTGCATGTGACTAGGCCCATCTTTACACCTCTCACACAGAGGAGGCTGGCCTACAACATCTCTTATGTCGGCATTGCATTTCATAGGACCCAATACCAGACTATTTGTGTTAGTTTCTTTACTAAACAACATTTAATTGAGACTTCATTAGTTAGATTTTAACCAATGTCACTAACTTGCATTATACCCATATGGTGTAAAATAAAACCCAATTCTCATGACACTTCATATAATAAGAGTGGAATACCTTCTACCCCAAAAACAAACATTAGTACACTATAATTCTAATGGGTAAAATGGAAGAACTTTTAAGTGTCACAGGGGATTAGTTGACTTTTCACAATTAGGGATCATCTATTTTCTAATGTCTTATACACTCATAGTTCTCAATCTATTATAAAGACATTAGGGGAGTGCCCATAAAGGTCTGTGTTATCTAACATAGGCTTTTTCTAAACTGTTTCTATAAGTCTGACTGACACCCAGTCTGCTAGCATACAAACACTGTCCATATTTCATCAACAGAAATGTACAGTACAACTCAATAGCTAAGGGCAGGCTGAGGTGTTTAATACTGATTCGCATGAACAGCAGAGGTACTAATGCTTGATGAATTTGCACATTTTGTAATTTTCCTCATCGATCTAATGGAATTTGCTTGTGTTGCTGACAGCAAATATACTATACACACACACACACACACACACACACACACACTCACATTTTCTACATTTTACACCTACTTTGGATTCCTTCAATTTGTTGTCAAGCATATTCTATTACTAAGGATGGATCCTGGAACAGCATTTTAATGTCAGAAAAATCTTTAAAACTCCATATTTTATAATGAAAGCTTAGAGAGCCAAGTATCTAAAAGCTGAAGAGAAAACTGTTTTCAACCATCTTTCCAAAGGTACTTTAAGTCTGTCATGTGGACAGAGAAACTGCAGTGTGAACCCAGAGGAATGACCCACAGTCTGTCCAGTTTTAAACAGATCAAAATAGCAAGCTTAGTCTGAGTTATTAACTTAAGTACTGGGAGTCATCTTTCTGTACCTGTAACACTTGGAACAATGTCTACAGCCTCATCTAAGATTTCATTGAATATGTAACAAGTATTACCACAGAATAAATACTCAACTCCCAGCAAAAATAGCTATGCCAATTTGGAAGTAAAAATTTTATAATACTGTGATTTTACAACACACACAAGCACAACACAGGAATGTAAAATTATAGTCACAGAAGAAGCCCAAACACGCAGTGATTATTCCTTGGTAAGCTACATACCTTACAATAACACAAACTTTCCATCTCATACTACTTGTTATTGCTTCACAACAGCATAAACGATTCCTGTTTGAACAGTACACAGCACATTTCTATAGCATATGAACAGTGTTAGTGATAGGAACCAAATCCAGTATAATATTTTGTTTGGTTGACGTCAAAGCATGTCACACAGAAACCGTCCCTAATTTTGATCAAAATGCTTCTTCGGATCTCATAAAGATGATGCCACACGCAAACAGGAGTTATGCACAGTTATAGCAAATTAGGACCAAACTGTTAAGATGAATGAATAACAATAAGCGAGAGTCACATGATCAACTCATTCATTTCTGCTTCATTTTCTCAGGGATGAAAAACTAGGTATTGACCAGTGTCCTCTGGGATTCTGGGCAGCAGAAAAAGTACTAAAACATATTTTCACTTTTTCCTTCTAGGTTTCATGGGAGATTGCTGACCCGGTTTCATACCCTTCCTCAGCAGTTCAGGAGGAGCGAAGGAAACTAAAATTACCACGTAGGAAAGTTTGACACACACTCAGAGGAAAATGTTAAATGTGAAATAAGTGCCCACACTTACAATATTTTGTTGAGGAATAAATTAGTTTTGGTGATAGCCTGTTGCAATAAAGCCCGAGGAGGAGGAGGAGGCCCGGCAGTGAATAGGAACCAAGAACTCAGACGTGAGGAAAAGCCCTTTCCACACCTGCCTGCAGGCACATGAGTGTGGTATATTTGTACACATTTGAAAATAAAGTGAGTCCTACCTGTGCTTGTTCATCCTACAGGAGGAAGCTGATAAGCTGCCCTCTGTGTGTTCCCTACGATGCTCTAAAACGCAAGCCAGAGTTCAAGACTTCCCATAATTGTCAGAGAAACGTTCTGGAAAGATATGTGTGCCTACAATGTCATTTCCCAGAAGGAAGGTATTCTATCTACAGGCACATAGTGTGCTGCATGGAACGAGCCATATTGTGGGTGAAAACTCTGAGTAAGACATGGCCACTCTTCTCAAGAAGGCTGACTCCACAGGAGAAAGTGACTCACATGGAGAGACTGACTCCGGACACATAGTCTAATTTGCAGGGATCAAAAACGTGACTCAGATCACAACTCTAAGCTTTTCCTCCAGAAGTGTAAAGTATTTACATAATTTATGCAGCTTTCATAAAGCTGGATTATGGTTTGGATGTCTAATTTATGTTTGAATTATATAAATTCCTATATATAAAAACAGATAGGTGGGTGTGTGGGTATACATATGCATATGATGTATGTTCTTTGCATATGACACTGTGCATAGCTGAAAATAACTGAACCTAAGCTGGATTATAAATAATGTTCCTCGGCGGTAATTTTATGCATTCAAAATTTTCCACTTAAATTAAGAAATTTATCTTACTGGCAATAATTTTTAAAAAATCATTGTCATACATGTATCATCTATTATTTCAAACAATCCTTGCTCCATTTCAAATTACATATTTTTATTCGATGAGTGGTATGAAAGAACATAAGAAAAAAATTTGAATGGAAATTTCACATAAATTAAAATAATGTAATAGTGTTACCAGAACATAAGTGTAAGAACAGTTTTTTGTATTGAAACTATCATTACAAGTGGCAAATAACTACATAACTAAACTAAAAATGTAACTTTGTATTGCAACTCTGCCAAGATAACAATTAAAATATAATTTAAATTTCTCTCATAACCACAAATGTTACTTTTTAACTAAAAACTGTTTTTAAAAATATGTCCAATAGACCTGCTTTGCATATGAACATCAGTGAAACCAGATGATAACCAAAACAATGTAGCGTTTTATTGTTGAGTTCACTGCTGGTGTTCAGGCACCTCTGTAAGTGGGCGAGTGTCCAGAACAAGTAACAGGCCTGTTTAAATTGACATTGGAGTATATGTGTTTGTTTTCATAAGTCAAGATTTTCTGATTGAAATAACTTATTTAGAAACTGCTTTTGCAAGATTCACAGTTTCGTGTTAAATAGATCTCAAGCCAGGAATACAGAATTAGTTTTTGCCTCCAGTGCTGTGGCAAATCAACATTATTACAATTTCCTGCTAATAGGAAGGAAAGCAGATGTTTTTCTCTAAAACTGTATTCTGAAAATAAGCAGAAAAATACATGTTAGAATTTTGTGGAGAATTGGTACAAGCCAACACAAATGCCTTGTTAAACTTTCCAGTAATTTTTAAATGCAATTGTAAATACTCTGGAAAGAGGTCTTTATTTTCTTGTGTGCAGTTTTATCTTGGATCTTGCAATGTCCTCTTGTCATATATTTGATGAAATGTCCAAACTTTCAATCTTATGCCACTTAATATATAGAATTTCCCAGCTCACCCTGGGGCCTTCTCTTTCTGAAGATGTTGTTTGCATCACTGTGTTTAGTAAAGAAAAATGAGGTGTGATGGAAAAGCATTTAATCCGGGATTAGCTCTATGGGAGTCCTGTGCCTCTTACCCTCAGCTTCCACTCACCTTGGTAAAACACTGGTATTAACTGCTCTGTGGAGTGTGTTTGGGGGAACACTGACTGTGCCCAGAAAAGCTAATTAAAAAGCAAAGCAGTGTTTGTTCACTAGAAATGGTTTCTGTACAACTGGCTATGTGAATCAGCAACTCACAATCTGGAATCTACTGTCCCTAACCCAGCAGAAAGTAGTAGCAATGGCTTCTAGCTGAGCCAGGATGAGGCGGCAAAACATTTAAAAGCCTCTTCCAGCCCTTCCTGCTTTCTGTCCTGCCTCTGAATAATGGTTATTTTTACTTAGTCTGTCCGGGAGTTTTAATTTGGGGTACAGTATGTACCTGCAGGTCCCTGGGTTTTCAAAGCTGGACCAGTATCCTCAGCATCACCTGAGAACTTGTTAGAAGTGCACATTATGGCCCCGCCCGCCCCAGAACTACGTAATCAGGAACTCTGGGCAGAGTGGGGTGCAACACTCTGTGCTCTCAGTAGATTTCCTGGTAACTGATACACAGTAAAGACTGAAAATCACAGTGGGTGGGCCATCTTTATCCATCATGGCTCCTGAATCCACATTCCTACCCATCTTCTATCACATTGTCGCTGGCCTTCCATTCCCTCCACCGGCAACAATGCATCGCCGAAACTCCTTCTGGACCCAATCATTCGCAGCGAGGTGATCGATAGGGATAAAATCTCTTTTCCACAACAAAATCTCGCACCTGTGCCTAGTCCTCATCCTCCTAAGAAACAGAAAGCAGAGAGTCTGAACGCAGCGGCACCATCCTTCCTAGGCAGAGGCGCAAACGCAGGAGAACGGCTTTCTGCTCCCAATTTGAGGAGTCTGGATTACCTGCACTAGCGTCATCTGAGAGCCTAGAGCCAAGAGTATCTTTTCCGTCTTCGTAGGGTACGGGTTGTCACGGTGCTTGTAAAGCCACTGCTTAAGCGGCCGCGCCATGTCTTGCAGGGCCTGTCGCCTGTGCCTCACCTTCCCTCCATTCTGCCGGGCCCTGTGACATGAGGAGAGAAGGACGTGTTAGCGACATCTTTTGGTTGGCCTGACGGTCCGCCATGAGATTGCATTTCTGCCAGGTCAGCATCCAGCCTGGGCTTAACCGTAGAGTGCCCCCCGCCCCCGCGCTCAGCAATCCAGGGTGTCTATAACTTTCGCACCTCAACTCTAAAAGCGCCCCCCCCCCCCCCAAGTCGGTGCAAACCAAGAAAAGGAAACCCCTCAACTTCTCGGTATGAGCACCAGCTCCTATGCATCTTTCTGAGTAGTCTGCTGGCCACGGGATCACGTGCAGTGCAAGACTTTATGTTTACATTGAAAGGGGAGCTCTCTTCTTCCCAGTAGCGAACGCCACGTGGTTGGACAGCTGTCCGCTGGACTGACGATCTGAACCCAGAGCTCACTGACACTTTCCTCGACCTCTCCCCCAGGTCGCTGACTGGCCTTAGCTTCAGGGGAGGACCAGGCCTCCAAGTTCTCTTGCTCAGGCCCTGGGGCTGTGGTTAGCCAGTGGTCAGGGAACATACCCTGAATGGCAGAAACAAAGCAAAGGACGAAGGCTGCCTAGGCTCTCTCAACTGTCGCTCGCTTATTTCACTTAATGCTCTGAAAATGCGGGGAGCTGGAAAAAAAGGAGACCCTATTCCTCTTTAGGGAGGGTGGAAAGTGTAAAACGTCGTCCCAGCGGCTGAAGGTTTGTATAAGACCTCAGGGAAGCAGATTTCTAGGATGAGCTGGCACTCCCGCCGGCGTTGGATGCTGCGCTCCCGGGAGGCTCCGGGAGGTGTCGCCGCTCAGCTGCGAGCTCTCCTAGCCCCAGTCCCAGCTCGTGCGCCTGCGCCCCTGCCTCCGAAGCTTCTTCGAACTCTTTGAAATGCAATTCCATCCGCGCAGACAGGTCGTTGCAGCGTGAGGACGCCTGATCTTTTACTAACCAGCAGTGAGGCAAAACAAGCAGCTGATGGCACGGAGGCGGCCGGCCGCTCTAGGAGCGGCGAGGACCTGGCCGGGCGCACACTGCCCTGCACGTCCGGGGACTGGAGCAGAGGGCTCACCCCGGAGCTCCCGGGCCCGGACAGCCCGCTTATCGCCAGGAACCGAAAACCAGCAGGTCCACAGCCTCCTTCTCCGGGCTCGCCGCGGGCCCCGCCGAGCTGTGTGCTCCAAGGACGCCCTGCGGAAGCCGACCTTCCCAACACCTAGTCCCAGGCCAAGGGAACTCCAAGGCCAAAGTGAGATCCTTGGATGGCAAGAAGAGCAAGCCCCACCTGGGAACCGTCTATTTGACTCTACCCTGTCACAGCGCACAGAACTCAATCTGCTGCCACGTTGGGCAGAGGAATCAAGAAATGATGCCGGGTCCCCGAGTACCAGGGACCTCTAGGTGGGGGAGGACTGGGCGCCAATTCAAATTTTCAGCAAGCCTCTTTTGGACTGTTCTAAGAAATTAATCCCTCGGATTCTGATAAGGTAAATCCTTAAGAACGGGTCGTGTGAGTCCGGGAGGCGTAGATCTGCCCTCTTAGGGGAAGCTGCGGACTCCCGATCCCCAGATCTTGGTTTACGCTTCACCCACCCGCAGTTCACCGTCCCTACCCCTTCGGACTTGCGGGTCTGCCGGGCCCTGGGACATAAGCATACCCGGTCCTCCGGTGTCTCAGGCTGAGGTTGTCCTTGAGAGGCGGACCGTCTGGAATGCCCACCTCCGGGCGTGTATGTGAATTGTCCAGGACCCCACCGTATGGCCGGCTGCAACGTTCTCGCTCTGGGGTGCCTCGGTCCTCAAAAAGCACTGATCCCCCGAGCTTGTTGAAGACGATGGTGTTCATGGTGAGGGCAGGCAGGGACGCGCGGCCTCGCCGCAGCGCCTCGGAACCGGGCCTCCAGGAGCTCCGTAGCCGGGCTCGGGTTCTAGAAGATCAAGGAGCATCACAGTTACTCCCGATCGTCCCTAGGTTCTTGGAAGCCCTGAATTTAGTGGGGTTGCTAGACTGCTTTGCTGAGGGGCGGGGTTATACTGCTGCTTGTAGATCAGGGAACGCCCTTCTTCCTGCACCTGGCTACCTACACACTCATACAGCGCACCAGGGACAAGCCCCTGCCTTCTCCTCAGAGCAATCAAGTTCCCACACCTCTAGAAACTTCAAACAGAAATAATTTACCGACCGAGGTAAAGCAATTTCCAAACGAACTTTTCCGGTCTCTCAGACAGACACAATCTGGACAGCGAAGCAGAGTAAATAAGTAAGGCATATGGTCATTAAACACCACACAGAATAAAAGCCTCTTCCGGGGACATTGGGAAGGTTTGGAAGGAGAAGACGATATGAAGTAACATGAATAAATTACACCCACAAGGGCGCATCAATGCGGCCTAGAACTTGGTGTCAAGATTTTCATGTTTTCTAGATGCTGGGCCATATGGCAGAGACCCCCCCCCCCCCTGAGTCTTTCGGTTAGAGTATCCGGGTGGGATAAGGGCAGGAAGAAGCTAGGAGCAGCAGGGCTCCAAGCCTGAAAGTTAAGTGGTCTCAAGACAAATGTGTCACCCATTTCCCTAATCTTTCTGGGTAACTCAGAGAGAAGGTGCCAGGTCTTGGGTCCCTTGAGGGGACAGTCCGCAGGCATTCGAACCCATTACAGACAAGCCTCCCAGCTAGCAGCGATCCGCACACCTTTCGGACTGTGACCCCTGGGCTCCGGGACAGCTCAGGGCTCATCTCTGGAGCTGGGATTCCTCGGGGCCTTAGCCCGCCAGGTACCGGCATCCGGAGGAAGGCCGCGCGCGCGGCTGCAGAACAGCCGCAAGACTGCGGCGAGATCCGGACCGTGCCCACCGGCCAGATCTCCCACTCCACCACCACCCCGCCCGCAACTGCTGGTAGTTAGGTCTACTCTAGGGTGCTCATACCGCGCTGCCAGCACCCGCCTCAACACACACACACACACACCCTGCTTCTCGAATGCGCAGCGCCTACACTCGCTAACGCCCCCCGCCCCGCCCTCTAGTCACCGCAGTGGCGGCCGCCCGCAGCATTTAGAACAAGCCACAGCAACTAAGCTATGGTCCTCGTCAGTATTAGCATGGAAAGTGAAGTCAGACCTCTGGTGGCCGCTGCGTTGTGTCCTAGGGCTGAATTCTCCTGCACAGACAGGTACGGGCCTGGGGTGTGCACTCAGCCTCTTCCATAAGTGTCAAAGCAAGTTTGTGAGCCTGGCGCCCCGATCCCAGTGATTGGCGTCCACGCCTCTCTGCGGGTGTAAGCGTCCTTCCCCCAAGCCACTCCACCTCTCTCCACCCAACCCAGTCTTAGACGAAACCGCGCTTTCCCATGGTGAGATTTGCCACCTAGGACCTTTCCCAGACTGCAAACACCGCCACGGTCCAAGACTGCAACTGCGGGCGGGCGCGGTGGCAGGAGATTGGCACTGGTCTGCGAGCCCCGAACCATTGCAACAGGAGTGAGGCACGGGGCTGTTGAGACCTGCGGTTAATTCTTCCCTGGGCAAGAGGTCTCCAGCACCCTATCTCCGCCCTTGTGCTCGGCACTTACCCAGATTGGCTCCCAGCAGCGCCGGGGAGCGCGATTCTTGCGGAACTGCCCCGCGGGTAATTAGAAAGCAAAGCAAAGGCGGCCGGGTGGACTGCCAGCGGCTTCCCGGACCCTCCCTCCAGCCTTGACGAACCCCGCGGCGCGTCCCCCACTAGACCTCAGCCGGAGGTGGGGGAGGGGAGGGGAGGGCAGAGCCGCAGCGCGCGGAGAACAGGGAAGCCGGGGAGCTTCAGCCGGGGCGAGCTTTGGGTTCCGCGCTCCGGGAAGGGAACTCGGGGCCGTACCTGTGGCAGCGGAGGCCGCAGCCAGCGGCTGGCTGTCCTGCCTCGGGACTAGGCACACTCCCATCCCCGCCGCATGTTCCCGGGCGCAGGACCGGACGCGCTCACCGCCTCCACCGCCGCGGTCTCGGCTTTATTTACCCAGACCGGCGCGCGCGGCCCGGGAACCGGAATACCGAGACCTTCTCATGTTTCCCGACTGCCCGACCCAGCCCGCGAACATCCCGCGGGCGCGGTATCCATGTTCCCGGGCGGCGGCGGCAGAGGAAGCGATCGCGCCTGCCGGGCAGCGGGAGTTGCAATTAACCCCTCGCGGAGAAGCCGCCGCCGCCCGCCGCGCCGGTAGCCCGCGGCCGCAGCATCCTCCCAGCGGGGCGCCGCTCACCGAGGCTCTTGCCTCGCAGCGCCCGGCAAGGCTGGTTCTTTCCTCCGCGCCCAGGGGAGTAATCTGAGGAACCGCCGGGAGCCTGGGGCTCTGCTCACCCATCCAGAGATTGCAGTGCAATCTTAGCTGTCTCTTAGCTGTTCCCAGTGCCGGAAATGTCACCGAGCGTGGCTGGGCGCGAAAAGGTCGCGGGGACGCACCCGGGTGTTTCCCTCCTGATTAGCTGGAGGTTAGAGCTTCTTTCACCCAGGAAGCCCCTTTGGCGTGGCCGGACTAACTGGCCCGCGACGTCCAGGCTGGTCAAGGTCAGGCAAGCGTCCACATCCCGAGACAAGCAAGGCAGAGGTAGGGACGCGGGAAGGCAGAGGTGGGGCGAGGGGAGCTCCGTTGCCAGTGCTGCGGTAGCCAGGTGTGCAGGAGACCGGGTGCAGACAAGTTGGATCCATATGCATGCACCCTAGGGCTGAAATCTGAAGGCTTCTGGAGCAAGGAGAAAGATTGGCTGCTACATTCTCTAAGCCACGATTTGCAGTCCACCGAAGTCTGCGCAGTGGAATGAAACCAGAAGCTTCGCGAGAAGCTTAGAGGGCTCCCGAAGTGGAGAACCAAGCTCGGGTGGCTCAGTCCCCACTGCTCTAGGTACCGACTATGTCTTTAAGAGCTAAAGTAGATATTTAAAAAAAAATACCTGACAGAATTAGCATCTTTTGGACCTTTCTCCCTTAACGGTGGCCAGGCAGGGCTGATGTAGAGCCCCACCTAAGAATGCCTTTATGTGGTCTAGAAGTGGCTAACATATGTAATAAAACTGATATTTCCCGGACTAAGTGCATTCTGTTTTTGTTTTTTTTTTTTCAGAGTTGGTATCTCCTCAGTAGCGGCAAGAAACCCAGGAAGGCACAATCTAAATCAGAAAGGAAAGTGGCTTTTCACTTTTGCGCGCCAGGCACACAAAATGAAAAATGGTTTCTGTTACGTGATGTCCCTTGGTCGCCCTGCATCACCTTTTTTTTTTTTTTTTTCCGCTGTGCTTGGGCAGTAAGTCGACAGGCTCTGGTTCACAGACGCCGCAGTAGCGGCTTAAACCTCAGGGACAAATCTAACAGTTTCAAACACCGATTTTGAGCGGGCAAGTTTCACAACAGAGGCAGGCATGGCTGACAATCCTAGGAGGAAAGAATCCGTCATTCTCTCCCGCGGTCTCTGTGTGAGGATGCTCGGTAGGTAGGCAAGGAATGCAGCCTTCTCTTCTGACCTACATTCTCTCCAGTGCCCTGGGACTAAGCAGCAACCTCAGATGTGATTATAATTTCGTAATACTCTACTGATTTTCGGAGCTGTGTGCTACAGTAATGCTGTTGTAGTACAGAACAAAGGAATTTTGTGATCTTTATTCTTTCAATGAACTTACATGAGTAAAAAAATTTCCTGGGGACTTTATGATACATTGGCATGTTAGTTTCACCCCTCCACCTCCCCCGGGTGCATAAGGTATACAAAATAAAAAGAAACTTTTATTTTCCACACCCACCTAATCTCATGTTAAGTCATTGAAAATTAATATATCACGTCTCCTTTGGACTGAGTGTTAATGGTTCGGGTGTATTTTTCAGTGGAGGAATGGACGGACAGTAGAGGGCCTGTGTTAAAAATGAAAGTGTCTTCCGGACAGTTCACAGAGAATGTTCCAAGGTTGCAGTGTGTGAGGGAAGTTTCCTCTTTTCAGAACACCTCGGGCACCTTTATCGTCAGATTAAATTTCACCTTTTCTTAAATTGATTTTTACTCAGACTCAAATATTATTTCCTTCTCTCTGTCTACGCAGTGCTGTATTGTCATCCTCAGATGTGAAACTTGCCGTTGTAGGCAGCAATTGGAAGGGTGAAACACGTGTGGAGGGAGGAGAGACGAAAATGAGCCCCTTGCCCAGAAGGCAGAAAACCTGAGCCCTAAACTTAATTCTGGTTAGCTTGTTGTTTTTCTCTGAATTTACTAAAGTGTAAAAGAAAAATAATAAGTTTTCCACAAACTTGCCGTATACTATTTTATGTGTTTTTGTTTTGTCTTGTTTTAAACGTGAAAATAACATGTTGCCATTTCTGAAGCCAGGGAGATGTTAAGGACATTTGGCGAAATGTTTGGTCTATTTTATTTAACTTAGGATATAGTTATAGATACATGTTCTTTTCATCTTATAGTGCGTGTGGGTGGTGTTTTGATATTTTTACCAAGGTACTTTGACATTTCAGAATTATTATTGATCAAAGTGCTTGGGGATAAAATGTTTTTAAACTGACTTTCCCAGTTAATACTTATGGGCAGAGAATGAACAAATGGTATAAAAGGCTCCATTTCTACTCAAAGGTTCTGAGATAGCAAGTGTGTGAATGACCAGGCTCACTTTACAGTTAGCAGAGTTGACTGGAAAGCCACGAGTCAGGGTGCTAGGACAGCAGTCCATTGTACCAGGTGGAACTATGAGCAGGCTCTCAACGTGTCTCACTAGTTTTGCCATTTGTTTCCAATTTAATTGCATAAATAACAGCTTCCGGGAAGAGTGAGGCCTTTCCCATAAGTTAACTCTTTTTCTTTTTTTTTTTATCTTCCAATCAACACATGTCTTCCTTTTATTTAGTTTTTTTTTTGTTGTTTTTGTTTTGCTTCAAGTTACATCTCCATCACAGTGCCCTCATTCCACCCCTCCCGGTTCCACCCTCCCACCCTCTCCTCCCTCTCTGAACTTTCCCACTCCTCCTATGTGGAGTGTCCCTACATATCAACCCCTCTCAGCTCAACAGTCATATGTGGGCTAAGAGCTTCCTCTTGCACTGGGGGCCAACATGGTAGCATTCCTAGGGCAAATCGACCCCCTTAATAGGTAACAAAGTCTATGTTCCTGATCTTTTTGGTGTGTTGGTTGTAGTATAGTTATCCTGTACTATATGGCTAAAATCCAATTATAAGTGAGTAGATGCCATGTGCATCTTTCTGGGTCTGGATTAGGTCACTCAGGATGAGCTTTTCTAGTTCCATCCATTTGACTGCAAATTGCATGATTTCCTTGAGTTAACTCTTAAGGAAAAAAACAGACCAAGTTCACCTTAGCCAATTGCATTCTGCAAAGGGACCACAAAACTATGGATACAGCCCCACCCCTCTCGGTGCCTTCACATGCATGATTAGAAATACATTGCAATCTTTCTTTCAGTTTGTTAATAAATAAGTCCACATTGTATGCAAGAATATGTACTCTCACATCAATGTTAAAATAGCTTGTTATTGAACTAAAATACTTATCTTTTCAGTAAGTAATGTCATGGAGAACATTCCTACATACTGTGTGTATGTGTAATTCTTTTTAAACTGTTGCATAATGCTCTATAATCTTTCAGTCATTCTCACATGAGCATCTGTACTCTGGATTTCATTATTATAAAATGACTACACATCCTTGTATATGATTCTTCCTTACGCTTAAGCATTTTTTCTGGAAACAGCAGCATGGCAGTAGAATTACTAGGTTGAAGGAAGCATGTTTTTTAAATTATTATTATAAATTGATAAATAGTTCCAAAATTTTCTTTATTGTAAGCCTCTTTCCCACCCTGTCTCATGCCATCCTAGTGATACACACATACCTGAGGTACCCTTTCCTCATATAATATGCATTATTATTGTTAATAGTGTTAGTAGTTAAAAGTGACTTTTTGTGGCCCAGGTTGGCTTTGAACTTGTGA
Source organism: Lophiomys imhausi (assembly GCA_907164525.1). NCBI lineage: Eukaryota > Metazoa > Chordata > Mammalia > Rodentia > Muridae > Lophiomys > Lophiomys imhausi. The sequence continues at coordinate 2,179,096 of CAJQZJ010031998.1, read as the reverse complement.
GACTCCTCCTTCCTCAGCCTCCTTGGTGCTAAAATTACAGCCATGCAGCACCATGGCCTGATAAGCTCTTTGACTTTGTAAATCAAATTACCATTGTTTATGCTTTTAGATGACTTACTGATTTAGAAAGCTTGTGTGTATTAGTATGTATGCATACATGTACACGAGAGTAAATATCCTGCTGGGTCTATGCACACCTTTACACTTGTTATCTCTATCTTCTAGAAGGTTTAAGCATGACCCACATATTTCAGTTTTTCTTTTTTCTCCATTTCCTTTTTTAAAAAATGATGTGCTGTGAGCCAGGTATGGTGGCACATCCCTTTAATCCCAACACTCGGGAGGCAGAGGCAGGCAGATCTCTGTGAGTTCCAGGCCAGCCTAGTCTATAAAGCTAGTCCAGGACAGCCAGGGCTGTTACACAGAGGAAACCCTTTCTCCAAAAAAAAACAAAAACAAAAACAAACAAACAAAAAAACCCAAACCAAAACAAAACAAACAAACTAAAAAAGTGTGTGTGTGTGTGTGTGTGTGTGTGTGTGTGTGTGTGTGTGTGTGTTTATTTAAATGAATGTATACCAGGTGAGTGAAGGTGGCCATGGAGGGCAGAAGTGGGTTTTGGATTTCCTGTAGCTGGTTGGTTGTGAGCCACTCAAAATAGGTGCTGGGAACCGAATGTGGGTCCTCTGCAGTTTGAACTCTTATCCACTGAGTCAGCTCTCCAGCCCCTAGCCCTACCTTTCCTACTGTTAAAAGTTGTTTATACTTGGCCCTTCAATTCTTCTGAAATTAATTGTCTTGTGAGATAGAAACATAAATTGATAGCTAAAAGTTTTCAGTTGAGTAGCTAATTAGCCCATGGAATTTAATAGGGAATCTCTCCCCACTAATTTGAAGTAACTTTTCTGTTTCTGGAAAATCTCTTTTTGGGTGTAGACTGATTTAACAAGACTGGGAGATACCCCAGAATGACCAAGGTGCTCTAATACATTTAATCATCAATTCTTAAGAACTATCTTATTTGCCAAAGACTTTCAATATCATACCATATGTAATATCAGGGCACAGCTCTGTCATGCTTCCTGGCTACAGTTCTAATGCAGATGGTTGGGCTTGTCTTTTATCAGCTCAGAAGCAGGAAAATAGTCTCAGCAGCATGTTCTTAGGAGCCAGGGGCAATCACAGTCACCTTTGCATAACAAGGAAGTGGTAGTCCTTGTGAGCAATATGGAGTACGAGGGGCTTGTTTGTGTGAGTACTGAGTATGCTGCTGCCTTCTCCTTGCTTAGTTTTCCATGGATATTAACTTTTTTTTCACACAAATCAGCTAATAAAGATAACTTTATTTTTATTATAATTATCATTTCAGATTTATTTACTTATTTTATATGTATAAGTGATTTGCCTACATGTATGTCTATGTACCAAGTATGTGCCTGGTACCTGAAGAGGTCAGAAGAGAGAATCAGATTCTTTTTGACTGGAGTCACAGGTGGTTGTGAGATACCATAAGGATGTTGAGAATTGAACCTGGGTCCTCTGCAGGGGCAGCCAGTGCTTTTAGCTGCTGAGCCATCTCTCTAGCCCCGATAACTTTTTAAAAGTTTTTGGATTTTGGTTTGTTTGTTTGTTTGGTTTGGGTTTTTGGTGTTTTGTTGTTGTTGTTTGATGGGTTTTTTTTTGGGGGGGGGAGGTTGAGTCAGGGTTTCTTTGTGTAGCCTTTCTGTCCTGGAACTTGCTCCGTAGACCAGGCTTGCCTCAAACTCACAGAAATCCACCTGCCTCTGCATCCCAAGTGATGGGATTAAAGGTGTGAGTCACTACCATTTGGCTGATTTTTAATTTTTTTTTTTTTAAAGTCAGAGTCTCACTTTGCTCACTATGTAACCCAGGTTGGCCTCAAACTCAGATCTTCCAGCTGCATCCTTTTGAGGGCTGCATTATAGCTCTATACCACAATGCCTGGCAAGAAAACCATCTTTGATAGTAATCATTTATGAGTCAAATTTACCCTGTCCCTTTAAAAATGCAAGTATTTTGTCACTACAATTAAAACATAGAAATATGTGTTAAAAAAAAAAACCCATATAATGAGCCATCAATAGATTGAGGCCCAATGGGGTGTCTTGTTTTATCTCACAGTGGCTGAAGAAGAACTGAAGGAATCTCTGCCTCTGGATACCAAAGCACCTAGAAAGTCCAGCTCAGGAGCCTGCATATTACACACATGAAAAACAGCCATATTGGTGTTCTTCAGAGACCTGGAAACACTCCAACAATAAAATCATTTTGAGAACACCATTCCAGCTTGAGAAACAATTTTCCTTCATGTCAAAAGTGGAAACTGAAGGTTGCTTGAGCCGTGGAACTGGAGAGCTAGGCAGTGAGGTCAATCCTATTCTTGGGAGACAGGAAGGAAGAAGTAACAGAAGAGAGGGAGAAAGGAGAGAAGGAAGTGAGGAATTGAGTGTAATGAACAGCAAAAACTTGAGCACTATCTAGTAGAACTCTACATGGAACCAAAAGGACTTCAGATAACATTTCAATTTTTTTTTAATTTCAAATTTTAATTCCCGTGTATATAATTCAATATGTGCCGAAATTCCACATGGCTCCCCAGTCAATACTCCCTGATTTCATTTTATAATTCCACCCAGTATCTATGTGTTAAAAAGTCTGAGTAAGGCCACCAGTGAGGTGGGTGTGAGCTGAATCAATGTGTGCAGCTTCCAGGTTACTTCCCTCCCACTGGGTTGACCTAGAATTTTCTGGAGGCTCTCCCATTGTGTTGATGGAGGGAAGGGAAGGATTGAGTAGTCTTCCTTGTCTTATAAGACAAAAATTCTACTAATCTTTGCCTAGTAACTAGATTAAGACCTACTGGCCAGGTGGTGGTGGTAGCACAAACCTTTAATCCCAGCCCTTGGGCAGCAGAGGCAGGTGGATTTTTGAGTCTAGCCGCGTCTACAAAGGGAGTTCCAGGACAGCCAGAGAAATCTTGTTTCAAAAAATAGAGAAAGAAAGAAAGAGAAAGAGGGAGGGAGGGAGGGAGGAAGGGAGGGAGGGAGGGAGAGAGGAAGGAGGAAGGAAGGAAGGAAGAAAGAAAGAAAGAACAAATTACCTATCACATTAACTAGTTTATGTTTGTTGTGCCAGCTGAGGTGGGAAGACCACCCTACATCAGGCAACATTTGTCTCCTGGGCTGGGTGTATAAAGAGGGGAAACTGAATTGAGCATGGGTTGTTCACGGCTCTTTGCTTACCCGGAGTTTTCGTTTATATAAATTTAACTTTTTTAACTTTTGAGAATTTCATACACGAGTATTGTATTTAACCATTTCCACCCCTCCTCTTTCCCCTCCAACTCTTGACTGTAAGTCAGTGAAGGAGTGTTGGTGTGGTCCAACAAGCCCAACAAATATTTGGGCACTGAAACTTGAATTTCATGCAGTCTTTCCATGCTAGAAATGTTATTTTTCCGTTCTTTGCAACCATGTAAAGATGTAAAAGCAAAAGCAATTCTCAGCAGCCAGAGCCAAAACAGGTAGTGGCGTGTGTGCTCCTGTGCCTGGGTAACACTATGTACGTTTATTTTAGTGTATGAATTCCCTCCACTCTATCACTTCGTTTCAAAATCATGACCGCTTGCTTCTCTCTCTCTCTCTCCACACACACACACACACACACACACACACACACACACATACACCCACAATTTACCGATTCAGTTCAGTGTGACTCATACCTACATGAGTTTTGGGCCAACCAACTTGAGGTTGGATCACGGTCAAGGGCTCATGTTCTCGGTCTCAGCAGTCACTGATTGCCTGCAGGACTCCATCTCCATATGGAGTCTTTGTGTTTCCCCTTTCACACTGGTGTGCCAGCTGGTGGTGTCATTATGCAGGTCTTACTTAGCCAACTGTATTGTTGAGATATTGTGGGTGCACCATCCGTGACACGTATGGAAGACACTATCACAGCAGGCAGGAGCTTGTCTTCCGAATGATTCTAGATCCTTATTAAGTTGACAACCAATATTAACCATCACAAAGATATTTCCAAATTCAGTTGTACTTCAACAGATGACTTCTGAGAAGAAAACACCCAGTGCATAGCAGACCATGACCATTGCCAACTGAGAGAAGGCATCATCAAACATGACAGGAGCTCAAAGCTTCAAATGGACCACATCGATGAGAGCCATCTAGAGAGAGACAGAGAGAGAGAGAGAGAGAGAGAGAGAGAGAGAGAGAGAGAGAGAGAGAGAAGATCATGTATATTTATTTTGTGTGCATGAGCGTTTTGCCTGGATGTATGTATTTACAATATATGACTGCCTGCCTGGTGCCTTCAGAGGCCGTAAATGGCATTGGATCCCTTAGAGCTGGAGTTAGAGATGGTTGTGAGCTGCCATGTGGGTGTGGGTAATCAAGCCTGTGCCTTCTGTAAGAACAGCAAGTACTCATAACTGATGGACCATCTTTCCAGCTCCTGGTGGTGGGTCTGGAATTTGTTCAAGGGATGGCAGAATTCACTGGCTGTCACCTTTTAGGTACTAAGAGAGAAATAATCATCTTATTTTAGTCCCTGTATTGTAGGATCCCTTTGGGTTTATAGTATTTTGTCAGTGCCCTAAATGATAGACTTGTACCAAGATGATCTTAGTGGTCCAAGGTGGGCTTAAGGAAAGTGCTTTTTTAATAGCAAAAGCTGCTACAACCAGGGAAGCTGGGAAAGAGACTCTGTGGAAACTGCACTCCGCTCCCACTGCTGGGACCTGAAGTGTGTGTTTGAGAAGGCCCAGTTATTCCTTGTGTCTTTAAAACTCCAGACTTCCTTACCTCCTTCCCTCCCTTCCTTCTTTCCTTCTTCCTTCCCCTTTCCTTCCTTCCCTCCTTCCTTCCTACCCCTTCTCCTTCCTTTTTTAGTTTTCAATATATTTTCAAATGTCTAGTTTTTAATGTTGTATCTTTGTAAGTGGATGATGGTTATTCATTTTTAGGAATTACTGTTTTCTGGCTGATTATTTCACCTGATCCCAATACAGAAAGCACTCAAGAAAGTTTAAACTATTTTTTTGCTGTTTTTAAATAATCAATCATAACTATTTATGGGGCACCTGCATGAAAACCCCTGTGCCAAAAGGGACATCAAATTTGATTTGAAAGACATGGTCCTAGCCTTACTTACAACCCTGTTAAGAAAGTACAGGAAAACAAATCTCATCTAAAACGTTTTAGGGTATCTGATATAAAGATTGCTGAAATCCGCTCAATCTATAAATCATCTGTGCACAGGCATGAGGGATCTCAAAGACGATAGAATGACCATTTTATGTGTCTGCTAAAGATTTTGTGACCATATTACCAACATCCCTCCCGAAAACATGCAAAAAGAGAACATTATTTCAGAAACTTGAGCCTGATTGAAAAACAGTATTTTCACCTCTTACATCAGGCTTTTTCGAGTTTTATGCCCAAACCCTCTGGGTTTCAAGAGAGATTTTTAGGGCTTCCGTTGAAAGAATAAAATAAAGAAATAAAATTACAGTAACAAGAATGCATTGAGCTTAGGTCCTGATTTTTCTTTTCTCCTTCCCTGCTCCATGGCAAACTCTAACCCTTCCTCCCTCCCCCCTCACCAGAACAAACCTCTTGTATTTGTGAATAGAAGGGATAGTTGGATTGGTGGGAGGCATTGTTTGCATAAACTTGTCTGTGTGGTGGTGAAGCAATTGGTGCTTATGGAGAGAAATCTCCATTTGTCCCTAGTACTTGGCTGGCTGTTTGCCAAGTATTTGGGCCATAATCCCAAGGAGCAGGCAGCAGTTCCATAGTAGGTTGTAAAGTCACAGTGTGACCCGTAAGTCATCAGCCTTCTTTTACTTTTTATCTTCATTGGTGATTTTTAAGTGCTCTGCGATGTCGTAGGTACAGGAAAGAGCTCTGGATAGGAGGAAAGGCGTTGCTCTAGTTAATGGGTAATTGAGCAGAACCTTTCGATATCCAAATGTGTCCATTTCTCCTTAGGCTCACAGAGGTGTCACTCTAGGACATTTGTCCTGATACCATTCTTCCAGACTCTCCTAAAAAAGGGACATAATAAAGGGTATTTTAAAAACTCACAGCTTTACATCCATGGCACTGACTGTATGCCCACACAGTTCTGTAGTACTATTCATACAATTCTCACAGCCACCAGTTAGGGCAACTGTATGTCCACACACTTCTGTAGTACTATTCATACAATTCTCACAGCCACCAGTTAGGGAAAGATCTGGTTACACCCTAAGTGGTAGAGGAGCACATCTGGATATAGGATTGCCCGTGGTGGGGCTAAGTGCAGCTGGGATTTGAACTCAGACAGTACCAGAGGTTGTGTGCTTAATCACTAACGATATCACTCCTTTGATAAAACACAGGGTAGGAGAAAAGGCTGTAAACATTGGCCTTACAGCTGTAGGTACAGCCAACGGGTAAATGCAGGCCTTTGGGCTCTGTGCTTAACAGCAGAAAAGTTACTAACAGTTCATTCTTCATTTTGCAGGTGACATCTTGTGTAGGTGGGGAGCAAGTAGAATCCCATCACTACCTGGAGCAGGACAGCTTTGCGAGCCCCAAAGCTGTACTAACAAGAGCCACAGTTCATGTTAAATTTGAGCTCACTTTCCATACCACTAGCTGAACAGTTCAAGGTTCCTGCAATGTGGAGAACATCCTTCCCACTGAACACAAAAAGCAGCGTGCCTTGGATTGGCCCCAAAGATCCTGTGATGATGTTTTTTTTCATAAGAGCAGACATAGCCTGATCACAAGTGGACTCATCTTGATGCAGAACCTCAGGGTGACAAGCAGTTCTGTCAACTTGGAAGTCCTCCTCACATTGTTTTGTCTACTTTGTTTGTTTTGTCTTCTTTGCACTTATTATAGACTCCTCTGGCCTGTAGCTAACATTTGTGGAGCCCAGGGCAAGAAAACAATAGAATGCGCACACACCATACACCTAAATATTTACAAGTTGTACATCAAACTAATATGCTACTAAATAGAACTTTTCTTAACAAATAAAACATTATGCTGGGGAAAATCTATATGAAATTAAGATTTTTGTTGGGAAAATATCAGACACAGATTTGTTATTGCAAGTGTCTGGGTATTTTGTGGCTATGCTTATAATCCTTAGATAAGAAATAAGTTGAAACATAAATAATAATTTATAATGTATTTATATCATGAAGTAAATTTTTATCTCCCTTTCAGCAAAAAAAAAAAACTAATGGTGTTATCAAAACCAACATTCCCTCATTATTTGTGTCTTAAAGGGTTAGAAACAAGTGTAAATCTAGTGAAAATGTCCAAAATCTGAATTTTTTTGTCAAGGAATATAAAATAAAATAAACATGAAGAATTTTAAAATAAAGTTATCTTTATATCTATTTTTTGTGAAATGGTATGCAAAAATTAGAAGAGAAAAATAAAATTATAATGAGCATATAATTTAAGTAATGTTAAATATTTCTTTAAGTTTTTATTTGAAGTTTACAATTTTTCACTTTAAGAACAGTTGGCTTAGTATATATTATTGTATAGTATTGATATTAGACTCGTGAATGCCTTCTCTAGATTTGTATATTTATTGGTTTACTTGTGATGGTGTTTTAAATTACATCATGTTCTTTGGGGGGACAGAATCTCATGTGTCCCAACCTGGCCTCAAAGTGTCTATACACCTAACAATGATGTTCATCCTTCTGCCTCCACCTTCTGAGTACTGGAATTACAGGCATGTTCACGCTTGGCATATCAGTGCTGGGGAGCAATTCCAGGGCTTTGTTCCTTCAAGGTAAGACCTCTACTGACTAAGCTACACCCCCAGCTTCAATATTACCCGATGTTCTTTTGTTTCCAGGTGCAACTCTTTCAAAGAGCAGCTGCACCCTTCCAGAAACATACCTTGGAAAAGCAAGAAGATGATATCAGAGGCCCCCTGGGGATGGGTCATGGGATGGGGACCATGTTGCATATGGTAAGGCCATGGTGTGCACATGCTTTCTGTTCAGAGGGGTTTATACACTGAGTAGCTTTTCTCTGTTGTCAGAAACAGTGCTTCCCTCTAGTATCTTTGGCAGTGTGGCCCAAATCTTTTCAGCATTAGCATATGATCACCCATGAGTTTGAGGGTAGAAGGCAAATGACAAATGACTATAGAAGCATTTCATTGAGGTCTGAATGGTGTTGAGTCACAAGAACAGATGTTGGGGTTAAAGCTGCACTGTGGGTGGGGAGATGACTCGGTGAGTAAAGCCCATGTAAATATAAAGATCTTAGTTTCAGGTTCTAGAATCCACGTAAGGCTGGGCTCCGTGGTGCACATCTGTAATCCCTGTGTTCCTGTGGTGAGATTGGAGGAAGAGCCAGGAAAATCCCAGGAAGTTTGTGGGCCAGCAAGGAGCCTAAGTATAGGAAACAACAAAGAGACTTAATCAAATAAAACGTGGAAAGCAAGAACACCTGAGGTTGTCTTAGCTTCCTATACAAACCATGGCACACGTGAACAACAACAACAACAACACACACACACAAAGCTGTAATGTATCCTTCGGTGCATTAAGTTCCAAACCGCAGAGGAACTTATGTGTTCTGCAGTGTGTGTGCATGTGTGTGTGTGTGTGTGTGTGTGTGTGTGTGCATGAATAATGTGTGTGTGTGTGTGTGTGTTTTAGACTCTTCAGAGAAAGTTTCAGGCAGTGGTGGAAGATTTGTTTTTAAAGCTGTTGTTTCTTGTATGCTTCCAATAGGTTTTGTTTGCTTGTTTTTAGTTACTGTGGGGCTTGCATAAAACATTTGATAATTACAGTTCTTATTTACATATTTTTAAAAATCTAGGGTTGTTGAGATTTTTCATCAGGTAAATGGCTTGTCACCAAGCCTAAAGAACTGAGTTCTTTGTTATAAGAAAGAGAGCCTTTATTGGAGTAAAAGCGGAAGTTGTTGGGGGGAAAATATACACCTTAAATTAAAAAAAAAAAAAGCAGATAGGAGGGAGAGGGGGAAAAGGGTAGGAGTGTAGGACTGGACCAGGAGGGGGAGGAGGGAGGGGACGATGACTGAGATGTAACTTGAAGAAATAAATAAATGTCATACACACACACACACACACACACACACACACACACACACA